>CM059781.1:46540202-47057701 GCA_030435695.1 Brachymystax lenok tsinlingensis
TGGCAGTTGATCTTCATCTCCTCCAGCACCATCTTGGGTCGTAGCTCATGGGCTTACGGCAGTAGGAGCACAGGTTTCTCTCCAACACAATCCTACAGGGACTGAGAGGGACTTATCATCATCACATGGCTGTGTGAGAGAGCATGCATGGGCCTCATGTAGGGCCAGACAGAATCTGCTAGGGGAGTTATTTTATCAAAACCATCAGAGGCCTTGTTATATGTTCTAACTACATTATAGGACTTTTACAACTATGTTATTTAAAAATAATAACATTAAAATAAATGTTTTTGTTTGTACATGTGATATCTTAATCATGTGCAGTCTTGGATGAAAACATAGATATAAATAGCACGATTTGAAAGCATCTGAGGAAAAACAAAATTGGCTATTACCACTTGAATGAAGAAGAACATTTAAAAAATCTACTTCGTAAGAGTGCTGAAAGATCTGGAGAATCATTTTCTGGGGATTTTCAAATCCTTTTCTATATTTTACAAATTAACTTACATTTTTTGAAGAAAAAATAGGTCTGTTTTCAGTGGCTTGTCAACTCCGCCCCTTTTAATCACTGTTTATGCTTAAAGTATTTGCTGTGCTAGAACTAAGCGATAATGTTTGCTTTGTAAGTGTTGTTTTATGTTCTGAAACAAAATCAGCACTGGAGCATTATTTAGCCCTATAAAAAATATTTTAAAAGATGTTCGGAGATTGTGTTAAATATTTGAAAAATCTAATGTTAGAATTAAGCAATCAAGGTCTTTAAACATTTGTTGGACAATAAATAAAAAAATTATGCTTTTTATGGTGTCTGACGGAGTTATCATAAATCCAATTAGTTGCATTTTATGAAAAAATGTAAGAATTAGGAGGCTGTTCCTTTCCATGGTGTGACAGCTGATACTTTGGTCTATCAAAATATATATTTGAAATTTGTTAATATTAAGAAAAATATTTGTGAAATAAAGAAGAGCTTGTCCCGTCTTTCAAGAATCCAATTTTTTACTAAGAGTCTATCTATCTAGAACCTAAAAGGATTATTTGGCTGTCCCCATAAGGGAACCCTTTGAAGAACCCTTTTTGGGTCCAGGTAGAACACTTTTGGTTCCAGTTAGTACCTTTTGGGGTGTCATGTAGAACCCTTTCCACAGAGGGTTCTACCTGGAACCAAAGGAATCTACCTGGAACACAAAAGGGTCCTACTTGGAACCAGAAAGGGTTATCATATGGGGACAGCCGAAGAATCCTTTTAGAACCCTTTTAAATGTTTCTTGTATGCGTTCCTGCAATCTCACCTTTCAGGAGTAGAATACACAGTTTTGGTGGGTTTTGACACAAGAGAATCAAACTGATCGTCCTCAGCCCGGCTAAAGATGAGAATAAAATCGTTCAAGTACAGTTTGTTACATTATACTTCAAAATGGCTATTGATGGTGGCCTAGAGATGGTCTAGTTAATTTACTGCTGGGTAGGAGACGATTAATACTACCGTACCGGCTGACTCTTGTAGGTAGTAGACGTGGTGTAGACAGTGGGACTGGTGACACTGGTGTACTCATAGCTGCACAAAGTCACAGAATATATAATGTCATAAGTGGACCTAAGAAAAAATCACAACCATCTGTCTTTGGCCTCAAAAATATACTGAACAAAAATTATAAACGCAACATGTAAAGTTTGATGTTTCATGAGCTGAAATAAAAGACCCCAGAAATGTTCCTGTCAGCTTCCTGCCTCCTGTTTGTCTCCGGGCCTCTAGAGGTCACCTGTGTTCCCCTCTGCCTTAGCTCTTCCTCGTGTGTCCTTATTAGTGTTATCCAGGTCACCTGTGCCTTGTTTCCCCTAGAGTATTTTAGCTGTGTTTTTTCCCCTTGTTCCTCACTTGGTTTTTGAGTCTTGGCTATGTGTCTCCTGCTGTGTCCCACAGAGTCTTTCCAAGTTATCTAAGCTATCCCAAGTAAGCTTTTCTAAGTTATTTTTATTTTGTTTTTCTCCCCTCGTGGAGTTATTTTATTTTTCCTCCGGTTTTGTTTACTTTATCTCCGTTAGTATACCTCTTTCTGAGAAGAACTTTTGTTGGATTATTTTTGACCTGCAAAGAACCTTTCTTTAAATTAAATCTACTTTGCCTGGATTATTGCCTTGAGTGTTTCGTTTGGGTCCAACTACACCTCCTCTGTGGCTAAGGGGTAGAACACCCAACTCTCCACATCTGAGACCTGAGTTCGAGCCCAGCCTGTGACAGTTCCATGTGCAAATCTTTGTTTTTTTACATCCCTGTTAGTGAGCATTTCTCCTTTGCCAAGATAATCCATCCACCTGACAGGTGGCATATCAAGAAGCTGATTAAACAGCGTGATCATTACACAGGTGCACCTTGTGCTGGGGGCAATAAAAGGCCACCCTAAAATGTGCAGTTTTGTGACACAACACAATGCCACAGATGTCTCAAGTTTTGAGGGAGCGTACAATTGGCATGCTGACTGCAGGAATGTCCAGCAGAGCTGTTGCCAGAGAATAAAACCATGTTTTTCTCTACCACTTCGTTTTAGTGAATTTGGCAGTACGTCCAACCGGCCTCACAACCTCAGACCACGTGTAACCACGCCAGCCCATGACCTTAACATTCGGCTTCTTCACCTGCGGGATCGTCTGAGACCAGCCACCCAGAGAGCTGATGAAACTGTGGGTTTTCTGCACAAGCTAGAAATTCTGCACAAGCTATCAGAAACAGTCTCAGGGGAAACTCATCTGCGTGCTCGTTTTCTTCACCAGGGTCTTGACCTGACTGCAGTTCGGCGTCGGTTTCAACTGTACCGGGCAGATGACAGACAGCGTGTATGGTGTTGTGTGGGCGAGCAGTTTGCTGATGTCAATGTTGTGAACACAGTGCCCCATGGTGGCGTTGAGGTTATGTTATTGGCAGGCATAAGCTACGGACAACGAACACAATTGTATTTTATCAATGGCAGTTTGAATGCACTGAGATACCTGACGAGATCCTGAGGGCGATTGTCGTGCCTTTCATCTGCCGCCATCACCTCATGTTTCAGCATGATAATGCATGGCCCCTTATCGCAAGGATCTGTACAAAATTCCTTGAAGCTGAAAATGTCCCAGTTATTCCATGGCCTGCATACTAACAACATATGTCACCCATTGAGCATGTTTGGGATGCTCTGAATCGACGTGTACGACAGCGTGTTCCAGTTCCCACCAATATCCAACAACTTGGCACAGCCATTGAAGAGGAGTGGGACAACATTCCACAGGCCACAATCAACAGCCGGATCAGCGAAGGAGATGTGTCGCACTGCATGAGGAAAATGGTGGTCACACCAGATACTGACTGGTTTTCTGATCCACACCCCTACCTTTTTTAAGGTATCTGTGACCAACAGATCCATATCTGTATTCCCAGTCATGTTAAATCCATAGATTGGGGCCTAATGAATATATTTAGATTGACGGATTTACTTATATGATCTGTAACTCATTAAAATCATTGAAATTGTTGCATGCTGCGTTTATATTTTTACTCAGTGAATGTTTAGTGATACTACAGATAGATACAAACCCAGGCATGATCATTCATCAGATGAATTAAAAGGGCATTACTGTTAAAGTGTGGGCATATTTTCAAAGTCTTGTGCGGATTTATGTACTGTGTAACCCGTCTCTGATAGGTTCTCTCTCTATTGAGAAAAAAACTTAGGTCATGTTTGAGATGATTGCATTGCAGTCTGCGAATACAGACTTACTGAATTGCAGTACATAATCACCAATGTAGAAAATAGTAGAGATAAAGAAAACCCCTGGAATGAGTAGGTGTGTCCGAACAATTGACTGGTACTTTATTTTTGAGAAGACCAGGACTTTTGCAATAAAAAGGCCATGGACATTACATGTCCTGCTCCAAAGGGCAGGACAGAAATATGCTCTCAGGCTAGATTCCTTTCTTCATATCATAGCATGACCTGAACCAAAGTTACTGAAATGATCTATAAGCCTAGGTCTAGATACTGTTTTTACCTAAGCCTTTATGTGTTTGTGTGTTTTAAGTTTTTCCTAATTTTAGGCTACAACCTTTAGCACTTGAAGTTAATAAAGTATTTTATTCTTGAAATCTTTTCTTTCTTTTTGAGGCACTACCTCCCTGCTTCAGCACATGGCCACAGGCGCATGTGTTCCAAAGTCAATTCTTTAAGAGATGGGTGGGTCTAAGGCTTTAGAGGATGTGAACGATGCTAAATGGGCGTAAACAAAGAGCAGCACTGTAGCTGCTCAATCTTTATTATACAACAATTTAATACTGTAAATGGTTTACCTAATGGGGTAACTTAGTTATATAATGTTCAGACAATCCATTTTGGCAATTTGGTGAAAGTAGTCCTTTTATAAATATGTTTCCCAAGTATTAACGTAGAGCAAGTGTTAAAATCACATCAAAATGTTTGAATGCCTTTTGCTCCTAAATGGGATTATAAATGTATCAACATTTAAAGCAGCATTACTTCCCCATGTTTCTTCCAACTACAGTGCCACTTTGAAGGTCTAAGTCTGTACTTTTATCCAGTGTAAAAAAACACAATTTAAAATTTAGGAACATAAAACTGAAAAGAGATGGTGGGTCAAATGTTTCAATTTGGAGCCCTGGAGATGTGTTTTTTTTTAAAGTTAAATGACGAGAAAGGGAAACTGGAGTAGGACCTAAAATAATGAATTATTACAGAATAACTAGTCAGATGATGAGATAATAGGTTTGATGACACGTTAAACTGTTGATACAAAGTCTACTGTGTATAGTGTGAAATGTAACCCTGCCTTATTACACAGTCTACTGTGTATAGTGTGAAATGTAACCCTGCCTTATTACACAGTCTACTGTGTATAGTGTGAAATGTAACCCTGCCTTATTACACAGTCTACTGTGTATAGTGTGAAATGTAACCCTGCCTTATTACACATTCTACTGTGTGAAATGTAACCCTGCCTTATTACACAGTCTACTGTGTATAGTGTGAAATGTAACCCTGTCTTATTACACAGTCTACTGTGTGAAATGTAACCCTGCCTTATTACACAGTCTACTGTGTGAAATGTAACCCTGTCTTATTACACAGTCTACTGTGTGAAATGTAATCCTGCCTTATTACACAGTCTACTGTGTATAGTGTGAAATGTAACCCTGCCTTATTACACAGTCTACTGTGTATAGTGTGAAATGTAACCCTGCCTTATTACACAGTCTACTGTGTATAGTGTGAAATGTAACCCTGCCTTATTACACAGTCTACTGTGTGAAATGTAACCCTGCCTTATTACACAGTCTACTGTGTACAGTGTTAAATGTAACCCTGCCTTATTACACAGTCTACTGTGTACAGTGTTAAATGTAACCCTGCCTTAGCCAAATACATTTAAACTTGACATCCTGACATTTAATCCCAGCCAGCCTTGCGCACGAGAAAACTTGTTGACATCTGAGCTACCTTGGCCATATCCTGAACCTATTCTTCCTGCTTCCTCCAATCTTTCTGAGGCTTTATATATATACTGTTGACATCTAGTGGAAGCCATAGGTACTGAAATCTCGGAGCTGCTTGCCATAGAACTCAATAGAGAGACAGAGCCAATGTGACAAAAAACAGTAATTCCAGATAGATTTTTCTTGGGTTTTCGCCTGCCTTTTCTGTTCTGTTACACTCACAGACATAATGTTAACACTTTTAGAAACTTCAGAGTGTTTCCTATCCAATAGTACTAATTATGTGCATATCCTATTTTCTGGGCCTGAGTGGGAGAAATTTTACTTTGGTCACGCCAGACTCTCCAAAACCGTCACCTCGGGAACCGCTCCCTAAGAAGTTAATGACTTGGAGAAGATCTGCAAAGAGGAGTGGGACAAAATCCCTCCTGAGATGTGTGCAAACCTGGACCTGCTCTCTTATTTGTACATAGAGGTTATGGGGAGGGCCGGTGGGGTACGTAACTGATCTTGACACAGGTTCTCGTAGTGCTGGTCAGCTAGTGAAGAGGTCCCTACATAATCACGTTACGGAGCCTAGGCTAGTAGTCTCCATACTGAATTTGAATCGTGGGAAAGCCAAATAAAAAAATTGATAAGAAGAGGCAATTTTGCATTGTTTTCCTTTTGTTTTTCTATTTTGTTCATTTTGTAGCTGAATTGGGGGCTTGGGGACTGGGGTCTTGGGGGTGGGGAATGGAATCTTTTTTTTTCTTTCTTGGGGGCTGTGGGGGGTCTCAGATGTTTGAGGGGCTTGGGTGACTGTAGGGGGGGATCTTGGAGGGCTGGTGACTGTAGGGGGGATCTTGGAGGGCTGGTGGCCTGGCAGTTGGGAGCTTGTGCCGGTGGCTGATGGATAGCTGGTTTGGGTCCCCGTTTTTGACCTTTTGACCTTGAGCAGGGCGTTGACCCTGGTTGCTTCTGTGGGTCGCTCTGGATGGGAGTCTGTTAGATGACTAATGTAATGTAGATGTTAAGCGGCTTCACTGCAAGTAGATTGTATGTCTTAAATTTAACAATAAAAAAGTCCAAGAATCCAGAGAAAGATGGTGAATCGAACCCAGAATGAGCCAGAGAACTGTCAGTGCCAGAGGAGTTAAACATCACAGCCACAGGCCCGCTCATGGCTTTGAGCAAGAAATGGACTCTCAGGAGTTAAATGGACTTGACATGGGTAGAGTCATTGTGGGAGGTTTAGAAAACTAAGGTAGGATTTTTTTTAAAGTATATTACGATATTGTGATATTTGTTCTACTGCTACATTGACATCTTGAAAATTATATGAAATTCGGTTCTTGTAAACCCCACGGCTGAGTATGTGTGCATATGGTGGGTGTTCTGCAGTGATGTCTAGAAAATTAGGCTATAAGAAATTCGGACTTGTGTAAGGCCCGCCTCTATACTCAGGTATGTGAGCATACTGCAGTGATGTCTAAAATGCTTTGAATTAATCAGCACCTTGGAGAGTGCTGTCTGTTTTCTCACCATAGACATTTGTCTACTTGGCTGTTGACTCTGTCTGCTACGTTGTGTTCAACACTTTTTTTCTCTCAATGTTTTCCTCAGAGCCCCCAGATAACCCCCATCTCGCGCTCACTGTGTTCCGGGACCTTCCGATTAACAAATTAAGCACTGCTCTCAGGCTTTCCTCTCTATTTATGGCACTCTCTAATGATTTATTCAAATCATCCTCAAGACCATTAATCGTTGTTAGTAGTTTATGAAGATTATTGCTAACCAATTCAATTTTCATCCCTCACAGTAGGCTGATTGGGTGGCTCCTCACTCTTTTCGTCACCTCTTTCCACTCCTCATAGTCTGAGATGTACAATGAGCTGATCAATGACGTTATTTTCCCCACCGGATTTCTCATTGTGACAAATGGACCAAAGATAGGGGTCATTTGGATAGGGACACCCGAGTGCTGTTGGTCCTTGTTCTCTAGGCCCGGTTAAATAAAACACGAAGTACATTTTCCCCCTTAAACTTGGCTTATCTCTTGAGTGGGTTGCATAAAACCTCCCTAAGTGTATTCCTTAAGGGATTTCTTAAAAATAATGTAATATTTCCCTTAAAAGTTTCCTTTAAATATGAGGTCACACTTAAGGTTACCCTTAACCTCTACAGGCACTGGGGCAGTATTCGGAAGTTTGGAGAGTCTGGCGTGCCCAAAGTAAAATAGGATATGCACATAATTAGTACTATTGGATTGGAAACACTGTGAAGTTTCTAAAACTGTTAGAATAATGTCTGTGTGTATAACAGAACTGATATGGCAGGCGAAAACCCGAGGAAGTTCTGTCCTGATTTAATGTTTTTGTGACATGCCCTCACTTTCAATGGCTGTCTACTGGATTCTCAGTAAAATAGGACCCAGATTGCAGTACCTATGGCTTCCACTAGATGTCAACAGTCTTTAGACAAGGTTTCATGCCTTTATCATGGAAGATAACCGAACAGAAGAAGAATTTGTAAGAGGATGGAGGAAGTCACTTGAGGTTTTTGTGCGCGAGACCGTGTGCACGTTCCTCTGTATTTTCCTTTTCTATCGTTTAGGATACCATCTGTGTGAAATATAATCGTTAATATACATAAAAGTATACCTAAGGAAACATTATAAATGATGTTTGATTTGTTTGGGCAAAGTTGATAGGTATAATTTGAACGCTTTCTCTTCACTGTTCAATGGGCGGGTAGACTGTGGATTTTCTGAACATAGTGCGCCAACCAAACGGAGATTTATGGATATAATACATTACTTTTTCTAACAAAAGAAACATGGATTGTCTTGCTTGGACACTTCGGATTGCCCTCAGCAGAAGATCATCAAAGGTAAGCGATTTATTTTAGCTCTTATATGTGTTTTGTGAGACCCGCGCTGGATATGAAATTATGCTAATGGATAAAATATGTGAGGTGCTATCCTCAAACAATCAAATGTTGTGCTTTCGCCGTAAAGCCTTTTTGAAATCTGACAACGCTGTGATATTGCCAAGAGTCTAAGCTTTTGAAGACTATGCAACATTTGTATATTGACGAATGTTTTATAATTAAACTTTTGGATTTTGAATTTGGCGCCTTACACTTCTCCGGGTAGTGTCGGGAATGGGGCGCCAGCGCCCCAATGATCCCTAATTTGAAAAACACTTTGGGCAAATTTGACATAATAAACTTAAGGTACCTTCTGTGCTCCCTTAACTGCTAGCTACATGTTGAGACCATGGCTGAGTATATCATGTATAATGAAGAACAGCAGGAAAATGTTCAAAGAAGAGCATTTGTTTAGCGGCAGGTAGCCTGGCGAGTAGGAGCGTTGGCCCAGTAACCAAAAGGTTGCTGGATCAAATCCCCGAGCTGACAAGGTAAAAAAAATCTGTCATTCTGCCCCTGAGCAGGGCAGTTAACCCACTGTTCCCCAGGTGCTGAAGACATGGATGTCAATTAAGGTAGCCCTCTGCACCTCTCTGATTCAGAGTGGTTGGGTTAAATGCTGAAGATGCATTCAGTTGTACAACTAACTAGGTATCCCCCTTTCCCTATTTAGGGAATGATAAATTCCCATGGATAAGATGTCTGATGGCCAACTACTTTTTTGACCGAAGAGCAATAACAGAAATGCTGCAGGAAAACCTAGAGGCAAAAACAAGGAACCATGCACTGCTACCAGTTCTCCAGGTTTTAATGTCCCTGTGTTTCTTCGCTACAGGAAGTTTCCAGTCAGTGATGGGTGATGCATTTCATGTCCTCAAGTCATCTGTGTGTAGGGTTGTGGACAGAGTCACGAAAGCCTTGTGTCAGGAGATGAGGAGGTTCATCAGATTTCCCACCCAGGCCAAACAGAACATCCTTGGTACGGTATAGGAAGGTTCCCACGAGTCTGTGGAGCAATTGATGGGAGCAATCCCATGGACCATGAAGTCACTTATGTCAATAGAAAGAACTACCATTCCAACGTACAAGGCATTTGTGACCCAGGTGGCAAGTTTCTAAACATTGTTGCCTCTTGGCCTAGCAGCACGCTAATGCCAGGATCTTGCATGAATCGCAGATTGGTAGGGAGTGTGAGGAAGGCAGACACAGAGGAATACTGATTGGAGACAGTGAATAAATACCCTTGCCGTCCGTGGCTGACACCATTCTTGAATCTATTATACATTAATACCCTTTGCTCAACTAGGAACAACAGCGGAATGAATACCAGTATAGCCTTTAGCAGTATGGTCAGGCTAGATTAGCCTTTCTCATTTGAAGCTAGTCCCTGCAATGTTTTTTCAATAGTTTCTTAGCATCACATACAAGATGTACCGTACATGTTTTTCAATTTAGTACCCCAGTGACAGTAATGTCATTATTCTCAACTGATACAAGTTAAACTGTCATTCAATGTCTTTTTACATTAATATTCTAGTCCATGTCTGGGCTTGATCAGTGTTTAAAGGTTGCCTCTCCTCTTTTCGCCTTAGTCTTCTAGTTTTGTGTGCCAAAGGTTTATTATGTCTACTTTGGAACTCTACCTTGGTTTCATAACCGATTTCTGTGGTCTTATAAGGATGAACAGTGAAATATTGCTTTTTAACATTCTTGTCATGGAGCAGCATAGGCCATTGATGTGTAATCTGTCTCTCTCATGAATGGTAGTATCTGTTAGGGATAGAGTTGCAAAAATCAGGTAACTTTTTGAAAATTAAATGAATCAGGAGGGAATAAGCAGGAAATCCGGAATCCTCCAACAAGGATTTCTGGAATATCTGTCATTTCAAACCCAAGTCATCAATTTAAGGGCAGTTCGTATTTTTTCTCACACAAATTTTTTCCTGAATTTTTGTTGTTGATTTCACATTGAATTCATGTTAGTTGAAAACTTAAAATCTAAACTAGTAATTGAACGGACGTCTGTGCCCAGTGGGTAGTTGGGGAAATATTTGAGGGTGTTCAATTGCAGTTTATCCAGTGATGGAGCTCTTAGACCTGTGGTTTGAAGATAATCAGAGTTCCACCTCATCCTCTGGTATTGATCAATTAGTGGTAGTTTACTGCAATATTATGTTTTTTACGTCACAATTATATTTAATCAATTTTAAGACGAGTTAGGTTAATTATACGTGGAACAAAAGGGCAGAGGACGTTGTCTCCCTGAGCACCCAGATCAGGGTTGTAGACATAGGTAGCTAGTGTTGTAACTTATTAAAATAACAACAGAATGAGCCTCTGTAAATGTATCCATTTAACGCTGACATAGTTTTCAATTGTTTCTGTTAACTACACTGTCAATACATTTATTTTTCAATAAGACCAGTTTGTGTGAGTGTATTCTGTGTGTTCCACACATTGTCAGTCACCCAGTGAGGGGAGGATATACAGAATAATTGCTTGTCTGCCTGTTGTAAATGGTTGATACAACTTTTGGCAATAGGTTTATTTGTGGTTCTCAAGAAAAACCAATAGGAATGTGTGTACCTCATTACGTCTCCTTTATAAACAGTGATAGTGTTCCCCTCAGCCCACCAGAGGGCATCAGAGCATGTACTTATTTCTTGCTCAAGCACAGTGAAGATATAGGACAGGAGAGATTTCCTTTTCCCCTTTTTTCTTACTTTGCTGTTCCTTTTTTCACTGGGGAGGAGGATGGAGCTGCTAATCTAAACCATGCTGCAGTTCCAGACAGCGTAGCACCCAGGTCTGATCTCTCTCTGCTGCTGGGTCCCTCTCGCTGCTTCTCTGGCCCTATAGTGCCCCTCTCGACCCCCTTGCTTCCCCCTTACCTGCCTCTCAGTCCCGTCTGCTGACCATGAAGCTCTGCTGGGTCTTCCTAACTCTGGCCATCTTCTGGGTGGAGCTCCAAAATGGTGAGTAACTTTCTGATCCTCAATGTCTCTCCTACATGTCTGCTCATTCTTTGCGTTTTAAGTTTCTCTGAGACTGAGTACACAGTGATATAAATTGATTCCAGCATAACTGCTTTGCTGTAATCTGAGAGCAGCCTTTGGGATTAGATGACATCATAGTTTTGCCAAATCTGAGTTGATATTGGAGCTTAGTACCACAGTGAAGGGAGTGTGGGGGAGAGGCAAAGTCTGTGAATATCATTTACCTAAAGGATAAGACAGTTACAGCAGTGATTTTAGATATCACACAAGGCTTTATGCAGAAATAGCCAAAATATTTTTTACTGTGTTTAGTCCCGCTAGAAAAACTTGCACAAAGAATAAATATTTAATAGGTTCTGTGAAATACAGGTAACTGCCAAAATAAAGGAAACACCCAACATAAATTGTCTTAACAGGGCATTGGGCCACCTTGGCATATATTCTCAAAGTGTCTGGAACTCAATAGGAGGGATGTAACACCATTCTTCCACGAGAAATTCCATAATTTGGTGTTTTGTTGATGGTGGTGAAAAAGTGTCTCAGGCGCCGCTCCTGAATATCCCATAACTGTATCATTGGGTTGAGATCTGACGACTAAGAAGACCATGGCATAGATCGTTTTCATGCTCATCAAATCATTCAGCAACCACTCATGCCGTGTGGATGGGCACAATGGCCAAATGATGGCCTGCCCAGCATTTTCTAGACATGACCCTAAGCATAATGGGATATTAATTGCTTAATTAAATCAGGAACCACACCTGTGTGGAAGAACCTGCTTTCAATACACTTTGTTTCCCTCATTTACTCAAGTGTTTCCATTATTTTGGCAGTTACCTGTTTTTCTGTGGTATTGGATGTGGCTTGCATGAGCGTTTGCAATTCTCCACTCTGCTGAGGAATGATTTTCTCAGCTCATACAGGAGTAATAAAGGCCTAGTTCACACATTTTGTGAAATGTTTTATTTGTTATAAAAAAATATACAGTACCGGTCATCAAATCAAATCTTATTTGTCACATACACATGGTTAGCAGATGTTAATGCGAGTATAGCGAAATGCTTCTGCTTCTAGTTCCGACCATGCAGTAGTATCTAACAAGTAATCTAACAAATTCACAACAACTACCTTATACACACAAGAGTAAAGGAATGAATATGAGTATGTACATATAAATATATGGATGAGCGATGGCTGATCGGCGTAGGCAAGATGCAGTAGATGGTATGGAGTACAGTATATACATATGAGATGAGTAATGTAGGATATGTAAACATTATATAAATGGCATCATTTAAAGTGGCTAGTGATACACTTATTTCATCCAATTATAATTATTAAAGTGGCTAGAGATTTGAGTCGATGGCCGAACGGCATAGGCAAGATTCAGTAGATGGTTTAGAGTACAGTGTATACATTTGATATGAGTAATGTCGGATATGTAAACATTATATACAAAATTGTTTAAAGTGGCTAGTGATACATTTGTTACATCCAATTCCTATTATTTAAAGTGGCTAGAGATTTAAGTCAGTATGTTGGCAGCAGCCACTCAATGTTAGTAATGTCTGTTTAACAGTCTGATGGCCTTGAGGTAGAAGCTGTTTTTCAGTCTCTCGGTCCCAGCTTTGATGCACCTGTACAGACCTCGCCTTCTGGATGATAGCGGGGTGAACAGGCAGTGGCTCGGGTGGTTGTTATCCTTGATGATCTTTTTGGCCTGTGACATCGGGTGGTGTAGGTGTCCTGAAGGGCAGGTATTTTACCACCGGTGATGCGTTGTGCAGTCCTCACTACCCTCTAGAGAGCCTTACGGTTGTGGGCGGAGCAGTTGCCGTACCAGGCGGTGATACAGCCCGACAGGATGCTCTCGTTTGTGCATCTGTAGAAGTTTATGAGTGATTTTGGTGACAAGGCGAATTTCTTCAGCCTCATGAGGTTGAAGAGGCGCTGTTGCGCCTTCTTCACCACGCTGTCTGTGTGGGTGGACCAATTCAGTTTGTGTACGCCGAGGAACTTAACTTCTTAGGGAGCGGCAGCTGAGGTGTCGGTTTTGGAGAGCCTGGCGTGCCCAAAGTAAAAGGCCTGCCACTCAGGCCCAGAAACTAGGATATCCAAGCTCCTAGTTGTTTGGAATGTGTCATAAGCACATGGAGCTATTCAAAATGACGTCAGTGTGACACACGGGTGCGTCAATCATTGGCAGCAGCATTTAGAGCAGGGATTGGTACATTTGATGGGGGTGGCGCTACAAAAAAACTGAACTTATCATGAGGGGCTGCAGTGGCTTGTGAGTCTGTGTACCCACATCCCCCCACCTTGTGAGCAAAACATTTTAGCGGCCCCTCGTGACAGCGAAGAGAAACAATTTAAGTTTTAAAGTTAATTTCCTGGAATTTTGCCATGGGACAGAAGATTTGGCAATTTTATATCAAATTTCATGCAATTCTACTCATTTTGCAATGGAAGAGGCACAAAGGAACAGTTACAGCTAATTTCCTGCAGTTCTACATTTTGCCATAGGTTGGGGGCAAATGTTTGCAGTTTAATATAACTGATGATCGATGGGCCCCACCCCCTGTCAGTAATTCGACCATGCTTACTAGAACTTTAGATAGCTGGCCGCTAGACTAATTTACCAATCTAAAATAAATTAGCGGACAAGGGCTAATTGCGGGACTACTGATGCACAGCCAAATGTGTATATGTATGGAGGCTGTAGGAGTGGAGGCTGTAGTTTCTGATTATAAAGCGCGAACCAAACTGAGATTTATGGATATAATACATTACTTTTTCTAACAAAAGAACCATGGATTGTCTTCGATGGACACTTGGGAAGCCATCAGCAGAAGTTCTTCAACAGGTAATTGATTTGTTTTCGCTGTGAAATGTGTTTTGTGTGAACCGTGAAGGCTAATGAATTCAAGGTAATGGGTAAAATAGTGAAGGTGCTACCCTCAAACAATCAAATGTGGTGCTTTCGCCGTAAAGCCTTTTTGAAATCTGCTCAGATAATGGGGCTGACTATTACATAGAAGTGCTGCACGAACAAAGCAGAGTAGCATTGAGCCCCTATCTGTGTAGCATTTAGCCGTAGTGATAGCTAAAGTGAACATAGTATAACTTTAGAGGTATTGTGAGGTGAGTGGTTAGAGTTGGCCAGGGTGAAGTGTACCCGAGGTACAGATCTAGGATCAGCTTCAATTCCTCCAATCACAATCTTAACCATTAATGGAGAAAATGCTAAACTATCCCAAGATCAGCATCTAAAGGCAACTTCTCCTTAGGGCTTGTGAGGTGAACTTACTTACCCAGCTCTCCCCGTAGGGTCATCAGTTCCTTCATGGCCTCATCACGCTGGGGAAGAAACACACACACACTGTTAGTTATCATTTAAACTCAGTCTCAGTCTTGCAAAATAACCTTATTTTGGGGCTTTGGTTCGCTGTCACACTGCAACAGGCCTGAGTCACCCGCGCACAACAGTTCAATAAGAGGAACCCAAACATTTGAATTCACATGCACTTTCAATTCAATATACTCGTTTAGAATAATTTCAAGTAATTTCAGACATATTGAAAATTAATCATAAGCTCTTCTGGGATAAATCTAATTACATATGCCATATATATCACTTGGGCAGATGACCGCTCCATTAGTGTGAATGTCAGGTCCCCTTAAGTGAATTTCATTAAGAGGATATCTAGCCCAAATATTCCAGCCTTGGTCGTCTCTTACCCATCTCTGAATGACTCATTAAATAAATGTTATTCTATATAAAATACAGTATCAAAACATGCTTTACTTCACCGTCAAGTGCAACACATGGAGGACAGAACGAGAACAGGGAAGAGAAAATCCCCCCCATGCAACTGAGCTGAGAAAGAAGCTTGAACACTTCCTCCTTCTGTTTCACTCTTCCTTGTCTTCTCCTTTTATTTCTACTTACCCTTCTCACTCTTTCTCGCTCCCTATTTTTGCAGTGGACAGGGACCAGCCCTGCAGCTGCAGTGCTCCTGTCTGCCTCCCTTTGACGCAGACGGAATCCAAAAACACCCCTCTAACCTGTCTCATACTCCTTAACAGATCCATACCAGACAGAGAACACAGCACCACTCACACCAACTGAGGAGGACCACAGGCTCTGTTACTGTACTGGAGCAATCACAATGGCTAATGTGTCTTCAGTCACAGAAAAGAAAAGTAACAAAAAACATCCCATCCACTAATGAAGGGTCCCTATTCCATCTCCGCTAGAGGCAGAGCAGAACATAATATAGAGAAGTCTTTTACCTGGCCTCCAGAGCAGGGAGGGTTAAGGCACGCTCTACTCCCCAAGCAGCCCATGGTCCAGTCTCAGTCTCCTCCAGGCTACGGAGGCCCAGGACACCAGGACACACAGGACAGCAGCCCAGGTGGACACCACCTCTCTAGGACTTCACCTACATCTGACTGAGGCACGACTGAAAATGTGCTCCACTGGCCTTGCTATCTGTGTGCTGAGAGCTTTACCGTATTCTCCCTAAGAGAGGGGCTTGCTGCAGAGTGCTGTGGGTCAGCCTCCTCACAGAGCTGAGGTCACTTTAAGACAGTGGACGCAGGCAGCAGTGGTAACAGGCAAACCGAAGCAAATTGAGATAGGTTGTGTCCCAAATGGCATTACATTTGACCACAGCCCTATAGGCTTTGGTCAAAAGTAATGCACTACATAGGAAATATGGTGCCATTTGGGATGCAGACAGCCATGGATGAAAAGGCCAGGGCTCCTGACATTAGGCACTTACACCCTACTGTATAGCAGGAGAGGGCCTGGTTGTGCAGTGACCTTCCCAAGGGATGAAACTGGGAGAAGGGGTTCATTACTACAACAACCCACCACTCCCTTCTCACACCATGCATTAAATGATTGTTTTTATATCCAAGTGAAATGCTATTTATATACCATACTTGTATAACTCTATGACATAGATTCAGAGGCAGCTAGATATATTCCAAAAGCTGAATATCCATTACAGGTCTAATTTACAGTTTCCGTGAAAAAAGGATATAGTACAGTATCTGACTGTCAGGCTAATGAATAAAGACCACAGTGCAGACAGGGGGAGTGGGATATACAGTGAATGTCCTTCGGAAGAGATGGGTTTGACTGGCCTGCCAAATTTGCCCTCAGATTGTGTCTGCATTCCAAATGGCACCCTATGGACCGTGGTCAAAGTAGTGCATTATATTGGGAATAGGGTGCCATCTGTAACAGTATTAGTGCAGGGCTGGACATACCCTCATCACAAATTGTTAGCTTTGAAATTACTGTATCATCATTGGGACAGTATAACAGAGGGCTTGTTAGGATAAAACTAGCCTTTACCTCAAAGATAAAATACAAATCATTATCTGTTTGCCGTTGGGGGGCCCCACATTTAATCTTACTGAGTGTTTGAGTTCTCAAAAGCCTTTTCAGTTTAGTTTAACTAATATCTGAGCAAATCCCCGTTTTAATTCAGAGGACAGGCTACCCTCATGTACTGCACCATGATAATATCATGTACATAAGATGATCCTCCATGGGAGGTTTAGAACCAGTAATCAATCCAGATCCAGTTCCAATAGTCTGAGAATGTTGAGTGAAAAATACATACAAAAGGAAGATTAAGGAATAGCAGGCAGAAAAATGACAAAAAAAGGCCTGGAAAGTGAGAGGACAATTAATGGTGTTATTATCATCAAATCAAATTGTATGTCACATGTGCCGAATACAACAGGTGTAGACCTTACAGTTAAATGCTTACTTACAAGCCCTTAACCAACAATGCTAGTTAAGAAAAAAAAAGAAAAAAATGTTAAGTAAAAAATAGAAACTAGAAAATAAAAGTAACAAATAATTAAACAGCAGCAGTAAAATAACAAGCGAGTCTATATACAGGGGGTACCGGTACAGAGTCAATGTGCGCGGGCACCGGTTAGTTGAGGTAATTGAGGTAATAAGTAGATGTAGGTAGAGTTAAAGTGACTATGCATAGATTATGAACAGAGAGTAGAAGCAGCGTAAAAGAGGGGTCTGGGTAGCCCTTTGATTAGCTGATTCAGTTATCGTATGGCTTGGGGGTAGAAGCTGTTAACAAGCCTAGGCCTGTCGACAACATCTGGTGAAATTGGAGGGCGCGCAATTCAAATAAATAATCTTAATATTAAACAATTACAGCGAACGTGTAAAAGTACTCTTCTTGCGTTGTGTACAATCAATCATCGACACGAACTCCAACTTGTAGCACCAGTCGTGGAGATTTATTCTGATAGAAACAGCATGAAATTGCACGTCATGCAATGCACGGCTCACCATCCAACTCTGCACTCATGCACGCTGGTTTGGTGCTTGTTCACTGGAACGATTCTAACTGAAACATCCTCCCTCGTAAGCAAGCTACGCAAACCAGCCAATAAGATGCCATGTTGAGTAGGTGAAGGCAAGACAAAACTAAAAACAAAAACCCATTGGCTTAACAATAAAGTGGCAAGGGGGAATCACCAATATAACCCTGTTACAAAAGCATAACATGCGACTGTTTTAGGAAGGCGCCCCACATCAACATATTTTTAAACAAGCACATGCTTCATAAAATCACAAATAGAGATTAAATAAATCACTTACTTTTGAAATTCTTCCTCTGTTTGCAATCCCAAGGGTCCCAGCTACAACATGAATGGTCGTTTTGTTAGATAAAATCCTTCTTTATATCCCAAAAAGTCAGTTTAGTTGGCGCCATTGATTTCAGTAATCCACTCGTTCAACATGTAGTCAAAGGAATCCAAAAAGCTACCACTAAACTTTGTTCAAACAAGTCAAACTACATTTCTATGTAATCCTCAGGTACCCTAAAATGTAAATAAACTATAATATTTCATACAGAAATAAGAATGTTCAATAGAAAAGGAAAATTAGTAGGCGCTAATTCGTCGCGCGCCGACAGATTTTCCATTGGGACTCTTTGTGCCAAAACTCAAAATTCTTCCTCATTTTGGAAGAAAAAAACCCTGAAACAATGGACAAAGACTGTTGACATCTAGTGGAAGCCATAGGAATTGCAATCTGGGACCTAGAATTACATAGGACCCATAGCTTTCCATTATTAGAGCCTGGGACATCAAAAGAGTAAATGTCCAGTGCTGACAGGAATTAGCCAAATAGGTCATAAGAAATGGCAGAGGCTATACAGACACGCCTGGTGCCCAAATGGACAACGTATGTTGTGCAGCTTTAGAGTGGCGATGAAGGGATCAGGTTCAGTCAGTTCAGTCAGTCTTCAAGATGAGCCCTTCCCAGCTAGCTACACTGAACAAAAAGTATGTTTCAGGCCTACCAGAGTTACTCTTATCATCTAACAATATAATGCTTGTCTTTATACAAAATATTAGTATAAAAAACTAACGAATTAGCCGTCTTCTGTATGTCTATATCTATATAGCAGACACAGTAGCCATCGTAGCATGCCACCGGCATATCTCTACCTCCGTCTTCCTCTTTGGAGTTAGGCCTAAACTTCTCTTCCTTTATATATACATATATGCTGGTGACACTGTCAGTCAATTATTTAGTATTCAAGGCACACTTAACCAGCATGGTTGCCACAGCATTCTGCAGCGATACGCCATCCCATCTGGTTTGCGCTTAGTGGGACTATCATTTGTTTTTCAACAGGACAATGACCCAACACACCTCCAGGCTGTGTAAGGGCTATTTGACCAAGAAGGAGAGTAATGGAGTGCTGCATCAGATGATCTGGCCTCCACAATCACCCGACCTCAACCCAATTGTGATGGTTTGGGATGAGTTGGACCGCAGAGTGAAGGAAAAGAAGCGTGCTCAGCATATGTGGGAACTCCTTAAATACTGTTGGAAAAGCATTCCAGGTGAAGCTGGTTGAGAGAATGCCAAGAGTGTACAAAGCTGTCATCAAGGCAAAGGGTGGCTACTTTGAAGAATCTCAAATATATATATTTTGATTTGTTTAACACTTTTTTGATTACTACAAGATTCCATATGTGTTATTTCATTGTTTTGATGTCTTCGCTATTATTCTACAATGTAGAAAATAGTAAAAATAAAGAAAAACTCTTGAATGAGTAGGTGTGTCCAAACGTTTGACTGGTACTGTATATAATTATCATTTGTTTTAATTTTTTCATACAGTGAACACCTAAACCTATAGGCTTATGCATGCTATGCCCTGATACATTTAGTGCTCAAATCTCTGACAGCTGAACCGTGAGGTGGACAATTATTATTTTAGGAAAGGAGCCAAAAAAACAACAAAAGAAATTGGCTATAGAGTTTTGCACACGCTACACATTGAAACACAAGCAATAGTGTTTTTGTAATTTGTTATAGCTGTTTTTAAGGACAGGTAAATCTGACTCATTTGGCTGACAACCCTCATTCATTGACGGCACTGGCTGCACCAGGTCGGATCTGAATGCATATGGATTCCCGTAAAATTTCTCAAATGTCCGGTAAATAAAAATCTTCCCTGACATGTTGTCCGGCTTCAAATGTTTCTAAAGGAAACTGAAATGGCATATTGTTTTTCTGAAGATTTTTTATATTCACATTAAAATTTGGCGCCAATTCGATGGAAACCTGGCTCTAGACACCCTAAAGACTCTGGCAAGTGCGCAAGTCCAGTGTCACTTTGATTATGCCTGCACATCATGGTTCACAAGCAGCCCCAAACATCTACTGTAGGTTGTAAGAATTGTACTTAAACTCCCCCCTCATACTGTTGTGGAAATATTCAGTCAATAATATTTCTCAAATACCGGACCCTGTGAGTTCAATTAGACTTTATTACAAAGTAATAGAAGCCGAGCCGGTTCATGAAGTAGCCAACTTTCCAGCCTTGGCACATACTTTTTATACAGGTTTCAGCCTCCTCTTTATGTTAATGATTTATCCCCAATAGGCGTAACCATAGCAACAGTAAATATTAGGCCATTGCACTGGTACCGAAATAAACAGTCATGTCCACTCCCCAGACAGGTGCATGTCTAATAGTGTCTAATGACCCAGACACACATATGACTCCTCTGAAATGTATAATGGCCACACATATTCTGGAAAATGTCCAATAATACTCATCTGGAGGTTGAGCAATTTTTTATCTCCATCTCTGTAATGTGTCTGTATGTATGTAATTGTATACGTTGAATGTATTTATGTAAACAAATTGGGAACATGTTGCCTCCTGAGTGGCACAGCAGTCTGAGGCACCACATCGCAGTGCTAGAGGCGTCACTACAAACCCTGGTTTGATTCCAGGCTGTGTCGCGATCGGGAGACCCATGAGGCGGTGCACAATCGGCCCAGTGTCATCCGTGTTAGGGGAGGGTTTGGCCGGCTGGGATGTCCGTGTTCTATCGCGCTCTAGCTACTCCTTGTGGCGGGCCGGGCGCATGCATGCTGACTACGGTCGCCGGTTGTATACATTGGTGCAGTGTGTCAAGAAGCAAAGTCAAAGTCACCATTATTAGTCAGTTGTACAACCAAATGCCTTCAACCGAAATGTGTCTTCCGCATTTAACCCAACCCCTCTGAATCAGAGAGGTGCGGGGGGCTGCCTTAAACGACATCCACGTCTTCGGCGCCCGGGCAGTGGGTTAACTGCCTTGTTCAGGGGCAGAACGACAGATTTGTTTCCTTGTCACCTCCGGTTACAAGTCCAAAGCTCTAACCACTAGGCTACCTGCCGCCCCTAACCACTAGGCTACTGCCAAGCAGTGTGGCTTGGCAGGGTCGTGTTTCGGAGGACGCATGGCTCTCGACCTTCGCCTCTCCAGAGTCCATACGGGAGTTGCAGCAATGGGACAAGACTGTAACTACCAATTCGGGAGAAAAAGGGGTAAAAATGAAATACATTAAATTAATTAAATAAAATCGGGAACACAATGGAAATAAGTCCCTGACTTTATTGTTTAATCCCAGTCACTTTTGAAAATATTTGTGTACAAATGAATATATTATTTACTGACAAATAAAATCAATCAATCAATCGAAACTGGGCAGCGGTCAATTGATGAACGGAAAGAGAAACACATTTTTTTTTATGACATTCTGAGATTGTCAAGCCAAGCCTTTGATACTGGGTAAGCCTACAAGGTAGGGAGGGATGTATTTTCTGTTTGTCGAGATTGAAATAGTGTACTTATTGTGGTGTTGAAAATGCCAACCATGATATTGAAGTGCCCGAAGTCAGTATGCTTGGTTCATTTACACAGAAACTTGTTGCTGTAAAATTTGTTGCATATATTATATATACTTGTAAATATGGCATCAAAATGTTGAAAATCAAATTTCCCCCTAGCTGATCATTGTCTGCAGCAGGCTCTGAACATAGTGTAATGAAACAGGCAGGGAGAGTGAGCTCGTAAGTGGTGGTCGGTGAACCCTCAACCTTCTGGCCCGTAGCCCTGCGAGGCAACGACAAAAGCATGCTGAAGTGGCAAAGTCGGTATCCACATTTATGAACACAGGGTCGCTACAGTTATTGTTATTTTTGGTCGTAAACATTATTTTGAGTTAATTTTATGAGGGAGGAAAGTATTACATTTATTTTACAGTACAAGGGGAAGGCCATTTGAAAATATTTTTATGTTGGGGAGGGGTGTGCATTTTCTTTTATGACACCTTGAGTTGGACCAGCCCCTGCCCCCCTTACAGTTCATATAAGGAAGTCAGTAAATTTAAATAAATTCATTAGGACCTAATCTATGGATTTTACACGACTGGGAATACTGATATGCATCTATTGGCCACAGATAACCCCCCAAAAGGTAGGGGCGTGAATCAGAAAACCAGTCAGTATCTGGTGTGACCCCCATTTGCCTAGCATAGAGTTGATCAGACTGTTCATTGTGGCCTGTGGAATGTTGTCTCACTCCCCTTCAATGGTTGTGTGAAGTTGCTGGATATTGGCAAGAACTGGAACACGGTGTCGTACACGTTGATCCAGAGCATCCCAAAAAGGCTCAGTGGGTGACATGTCTGGTGAGTATGCAGGCCATGGAAGAACAGGGACATTTTCAGCTTCCAGGAATTGTGTACAGATCCTTGCGACATGGGGCCGTGCATTATCATGCTGAAACATGAGTTGATGGCGGCGGATGAATGGCACGACAATGGGCCTCAGGATCTCGTTACAGTATCTCTTAGCATTCAAATTGCTGTAGATAAAATGCAATTGTGTTCGTGTTCCGTAGCTTATGCCTGGCCATACCACAAGACCCTGGTGAGGATGACGAGAACGCAGATGAGCTCCCCTGAGACTGTTTCTGACAGTTTGTGCATAAATTCGTTGTTTCCCACAGTTTCATCAGCTTTTTTTGGTGTCTGGTCTCAGATAATCCCGCAGGTGAAGAAGCCGGATGTGAAGGTCCTGGGCTGGTGTGGTAACATGTGGTCTGCCAAATTCTATATAAAACAACATCAGAAACTTTGTCCAAAAATGAAGACTACTGCAATGCTCTACTTTCCGGCTACCCGGATAAAGCACTAAATAAACTTCAGTTAGTGCTAAACACGTCTGCTAGAATCTTGACTAGAACCAAAAATTATCATATTACTCCAGTGCTAGCCTCTCTACACTGGCTTCCTGTTAAGGCAAGGGCTGATTTCAAGGTTTTACTGCTACTGCTAACCTGCAAAGAATTAATTAAATAGGCTTGCTCCTACCTATCTTTCCGATTTGGTCCTTCCCTACATACCTACACATATGCTACGGTCACAAGACGCAGGCCTCCTTTTTGTCCCTAGAATTTCTAAGCAAACAGCTGGAGGCAGGGCTTTCCCCTATAGAGCTCCATTTTTATGGAATGGTCTGCCTATCCATGTGAGAGACGCAGACTCGGTCTCAACCTTTGTCTTTATTGAAGACTCATCTCTTCAGTATGTCCTATGATTGAGTGTAGTCTGGCCCAGGAGTGTGAAGGTGAACGGAAAGGCACTGGAGCAACGAACCGCCCTTGCTGTCTTTGCCTGGCCGGTTCCCCTCCACTGGGATTCTCTGCCTCAAACCCTATTACAAGGGCTGAGTCACTGGCTTACTGGTGCTCTTCCATGCCGTCCCTAGGAGGGGTGCGTCACTGGAGTGGGTTGAGTCACTGACGTGATCTTCCTGTCCAGGTTGGCGCCCCCCCTTGGGTTGTGCCGTGGGGGAGATCTTCGTGGGCTATACTCAGCCTTATCTCAGGATGGTAAGTTGGTGGTTGAAGATATCCCTCTAGTGGTGAGTTTTAGGGTTTTAGGCTGGGTTTCTGTACAGCACTTTGTGACATCAGCTGATGTAACAAGGGCTTTATAAATACATTTGATTGATTAATTAATTGGTAGATGCTGCCTTGGCAGCTTACCAAGGAAATTACCTCGATAACAGCATTTTTGGAAGTTAAATGCAACAAAACACTTATGAAAAACAATTTCTTAATATGGCTTATGAACACTATAATTTGTTTGCAAGCGTGATAGCTATACTTTTAGTTTATGGTTACACACCATTAGCCAATCTGCGTTCTCAACAAGTTCAAAGCACATGAACACACCCAACTCGTTGCTCACAGATTACAAGTATTATTTTTCTGAGTTTCCCACTTGTTATAGCAGTATTTTTAGTAAGATTTAACTACATTCTTAATCTAAGGCTAACTACTGGATTATCATTGGCTAGGCTGCTCAGGTAAACCCAGAAGTGTGCAAGGACCTCCAGATGGACACCACCTTTAGCAAAATGTAGAGATTCACCATCATGACCCTGGCTAAGGAGTCCACATACAAGCAGTCTCCTCTGTCCCTTTGAGATGAATTACCTGAGTAAATGACATCAGACCTGAATGCCTTATGTTCAGTGTGAGTCTGTGGTATTAGTAAGATTATGGTGATTGTACGCTCAGTGTAAATGCTTAACAGTAAGAATTGTTGTTTAAGCTATCGACTCCACAAGTTAGAACTGTTACCTGTACTACTCTGCATGAAACTGGGTTCCTTTAAATTCAGATGCCATTTTCTTATTTGTAGAATGCAAATTAAGTTGGTTCCAGTCATTCATAAAATTTTGAGGAGTTTACATTGACAAGGAATTTTCCTAAAGCGTATAAATCAAAAAGGATATAAAAGTCATACATTTTTCTTTACCAATTTATTGCTAATAAATGCTCTTAGATAAAAATTTTACAAAAAAATTATCAATAAATCACAAATAAAATTGTCACAATTACTTTACATTACATTTTGCACAATGAAGCCATTTTACAAAGAACATATACATGTAACATATTGGTCAGGAATGTATTCGAGGTCGGTATGCAGCTTTTTAACTTCATATGGGCACAACAACACTCATCATTTCACAACTATTCACCTTTTGTAAATCCTACCTGGATCCAAAACAAACAAAGTAATAAATCAAACAGCCTGGCTTTCTGCAATGGATCTTGGCAGTGGAACTGATTTGTAATTTTTGTCAAAATTCAGCTACTGAACAAGACAAAAAAAAGATGTAAGGTAGTAACACGAACCGAAGCTTGTCTGCCTAGTTTGAGCTCTAAATAATCAACTGCATTCAGATAAAGGTACCTCAGAACAACAACAGAAAATACATCATCCATTTGGATTCAGTTTAATCACGT
This sequence comes from Brachymystax lenok tsinlingensis, assembly GCA_030435695.1. Classification (NCBI taxonomy): domain Eukaryota; kingdom Metazoa; phylum Chordata; class Actinopteri; order Salmoniformes; family Salmonidae; genus Brachymystax; species Brachymystax lenok. Next base: position 46,565,265 of record CM059781.1, read on the forward strand.
TTTTAACTGTACCCTGCTGGAACAGTGTTGATGTCATGCTTGTATTCATGATCTGTTGAATGAAAATAAAAAATGACAAAAGAAAATACATAATCCTTTGAGTGTCTGTCTTTTGAAAACCAATATAACTTAAGCCCACATAGATCTCCAGGAGCACCACCATGTCCTTCACTGTGAGTCTATGTTGGAGTTAGTCCCAAACGGCACCCTTTTCCATATAGTGCACTACTTTATGCCCTTTGGGAGAGGGGGGGCTCTGGTCAAAAGTGCCATTCGGGATGAGCAGCCCAAAAAATGTGGGTTCTGCTCCACATCAACCCCACACTATCCTGTGTTGTGTACATACAGTATATGCCTCGCACAATCAGATCTGGTCCGTTTCAACGTTGAGTTCTGGACACAGCTCTTTGAGGATCATCTCCATCAGAACCTGAAACAGGGGCAGAGGAAGCATGTCAGGAGGACATTAAACTATACATCACTTCAGCCTGGACTCAAGTGGACGAGAGTCTGTTCTGTGCATTTTGTTTCTACGCTTGCATGTACACTACATGACCAAAAGTATGCGGACACCTGCTCGTTGAACATCTCATTCCAAAATCATGGGCATTAATATGAAGTTGGTCCACCCTTTGCTGCTATAACAGCCTCTACTCTTCTGGGAAGGCTTTCCACTAGATGTTGGAACATTGCTGCAGGGACTTGCTTCCATTCAGCCACGAGCATTAGTGAGGTCGGGCACTGATATTGGGCGATTAGGCCTGGCTCGCAGTCGGCGTTTCTATTCATCACAAAGGTGTTCGATGGGGTTGAAATCAGGGCTCTATGCAGGCCAGTCAAGTTCTTCCACACCAATTTCGACAAATCATTTCTGTATGGACCTCGCTTTTGTGCATGGGGGCATTGTCATGCTGAAACAGGAAAGGGCCTTCCCCAAACTATTGCCACAAATTTGGAAGCACAGAATTGTTTAAAATGTCATTGTATGCTGTAGCGTTAAGATTTCCCTTCACTGGAACTAAACGGCCTAACCCAAACCATTGGGGACTATTCCATGCCTCTGGTGCACAAGAAGAGAAGGCAGTCTTGCCTAATACTGTGAATGTCCTGGGGACTTTAAGTAGCAACCACCTAGCAGACCGGGTATGGTAACTGCTGGTGGTGAATGAGACCAGACTACAGATGTAAAGAGGGAGTACACCCAACAGGGCTGTGTAGATGAACACATACAAATGTAGCTATCTGCGTATATAAAGTGAGGTCCAACCTATCATTTGGTACAAGGTGCAATGATGGGTGAGTGACTTGGCATTTGTAATAAAGTGCAAGGATGCATGATAAACAGAGTCCAGTCTCTGTAAGACAGAGGAGGATGCATGATAAACAGAGTCCAGTCTCTGGAAGACAGAGGAGGCTGCATGATAAACAGAGTCCAGTCTCTGGAAGACAGAGGAGGCTGCATGATAAACAGAGTCCAGTCTCTGGAAGACAGAGGAGGCTGCATGATAAACAGAGTCCAGTCTCTGGAAGACGGAGGAGGCTGCATGATAAACAGAGTCCAGTCTCTGGAAGACAGAGGAGGCTGAATGATAAACAGAGTCCAGTCTCTGGAAGACAGAGGAGGATGCATGATAAAGAGTCCAGTCTCTGGAAGACAGAGGAGGCTGCATGATAAACAGAGTCCAGTCTCTGGAAGACGGAGGAGGATGCATGATAAACAGAGTCCAGTCTCTATAAGATGGAGGAGGCTGCATGATAAACAGAGTCCAGTCTCTGGAAGACAGAGGAGGTTGCATGCATATACAACAATTCACCATAATCAATTACAGAGAGAAAAGTGGCCTGAACAAGCTTCTTTCTAGTCATAAGCTTCTTTCAAACCCATTCTCCCTCCCTTTGAGTGGTCTGACCTACCAGCAGTAATGTCATGCTGTTCTGAATTGAGCCACTAGGTGGCAAACCTGGTTGCATTTGTGCAATTCCCAACAGAATAGGGGGTGTCTCTTTCAACCTGCACCACAACAGCAGCAGTTTCAGCATACTTGGCCATTTCAGATGAGGTGAGGTGAACTTAAAGTAGATGCTTGTTGGCATTGGCCTCCTGAAGTGAGTTGATGATCCCATACCTGGCGTTCTGCTGCCTCACCAAATTCTGTAGTGCATCTGGTAGACACAGTTAACACGTGTTATGTGGTTGTCTTACCTACCTTAGTTGAATGCATTGCCTTTAACTCGCTATGGATGCTTAGTGATCATGTTTTAATTAAATCCTGGGAGAATTACAGACAAGAGACAACATAAGACGTCTTTACCGTAAACACTTCATTTGTTCCTTATACAAGAGTCAAAACAAGCCTTATCATAGAAAAAAACATCTACAATTAAAACAACACAAACATGATTTCAATAATTGTGCTTGCCATGCTCATGCAATGTTGATAAGTGTTACAGGTCTACTCTCGATTTAGGTGCATCTATTTGCATAGTTTGGGGGAATTGAACCAGCAACTGTTTAAGATCAATGGCAGACAAAGAAAGGTCTTTGTTTCTGGCCATTTTGAGCCTGTAACCAAACCCACAAATGCTGATGCTCCAGATTTGTATTTTTTATTTCACCTTTAATTTAACCAGGTAGTCGGAACCGTCCAGAGTAGTGATGCTAGTCGGGCAGGCGGGTGCAGGCAACAATCGGTTGAAGAGCATGCATTTAGTTTAACTAGCATTTAAAAGCAGTTGGATGCCACGTTAGGAGTGTTGTATGGCATTGAAGCTCGTTTGGAGGTTTGTTAACACAGTGTCCAAAGAAGGGCCAGATGTATACAGAATGGTGATGGATCGGTGGGGCTCCGTGTCGGCAGTAAAGAGGTATTGTAGTCCAATAATTGACTGGTGGACCTCTTTGGCTAGCCGGGAGATGGACCTAGCTCACGGAGACGTTAGCCAGGAGTAGCCACTCGGATAGCAGCTAGCTAGCTGTGATGATCCGGTGTAAAGGTTCAGAGCTTGCGGTAGGAATCCGGAGATGTGGTAGAGAAAAAGCAGTCCGATATGCTCTGGGTTGATATCTGTGCAGACTGGCAGGAATTGACCGGGTTGAGGCTGGCTGATGTCCTGATTAACGGTGAGGACCACTAGTAGTGGCTAACTGACTACTAGTTAGTAGCTAGTTAGCTGGTTATGTTCTGATGGGGGTTCCGGTTCTAAAGTCTAAAAATAGCATATCCGTGTTACATTGGGTGAGGCGCACATGATTTTACCTCTGTTAATGCACATTTATTTCAAGAAAAGGTCTGACCGAAACATTGATAATACATGTGCAGAGATAGCAAGCTTATGACAGGAGGGAGGACCTACCTGGGATATTGTCTAGCAGCTTCTGTTGTGCTCTCTCTTTGGTCTCCCGACGTTCTGAGTTGGACCGAGCCTTGATTTGGGGGGCCAGTTTTCCGTTGGGACAGAAAGTGTCCCGGAAAATGTCGATGGTAGCAAACAAGCATCTGCTCACTGAAGATCCAGTTGACAGCGTCTCGAATCTGCCTGAGAGGGTAGGAGACGGAGGGAGGGTTATTATGTACTACATTAAAGAGATTCTCCTCTACTTTTGTATACTTTTTAGCCAGTAGTTCTGAAAGTAGCACTCACGAGCCAAAAGTGGTCCCTGAAAACTGTGTTATATGTCACATATGTGCAGATATGTGAACCACGTCATTGTTTTCTTTCTCTCTCTGCGGTGTCCACTGAGCCATTGGACCCGCCCTGCAACCTCAATGAATAATGCTGGGCAGAAATCTTGCTAGCTGAAGCTCATTGGCTAGAAAAATAATTGCTAGGGGGCTGGCCCACGTGGGGGGAAATGGTGCGGCACGGCTTCAATTAAACAGTCACTTTCAAATTAAATCTAATCAAACTTTGTCACATGTGTAGACCTTACAGTGAAATGCTTACTTACCATAACCAACAGTGCGGTTGAAGAAAGAGTTAAGAAAATATTTACCAAATAAACTAAAGTTAAAAATAATCAAAAGTAATACAATAGAATAACGAGGCTATATACAGGGGGTACAGGTACCGGGTCAATGTGCGGGGGTATAGGTTAGTCAAGGTAATTTGCACATATAGGTAGGGGTGAAGTGACTATGATAATAAACAGCCAGTAGCAGCAGTGTACAAAACAAATGGAGGGGGGGTCAATGTAAACACTCCGGTGGCCATTTGATTAATTGTTCAGCAGTCTTATGGCTTGGGGGTAGAAGCTGTTTTAAGGAGTCCTTGACTTACGTAGCTAATTGAGGTAAGATAGTAATTCTGCTCATAGATTATGCATGTATGAACCACATATATTGAGACAATCATCCCAAAGCGGGAGGTTCAAAAAATACATTCTTAATCCCTAAATTACGGGAGCATGTCTTTAATAGCTTTCTATTCCCAACTGAAGATTCAGTCAGAGCACGGCCTCAACAATCCAATGCAGTGCATATTCGGAACACCCTGAGTCTGTGGGAAACTCAACCTTGTGTAGTTTGACTTGTTTGACTTTCACTATTTTCCTTCAGCCTATCTAAAAGCGCAGTCAGAACCTGAGCTGTGAGAAGAGGGGAACCATCACTCTGTGTAGTATAACCAGCTATAATGTCAGTGAGTGTAGTGAAAGGGACAGAGTTTGGAGTCTGGGGATACGTTTCTAATGGCACCCCATTCCCTATATAGCACACTACTTATGACCAGAGCCCATAGAGATCTGGTCAAAAGTAGTGTACCATAATGGGAATAGGCTGTCATTTGAGAGACAGCCTGGGAGTGTGTCTACGCACCATTCAGGGTGCAGAATAAGACAGCCCTGCCTGCACTCTAATGACACCATTCCCAGTTATGTCACAACCCGCCTTTTGTCACTCACTAACTAATGAGTCCACTCTCTCGGTCTCCATAGGGACACAGATAGCTGGGGTGACATGTTTTGATGCAACGCCACTCGCTGTTATATAGACCTCAAGACACCTAACCTGCACCCAGGTCTGTTTGTGCTCTGTCAACTTGATTGCTGTTATTGTCAAGGCAAACATTGGCATGACAATTAGTGACAAGTAGTTGGCATGGTAGCACACAGACTGGCACACAGGCTACAACAAACCTACTGAAAACGCATTTTCTTTAGCCTTAGGTGATGGCAACTGGGTTCTTTTTAGCTTAAATTGATCGACTTTGCTTCACACACTAGAAGGCGATGAGAGTAGAGATCTTATGAAAAATATCTAAAGATATAGTGATGCTTACTTGTTTATGGTCCTTCCAAACGTGACTTGAACTAGTGCAATTAGAGTTTTTCGTACCCATTTGAACACTGAGAACAAAGGAAGACAAACATTATCAGATAAGAGTGCGAGATCAGAGTTGCAAAGCTACTGGTAATTTACGAACGTTACGGGAAATCTTCGGCAATCTATCGTAACTTTGGTAATTTATACTTCAATAAAACAAATGTCAAACGCTAACGCGCATTCTGACTGTGTGACAGCAAACTTGGCTGCCCGCTGCAAGTTGAGAACACACAGACAGACAGCCCTCTGTGCGCTGCTCCTAATCTGCAGCTTTTTGGCAGTGAGAACGTGCAGCGAGGTATTTTGCAACCAGGAGTATCATCAGATCCAACTATCAACAGTCAATTTACAGATACGACTTCGAATAGGAGTATGGCCATGTTGGCACACCCCTAATACATAGTATACATTTTGTATATCTGTGTCCATATTATTCAAGAGAAAATGGGCTAATTAATGAAAAAAGCATCTAATCAACAATGGCATTATTTTCAAATAACTCTGCAACTCTTCCAACTATTGACTTTTCTTCACAACTGCCACCAGTTTGAAGCCAAAACACTGACAACAACTACATAGACATATTTTTTTAACTAAGTTGATATAAAAAAAATGACATTATGCTGAAACCCTCACATTAAACACCATTGGTATTTACTAAGATGGTTTATATTTAGGATAATGTTCTACAGCATTGTCATTACATTTTCTATTTTAAAATCAGCTTCTTTAATTATGTAATATATTGTATATGTGATAAGGCCACACAGTGCCAGAGATAATCAGACACCTGTGATAATCTGAAGTACTCAAAAGGGCCACTAGATGTCTTAAGAATCCATACAATCCTTGAAAGATACCAAAGTTCTTCGAACGTTTCCAGTGATATACCCTCCCTTTGGATACCTATGCCAGACTGATAGCAAGACGTGACTAGATTAAACATCTGATATAGTTTCCAATAACTACAAACAAGGATATAATCTATTTATTTCAAAGTCGCTTTGAGCAATTACTTTGAATTTTCATCTCTGGTTTAAAGAACACAGATGTTACCCCTTACAAAATACACAAAGCACACACTCTACTGAGGTGAAAAGTGTAGGGATCTGGTCAAAGGTAGTGCACTATAGAGGGAATAGGGTGCCATTTAGGACACAAACATAGTGTAGTGTGGAGGCTCAACTCACTCCCTCGAAGCTCAAAGATCTCTCCTATGAGCATGAAACAGGGATCAGCTAGGGCGTCTTTCTTCCCACCCGTCTCGTCTCCATAGTCTGATAGGTCACGGTCATCCTCTGCCTCTTCCTGGTGGGGAAAACACTGTTTGTGTGTGTGTGAGTGAGAGAGACTGTAAAAGGGTATGCACTTGAGAGTACATGTTTGTGAACACTTGTATGCATGTACAGTGAGGGAAAAAAGTATTTGATCCCCTGCTGATTTTGTACGTTTGCCCACTGACAAAGAAATAATCAGTCTATCATTTTAAAGGTAGGTTTATTTGAACAGCGAGAGACAGAATAACAACAAAAAAATCCAGAAAAACGCATGTGAAAATTGTTATAAATTGATTTGCATTTTAATGAGGGAAATAAGTATTTGACCCCTCTGCAAAACATGACTTAGTACTTGGTGGTAAAACCCTTGTTGGCAATCACAGAGGTCAGACGTTTCTTGTAGTTGGCCACCAGGTTTGCACACATCTCAGGAGGGGTTTTGTCCCACTCCTCTTTGCAGATCTTCTCTTTGCAGAACCTAACTTTGCTACCTGACAGTTTTACGGTTTTTACTTTGTAATTACCGTTTATTTTTTCATTCAACTTTTTCACTCCGGACGCTTTATCTGGACGTGTTTCGTCAGGACCTCCACCAACCGAAGCTAAGTAGTAACATTAACATCATGCCTTCTAATTGCAGTCGCTGTACTCATAACATACAGGAGAACGGTCGGCTTAAGGCGAGGATAGCTGTGCTGCAAGCCCAGCTTCAGACGCAATCGTTAGGCAAGGGAAATGTAAGTGTAGGAAAGGATGAAACAGCGTCTGTGCCACCAGTAAGTACAGATAGTCGTAGAAATCCTCGCACAGTCCCCGCAGCCGGACAATTTTCTCACGGCTTCTGGAAGGAAATGCTGGAGCAATGCTCAACCGGTGTCGCTCATTCAGCCGACAGAAACTTTCAACGGTTTTCCCCATTAAGCAGCGGGTCGGAGTCAGAGGCCGAGCCTTCTCTGGTCTCTACTCCTCCCGTTACGGGTCTGAGATGCCGAGGCCTCCCACCATTAGCACTGACAAATTGAAAACTCTAGTCATTGGCGACTCCATTACTCGCAGTATTAGACTTGAAGCGAATCACCCAGCGATCATACACTGTTTACCAGGGGCAGGGCTACCGGCGTTAAGGCTAACCTGAAGATGGTGCTGGCTAAGGCTAAATCTGGCGAGTGTAGAGAGTATAGAGATATTGTTATCCACGTCGGCACCAACGATGTTAGGATGAAACAGTCAGAGGTCACAAAGCGCAACATAGCTTCAGCGTGTAAATCAGCTAGAAAGATGTGTCGGCATCGAGTAATTGTCTCTGGCCCCCTCCCAGTTAGGGAGTGATGAGCTCTACAGCAGAGTCTCACAACTCAATCGCTGGTTGAAAACTGTTTTCTGCCCCACACAAAGATAGAATTTGTAGATAATTGGCCCTCTTTCTGGGACTCACCCACAAACAGGACCAAGCCTGGCCTGTTGAGGAGTGACGGACTCCATCCTAGCTGGAGGGGTGCTCTCATCTTATCGATGAACATAGACAGGGCTCTAACTCCTCTAGCTTCACAATGAGATAGGGTGCAGGCCAGGCAGCAGGCTGTTAGCCAGCCTGCCAGCTTAGTGGAGTCTGCCACTAGCACAGTTAGTGTAGTCAGCTCAGCTATCTCTATTGAGACTGTGTCTGTGCCTCGACCTAGGTTGGGCAAAACTAAACATGGCGGTGTTAGCCTTAGCAATCTCACTAGAATAAAGACCTCCTCCATTGCTGCCATTATTGAAAGAGATTGTGATACCTCACATCTCAAAATGGGGCTACTCAATGTTAGATCCCTCACTTCCAAGGCAGTTCTAGTCAATGAACTAATCACTGATCATAATCTTGATGTGATTGGCCTGACTGAAACATGGCTTAAGCCTGATGAATTTATTGTGTTAAATGAGGCCTCACCTCCTGGTTACACTAGTGACCATATCCCCCGCGCATCCCGCAAAGGCGGAGGTGTTGCTAACATTTACAATAGCAAATTTCTATTTACAAAAACAAAAAACGACGTTTCGTCTTTTGAGCTTCTAGTCATGAAATCTATGCAGCCTACTCAATCACTTTTTATAGCTACTGTTTACAGGCCTCCTGGGCCATATACAACATTCCTCACTGAGTTCCCTGAATTCCTATCGGACCTTGTAGTCATGGCAGACAATATTCTAATTTTTGGTGACTTTAATATTCACATGGAAAAGTCCACAGACCCACTCCAAAAGGCTTTTGGAGCCATCATCGACTCTGTCGGTTTTGTTCAACATGTCTCCGGACCTACTCACTGCCACAGTCATACTCTGGACCTAGTTTTGTCCCGTGGAATAAATGTTGTGGATCTTAATGTTTTTCCTCATAATCCTGGACTATCGGACCACCATTTTATTACGTTTGAAATCGCAACAGATAATCTGCTCAGACCCCAACCAAGGATCATCAAAAGTCGTGCTATAAATTCTCAGACATCCCAAAGATTCCTAGATGCCCTTCCAGAATCCTTCCACCTACCCAAGGACGTCAGAGTACAAAAATCAGTTAACCACCTAACTGAGGAACTCAATGTAACCTTGCGCAATACCCTAGATGCAGTTGCACCTAAAAACAAAAACATTTGCCAAAAAAACTAGCTCCCTGGTATACAGAAAATACCCGAGCTCTGAAGCAAGTTACCAGAAAATTGAACGGAAATGGCGCCACACCAAACTGGAAGTCTTCCGACTAGCTTGGAAAGACAGTACCGTGCAGTATCGAAGAGCCCTCACTGCTGCTCGATCATCCTATTTTTCCAAGTTAATTGAGGAAAATAAGAATAATCCAAAGTTTCTTTTTGATACTGTCACAAAGCTAACTAAAAGCAGCATTCCCAAGAGAGGATGGCTTTCACTTTAGCAGTGATTCATTCATGAACTTCTTTGAGGAAAAGATCATGATCATTAGAAAGCAAATTACGGACTCCTCTTTAAATCTGCGTATTCCTCCAAAGCTCAGTTGTCCTGAGTCCACACAACTTTGCCAGGACATAAAATCAAGAGAGACACTCAAGTTTTTAGTACCATATCTCTTGACACATTGATGAAAATAATCATGGCCTCTAAACCTTCAAGCTGCATACTGGACCCTATTCCAACTAAACTACTGAAAGAGCTGCTTCCTGTGCTTGGCCCTCCTATGTTGAACATAATAAACAGCTCTCTATCTACCGGATGTGTACCAAACTCACAAAAAGTGGCAGTAATAAAGCCTCTCTTAAAAAGCCAAACCTTGACCCAGAAAATATAAAAACTATCGGCCTATATCGAATCTTCCATTCCTCTCAAAAATTTTAGAAAAAGCTGTTGCGCAGCAACTCACTGCCTTCCTGAAGACAAACAATGTATACTGAAACGCTTCAGTCTGGTTTTAGACCCCATCATAGCACTGAGACTGCACTTGTGAAGGTGGTAAATGACCTTTTAATGGCGTCAGACCGAGGCTCTGCAACTGTACTCATGCTCCTAGACCTTAGTGCTGCTTTTTGATACCATCGATCACCACATTCTTTTGGAGAGATTGGAAACCCAAATTGGTCTACATGGACAAGTTTTGGCCTGGTTTAGATCTTATCTGTCGGAAAGATATCAGTTTGTCTCTGTGGATGGTTTGTCCTCTGACAAATCAACTGTAAATTTCGGTGTTCCTCAAGGCTCTGTTTTGGGACCACTATTGTTTTCACTATATATTTTACCACTTGGTGATGTCATTCGGAAACATAATGTTAACTTTCACTGCTATGCGGATGACACACAGCTGTACATTTCGATGAAACATGGTGAAGCCCCAAAATTGCCCTCCCTTGAAGCCTGTGTTTCAGACATAAGGAAGTGGATGGCAGAAAATTTTCTACTTTTAAACTCTGATAAAACAGAGATGCTAGTCCTAGGTCCCAAGAAACAAAGAGATCTTCTGTTGAATCTGACAATTAATCTTGATGGTTGTACAGTCGTCTCAAATAAAACTGTGAAGGACCTCGGCGTTACTCTGGACCCTGATCTCTCTTTTTGAACATATCAAGACTGTTTCAAGGACAGCTTTTTCCATTTACGTAACATTGTAAAAATTAGAAACTTTCTGTCCAAAAATGATGCAGAAAAAGTTAATCCATGCATTTGTAACTTCTAGGTTAGACTACTGCAATGCTTTATTTTCCGGCTATCGGATAAAGCACTAAATAAACTTCAGTTAGTGCTTAACACGGCTGCTAGAATCTTGACTAGAACCCCAAAATTTGATCATATTACTCCAGTACTAGCCTCTCTACACTGGCTTCCTGTTAAGGCAAGGGCTGATTTCAAGGTTTTACTGCTAACCTACAAAGCATTACATGGGCTTGCTCCTACCTATCTTTCTGATTTGGTCCTGCCGTACATACCTACACGCACGCTACGGTCACAAGACGCAGAGCCTCCTTACTGTCCCTAAAATTTCTAAGCAAACAGCTGGAGGCAGGGCTTTTTCCTATAGAGCTCCATTTTTATGGAATAGTCTGCCTATCCATGTGAGAGACGCAGACTGGTCTCAACCTTTAAGTCTTTATTGAAGACTCATCTCTTCAGTAGGTCTTATGACTGAGTGTAGTCTGGCCCAGGAGTGTGAAGGTGAACGGAAAGGCACTGGAGCAACGAACCACCCTTGCTGTCTTTTGCCTGGCCGGTTCCCCTCCACTGGGATTCTCTGCCTCTAACCCTATTACAGGGGCTGAGTCACTGGCTTCTGGTGCCGTGGCGGAGATCTTGTGGGCTATACTCGGCCTTGTCTCAGGATGGTAAGTTGGTGGTTGAAGATATCCCTCTAGTGGTGTGGGGGCTGTGCTTCGGCAGAGTGGGTGGGGTTATATCCTGCCTGTTTGGCCCTGTCCGGGGGTTTCGTCGGACGGGGCCACAGTGTCTCCCGACCCCTCCTGTCTCACCCCCAGTATTTATGCTGCAGTAGTTTATGTGTCGGGGGTGCTAGGGTCCGTCTGTTATATCTGGAGTATTTCTTCTCTTATCTGGTGTCCTGTGCGAATTTAAGTATGCTCGCTCTAATTATCTCTCTCTTTCTTTTTTTCTTCTTCTCTCTCTCTCTCTCTCTCTCTCTCTCTCGGAGGACCTGAGCATTAGGACCATTCCTCAAGGCCTACCCGGATGTCCCGAGTCCACCTGGCCGTGCTGCTTCTCCAGTTACAACTGTTCTGCCTGTTTTATGAACATTTTAAAATCTTGTCCATGTTCTGTTATAATCTGCACCCGGCACAGCCAGAAGAGGACTGGCCACCCCTCACAGCCTGGTTCCTCTCTAGGTTTCTTCCTAGGTTTTGGCCTTCTAGGGAGTTTTTCCTAGCCACCGTGCTTTTACACCTGCATTGCTTGCTGTTTGGGGTTTTAGGCTGGGTTTCTGTACAGCACTCTGTGACATCAGCTGATGTAAGGGGGGCTTTATAAATAAATTTGATTTGATTTGATTCTCCAAGTCATTAAGGTTTCAAGGCTGACGTTTGGCAACTCGAACCTTCAGCTCCCTCCACAGATTTTCTATGGGATTAAGGTCTGGAGACTGGCTAGGCCACTCCAGGACCTTATTGTGCTTCTTCTTGAGCCACTCCTTTGTTGCCTTGGCCGTGTGTTTTGGGTCATTGTCATGCTGGAATACCCATCCACGACCCATTTTCAATGCCCTGGCTGAGGGCATTGAAAATCTTGAGGTTCTCACCCAAGATTTGACGGAACATGGCCCCGTCCATCATCCCTTTGATGCGGTGAAGTGGTCCTGTCCCATTAGCAGAAAAACACCCCCAAAGCATAATGTTTCCACCTCCATGTTTGACGGTGGGGATGATGTTCTTGGGGTCATAGGCAGCATTCCTCCTCCTCCAAACACGGCGAGTTGAGTTGATGCCAAAGAGCTCCATTTTGGTCTCATCTGACCACAACACTTTCACCCAGTTGTCCTCTGAATCATTCAGATGTTCATTGGCAAACTTCAGACGGGCATGTATATGTGCTTTCTTGAGCAGGGAGACCTTGCGGGCGCTGCAGGATTTCAGTCCTTCACAGCATAGTGTGTTACCAATTGTTTTCTTGGTGACTATGGTTCCAGCTGCCTTGAGATCATTGACAAGATCCTCCCGTGTAGTTCTGGTCTGATTCCTCACCGTTCTCATGATCATTGCAACTCCACGAGGTGAGATCTTGCATGGAGCCCCAGGCCGAGGGAGATTGACAGTTATTTTGTGTTTCTTCCATTTGCAAATAATCGCACCAACTGTTTTCACCTTCTCACCAAGCTGCTTGGCGATGGTCTTGTAGCCCATTCCAGCCTTGTGTAGGTCTACAATCTTGTCCCTGACATCCTTGGAGAGCTCTTTGGTCTTGGCCATGGTGGAGAGTTTGGAATCTGATTGATTGATTGCTTCTGTGGACAGGTGTCTTTTATATAGGTAACAAGCTGAGATTAGGAGCACTCCCTTTAAGAGTGTGCTCCTAATCTCAGCTCGTTACCTGTATAAAAGACACTTGGGAGCCAGAAATCTTTCTGATTGAAAGGGGATCAAATACTTATTTCCCTCATTAAAATTCAAATCAATTTAGAACATTTTTCACATGCTTTCTGGATTTTTTGTTGTTGTTATTCTGTCTCTCACTGTTCAAATAAACCTACCATTAAAATTTTAGACTGATCATTTATTTTTCAGTGGGCAAACGTACAAAATCAGCAGGGGATCAAATACTTTTTTCCCTCACTGTACAGTTGAAGTTGGAAGTTTACATACACCTTAGCCAAATACATTTCAACTCAGTTTTTCACAATTCCTGACATTTAATCCTAGGAAAAATTACACATCTTAGGTCAGTTAGGATCACCACTTTATTTTAAGAATGTGAAATAATAATAGTAGAGAGAATGATTCATTTTAGCTTTTATTTCTTTCATCACATTCCCAGTGGGTCAGAGGTTTACATACACTCAATTAGTATTTGGTAGCATTGCCTTTAAATTGTTTAACTTGGGTCAAATGTTTTGGGTAGCCTTCCACAAGCTTCCCATAATAAGTTGGGTGAATTTTGGCCTATTCCTCCTGACAGAGCTGATTTAACTGAGTCAGGTTTGTAGGCCTCCTTGCTCGCACACACGCTTTTTCAGAAATAGTACTTTTAGGAGATCTGGAGAGACCGGGTCAGTCAATTTCTAATACTCTTAGTAAAACAATTTATCTCCAACTCGCAATCTGTGGATTCTTTTCAATTAGATAGATTGAAATTGTACATTAAACATCACAGCATAGTTGAAAGATACCGTTTGGGGTCACTTAGAAATGTCCTTGTTTTTGTATTTATATTTTGAATTTATTATGGATCCCCATTAGCTATTATGGCTCTCCATTTGTCCATTAAAATAACATCAAATTGATCAGAAATACAGCGTAGACATTGTTAATGTTGTAAATGACTATTGTAGCTGGAAGATTTACAGAGGCCCATTATCAGCAACCATCACTCCTGTGTTCCAATGGCACGTTGTGTTAGGTAATCCAAGTTTATAATTTTAAAAGGCTAATTGATCCTTAGAAAACCCTTTTGCAATTATGTTAGCACAGCTGAAAACTGTTGTTCTGATTAAAAAAGCAAAAAAACTGGCCTTCTTTAGACTAGTTGAGGATCTTATTTTTTTCCCCAAGATGGCGTAGTAGTCGGACGTGTGTTTTGTCCTGTCCCGTGTAAATATCGTTTTTCTCCTTTTTTTCCCCCTTATATATTTCTTATATATTTTAATCTCACTTTCCATCTATGGACTGAATATACTCTCCTGCAACCCACCTCACCCAATGTGGTATGATCTGCTATTTTTATACTTTAGAACGGGAACCCCCATCACAAGCTAGCCAGCTAACTAACTACTAGTCAGTTAGCCACTGCTAGCGGTCTTCACCGTTAACTCGGACACCAGCCAGCCTCAGCTTGGTCAATTCCTGCCAGTCTGCATAGGGCGATATCAACCCAGAGCATATCGGACTGCTTTTTCTCTACCACATCTCCGGATTCCTACCGCAAGCTCTGAACCTTTACACCGGATCATCACAGCTAACTAGCTGCAATTCGAGTGGCTACTCCTGGCTAACATCTCTGTCCCGAAGCAAGCACCAGTTAGCCTTGAGGCCCATCTCCCGGCTAGCTGAAGAGGTCCACCAGCTAATTCTTGGGCTACAATACCTCTTTTGCCAATTGGCCTGGACCCTTTACTGCCGACACGGAGCCCCGCCGATCCATCATGACTGGTCTGCAGACGTAATCACCAGAGGTGGTATCAACAGGCTCTTCCGTTGCGACTTCGCCAAAGGCCCATCTGCTAGCCCCCGCCCACTAGCTGTCTGAATCGCCGTGTCTCCAGCTCGCATAGCGTAGTAGCGACTACGGAATCGGCTCCCTGACTCTTCTATTGCTACTCATTGGATCCTATGATCACTCGGCTACACATGCCTCTCCCTAATGTTAGACATTGTCTATTGCTGTTTTGGTTAGTGTTTATTGTCATATTCCACTGTAGAGCCCCCAGCCCTGCCTAATATGCCTTAGATAGCCCTTTTGTCCCACCCCCCACACATGCGGTGATCTCACCTGGCTTAACTGGTGCCTCTAGAGACAAAACCTCTCTCATCATCACTCAATGCCAGGTTTACCTCCACTGTACTCACATCCTACCAAACCCTTGTCTGTACATTATGCCTTGAATCTATTCTTCAACGCACAGAAATCTGCTCCTTTTACTCTCTGTTCCGAACACACTAGACAACCAGTCCTTATAGCCTTTAGCCGTACCCTTACCCTACTCCTCCTCTGTTCCTCTGGTGATGTAGAGGTTAACCCAGGCCCTGCAGCCCCCAGCACCACTCCCATTCCCCAGGTGCTCTCATTTGTTGACTTCTGTAACCGTAAAAGCATTGGTTTCATGCATGTTAACATCAGAAGCCTCCGCCCTAAGTTTGTTTTATTCACTGCTTTAGCACACTCCGCCAACCCTGATGTCCTAGCCGTGTCTGAATCCTGGCTTAGGAAGGCCACCAAAAATCCTGAAATGTCCATCCCTAACTACAACATTTTCCGACAAGATAGAACTGCAAAAGGGGGTGTAGTTGCAATCTACTGCAGAGATAGCCTGCATAGTTCTGTCATGCTATCCCGGTCTGTGCCCAAACAATTCGAGCTCCTACTTTTAAAAATCCACCTTTCCAGAAACAAGTCTCTCACCGTTGCCACATGTTATAGACCCCCCTCGCCTCACTACATATTCGTCGCCAAACCCACTGGCATTGTCATGCTTAAACAGGAAAGGGCCTTACCCAAACAGAATCGTCTAGAATGTCATCGATAATAATGGCGCAGGACGGGATGGCTGCCGTTTTACTGGCTCCTAACCAACTGAATGAATTTCATTGTATGCTGTAGCATTAAGATTTCCCTTCACTGGAACTAAGGGGCCTAGCCCAAACCATGAAAAACAGCCCCAGACCACTACTCCTCCTCCACCAAACTTTACAGTTGGCACTATGCATTCGGGCAGGTAGCGTTCTCCTGGCATCCACCAAACCAAGATTCGTCCATCGGACTGCCAGATGGTGAAGCGTGATTCATCAATCCAGAGAACGCATTTCTACTGGTCCAGAGTCCAATGGTGGCAAGCTTTACACCAGCTGCTCGGCCATGGAAACCCATTTCATGAAGCTCCCGACTAACAGTTCTTGTGCTTCCAGAAGCAGCTTGGAACTTGGTAGTGAGTGTTGCAACAGTTGACAGACAATTTCTACGCGTTTCAGCACTCAGCGGACCCGTTTTGTGAGTTTGTACAGCCTATCACTTCACGGCTGACCCGTTGTTGCTCCTAGACATTTCCACTTCACAATAACAGCACTTACAGTTCTAGCAGGGCGAAATTTGACGAACTGACTTGTTGAAAATGTGGCATCCTATGACAGTGCCACGTTGAAAGTCATTGAGCTCTTCAGTAAGGCCCTTCTACTGCCAATGTTTGTTTATGGAGATTGCATGGCTTTGTGCTCGCTTTTATACACCTGTCAGCAATGGGTGTGGATGAAATAGCCTAATCCACTAATTTCAGCATTCCTCTCCCCTCAAATCCCCCCAGGAAGAACTTTCATGAAAACAACCGATATGGGAACAAACTACTGAAGCTCTGTCGAACACTGGGTTTGTACATAGTCAATGGAAGGCTACGAGGGATTCAATTCTTTTGGGAGGTACAGTGCATTTGGAAAGTATTCAGACCCCTTGAATTTTTCCACTTTTTGTTAAATTACAGCCTTATTCTAAAATTGGTTAAATACATGTTTTTCCTCATCCATCTACACACAATAGCCCATATTGATTAAGTGAAAACAGGTTAAGAAAATGTTGCAAATTTATAAAAAAACAAAAATTTACATAAGTATTCAGGCCCATTGAGACTCAAAATTGAGCTCAGGTGCATCTTGTTTCCATTGATCATCCTTGAGATGAAACCTTAGTAACTTCAATTGATTGGACATGATTTGAAAAGGCACATACCTGTCTACATAAGGTCCCACAGTTGACAGTGCATGTGAGAGCAAAAACCAAGCCATGAAGTCGAAGAAGTTGTCCGTAAAGCTCAGAGAAAGGATTGTGTCGAGGCACAGATCTGGGGAAGGGTACCAAAACATTTCTGCAGCATTGAAGGTCCCTAAGAACACAGTGGCTTCCATCATTCTTAAATGGAAGAAGTTTGGAACCACCAAGACTCTACCTAGATCTGGCCGCCTGGCCAAACTGAGCAATCGGGGAGAAGGGACTTTCCCGAATGCACTGTAAATCATTTATTGTAATTTACAGGTTTCTCGCTGTTTATCCCAGGAAAAGGGAGAGGTTTTGTGTGGCAAATCCCAGAAAATCTTGGTCTGCCATTCAACTCTAGTCGAGACAGAGCTGGTTTTTCTCCTACACTGCCAGAACTATACAGATCTACGGGCAATTTTCTTCCCAAAAATGTAAAACAAATACAAATATTTTGAAACCAAAACAAAGGAGGAGAAAATCCAATGTCTATTGGGAGAAAAAACCCTGTGTCATATTAGCAGCAAAATATGTAGCTTCCTGCCACACACGTAGGGACAGCAAGTGAAACGACCAAGCAGAGCAAAAACATTTCTACCTGTGTCTTTCTCACTATTTAATTATTGTCCTCATTAATTTCTTACTGTATTGTCCTGTTAATTGTTATTACTCATTGAGTATTATTATTTTTCCTATTATCTATCTGTGTCATCATTGATTTAATATGTCACAGCTGCTCCCGCTCCCCCTCTCTGGCGCTCCAGGCTGCTCATCATTACACACACCTGTCACCATAATTACGCGCATCAGTGCTTCATTGGACTCACCTGGACTCTATCACTTTATTGATTGACTCCTCTTTATCCGTCTATTCCTCAGTTTTATCCCTGTGTCAGCATTAATATCCTTTAGTTTCCCTTGTCCAGACGCTGTCCGTGTTTTGTTTCATGTCTGTTATTTATTAAATATTCACTCCCTGTACTTGCGTCTCGTCTCCAAGCGTCTGTCCTCACAAATATGTGTCTATTTGTTTGCTTTGGCAATGTATGTGGTAAAACGTTCCATGCCAATAAAGACAGACAGACAGACAGAGAGAGAGAATATAGAGAAAACAAGAGGGGTTATGTTTCAGTCTTCATGTCTCGTCGATCTCCACAGCAACCGGCCAGTGGCAGCATTGTTAGGGGTGATTATCAGATGGCAGGCAGTGATATTTTAAACAAACGGCTGTGACGTAGCAGCGCAGGAATGCTGTATTTAAATGGCTGTTGTTGGGGGGCAGACAGTTTGTATCCCAAATGGCAACCTATTCCCTTTAATCCCTTCATAGTGCACTACTTTTGACCAGAGCCCAATGGGCCCTGGTCTAAAGTAGTGCACTATAAAGAGAATAGGGTGCTATTTGGGACTCTACCAGAGAGAGTGGTAAGGCAGCAACATTGGCATGGAGGAACCTTTACCTCAGTCAGTTTCCAGTGCAGGGCCTGGAACTCTATCAGCTTCCTGGTGTCACTCCAACGGCTGTTCTTAGAGTCATTCCCCTCAGCAGGCTCCCCGTTCTCCTCTACTGCCTGGTGGGGGATAGGGGGGCACAGTGGGAGTCAATTTCCTTTATTTCACTGCAAAGTACTCTTTTTTTCCCAACACATTTTGTTCTTGATTTTTTCTACACAATCATAGACACATTGCCAGAGAGAATTTGGTAATGCATGGTCAGAGATAATGGTCAATGGTGACAGTAAGGTGAGAGCAATGTTTGAGTACTGTCCAGTCACTGTACAATCACTGCATCAATGACAGCATGGCAAGAAAACATTCCAATGAAGAGAATGAATTAACTCCGATTCAAGGCCATTTGTGGAGGGTGGCTGATTAGCTCATTACCTTCAAGGAAAGATTCACCCATTTTAAACGTTATATCATATTTGTGCATCTCTGAGCGATGATGTTCTATCAATTCCAGGGGGCATTTCATGTTTATCGGAGCTATTCGCCGTTCAAGCAGGCAGAAATACAGCCCGTATGACGAGCTTTGCATGATGGCTGTATTTCTGCCTGCTTGAACGGCAAATATCACAGTATATCATACTGTATCACTGTATTTTTCTAATTTCTGACAGTATGACAATATTTGATGTTTCTGAATAATAATAATTCTAAACATGCTTTGTGGGTAGTGCATGACCCTAGGATTGCAAAAAATGTATTCTAAGTGGTTTTAATGTGGGCTTTCTCCATTCTGATTGCTTTATACTTTTCAACCAAACATCAAACAAAAATAATAGGAGTACAAAACTGACAGTGAAGTATTTGTATAACATTTGTAGCCTCTAACTCTGGTACCTGACCAATGGTTTCCATTTGCATAGTTATTTGTTATTCCAGAACTTTAATCAATTTCTTAATTTCTTGCACTCATTTGTTATACTTTACACACTATGTCATGTTTCTTTTGTCCTAGTATGCCTGTATTCCGTTAAAAACTGAATAATTGTCCTCGGACTGTATATTTCGGATTCAACTGCAGTTCTTACTTTCGCCACCAATGGTAGTCGGTGACTCAAAAATTATGGCAATCATCTGTTCAACAACTTTGGGAGGGCAACGCCCTGCCCTCCCGAATTCAGTAAATGACTCAACAATTATGGCAATCATGTGTTCAACCACTTCGGGAGGGCAACGTTGCCCTCCCAAAGTTGTTGAACAGATGATTGCCATTATTGTTGAGTCATTTACTGACTTATTGACATATCAAACATTAAAATACCATTATAGAAGGTAAAGTAAAAATCCAAACCTGTCTGTGAGCGAATACCGGCATAACGTATGTAATGTTTAACCAATAAGAGTCTAAGCCCTTTCTATGCTGGGGAGGGGGGGTTCTACTAAGCTAGAAGAAATTGTTTTAAGAAGGTCATACCAAGGATCATTTCGCTATTTGATTTTGAAATATAAGACCCCTTGAAGTATAAAAGAATATTTAATTTTTGGGGGGGATCTCACTGTTATTTGCCCATACAAATGCATTGAATAACAGATTCAGTGCATGGAACAACAGATATTATGTTGGAGGGGGACTATGTTTGTTCTGAAGTGTTTTAGAAATATTTGCACATTTATTAAAAATAGAAAACTGAAATATCACATTCATATAAGTATTCAGATCCTTTACTCAGTACTTTGTTGAAGCACCTTTGGCAGCAATTACAGTCTTGAGACTTCTTGGGTATGACGCTACAAGCTTGGCACACCTGTATTTGGGGAGTTTCTCCAATTTTTCTCTGCATTTCTCTCAAGTTCTGTCGTATGGGGAGCATTGCTGCACAGCTATTTTCAGGTCTCTCCAGAGATATTTGATTGGGTTCAAATCCGGGCTCTGGCTAGGCCACTCAAGGACATTCAGAGACTTGTCCCGAAGCCAATCCTGCATTTTCTTGGCTGTGTGCTTAGGGTCATTCGACTATTGGAAGGTGAACCTTTGCCCCAGTTGAGGTCCTGAGCGCTCTGGAGAAGGTTTTCATCAAGGATATGTCTGTACTTTGCTCCGTTCATCTTTCCCTTGATCCTGACTAGTCTCTGAGTCCCTGCCGCTGAAAAAATCCCCACAGCATGATGCTGCCACCACCATGCTTCACCGTAGGGATGGTGCCAGGTTTCCTCCAGACTTGACGCTTGGCATTGAGGCCAAAGAGTTCAATCTGACCAGAGAATCTTGTTTCTCATGGTCTGAGAGTCCTTTAGGTGACTTTTTGCTAACTCCAAGCAGGCTGTCATGTGCCTTTTACTGGGGAGTGGCTTCCATCTGGCCACTCTACCATAAAGACATGATTGGTGGAGAGCAGCAGAGATAGTTCCACAGAGGATCTCTGGTGATCTGTCAAAGTAACCATTAGGTTCTTGGTCACCTCCCTGACCAAGGCCCTTCTCCCCTGATTGAGTTTGGTCGGGCGGCCAGCTCTAGGAAGAGTCTTGTTCGTTCCAAACTTCTTACATTTCTGTGTTCTTAGGGACCTTCAATGCTGCAGAACTATTTTGTTACCCTTCCCCCCTGTGCCTCGACACAATCCTGTCTCGGCGCTCTATGGACAGTTCCTTCAACCTCATGGATTGGTTATATTTTATATGACATACATGATCTTTTGTTAACTAGTAAATAGTAGCCTGTGTGTTTAAAGTGTGTTTAAACTTGTTAACAATTTCTGCTAGTTAGTTTTTGCTACCATGTGGGTTTTAGCTTGCTTAAGCCTGCTAACTGAGGAGTGTTAATTCACCTGTTTCCATATATGTTCATTTTAAAACATTTATCTTACAAAAGAGTTGTTTAATCTAACTGCTTAACTATTTTTCTGTACATGGAATTGTATATGTTTTTTCTTTTACCATTTTTTTTTTCTAATCTTTACAGGAAAATGCAAAAGGCACTATCTGATGTGTGGAGACATTTCACTGCAGCTAATGTAGAAGGAAAAGCTGTGTACATTTGCAAATACTGTGTCAAATCATACGTGAAGAATGCAACAAAGATGCAGAATCATCTGGCCAAGTGCATAAAGTTCCCTCAGCGGTCACAACAAGCAACCTCTGACAAAAGTCCCTCTACTTCTATTCGAGGTAAAAATGATGAATCAGACACCTTATCGATAGCAACAGCTCATGGTCCTCCTGGAATCAGCATTTTTTTTTACTCAATGGAGGAACATAGTCAGAGAAATGGTGATGAATGTCTTGCTCGAGCTGTGTATGCAACTGGTTCACCTCTGATGACACAGTGAAGATAATGCCTCAGAGTCTGATGTTTAAGAGGTGGACATTGAGGAGGTCCGGGGAGAAGACATGGAAGCCTGAGAGGAAGACAACCAAAGCTTTAGTTTCTAGACTCATTTTACAGATGTGTGTTGAAAACATTTTTAGGAGATGCGTTGGATCATTGGGGATCATTCAATATTCCCTATCTTTTGTTCAGTGAAATCATCCCATGTGAAGAGTCAACTCATTTAATTAAAGTTATTAATCGTTTGCAATTATGTCTACTTATGACGAGGTAAAAGGTTTATGTTTCTGTCTCCTTATAAATAGTATTAATATTAATTTGCATATATTTCCGTTAACTTCTTAAGGAGCAGCAAGCACCCCACTCCCGACACTACCAGGTGAAATGGAAGGCGCCAAATTCAAAATCCAAAAGTTGAATTATTAAACATGCACCAATATACAAGTGTTTCATACTCATCAAAAGCTCTGTTTCTTGGCAATATCACAGCGTTGTCAGATTTCAAAAAGGCTTTACGGCGAAAGCACCACATTTGATTGTTTGAGGGTAGCACCTTCACTATTTTTCCCATTACCATGAATTCATTAGCTTTCACGGTTCACACAAAACACATTTCACAGCGAAAACAAATCAATGACCTGTTGAAAAACTTCTGCTGATGGATTCCCAAGTGTCCAAAAAAAGTCATGTATTATATCCATAAATCTCCGTTTGGTACACGCGCGTTTATAATCTGAAACTACAGCCTCCACTCCTCCATTGAAACGTGAAGAGAACTCGTTCAACTTATACCTATAAACTTGTCCAAGAACAATCAAACATCCTTTTTAATGTATCCTTAGGAAGACTTTTATGTATATTTACAATAATAATTCAACCGGAATATAAACTGGGCTATAAGAAAGGAAAAAACCACAGAGCGCGCGCTTGGCGAGAGCGCGCGTCCTCTTCTATTGACATCTCTTCCTGATTCCTCTTCTTCTCTGCTCTAATAGCATCTAAAGAAAATCTGAACACTGTCTCGAGACTGTTGACATCCAGAGGAAGCGATCGGTACTGCATTCATATGCCCTTATATGGGCATTTTCATAAGGGAGGGGTTCCAAATGAGCAATGTGTCAAAACCACTTTTTCCAGGACAGAAATTCCTCGGGGTTTCGCCTGCCATATCCGTTCTGTTTTACTCACAGACAAATAGTTAACGCTTTTAGAAAATTCAGAGTGTTTCCTATCCAATGGTACTAAATATGTGCATATCCTATTTTCTGGGCCTGAATGGGAGGCATTTCACTTTGGTAAAAGGTAAAAATCTGTTGTTCTGCCCCCTGAACAAGGCAGTTAACCCACTGTTCCCCGGGTGCCGAAGACATGGATGTTGATTAAGACAGCCCCCCGCACCTCCCTGATTCAGAGGGGTTGGGTTAAATGCGGAAGACACATTTCGGTTGAAGTCATTCGGTTGTACAACTGACTAATAATGGTGACTTTGACTATGTAAACAGAAGAGGATGCGCGTTCACGGGCTCGCGCGCGCTGTGGTTTTTTCCTTTCCTATCATCCAGTTTATAATCCGGTTGAAATATTATAGTAAATATACATAAAAGTGTTCCTAAGGATACATTATCAATGATGTTTGATTGTTCTTGGACAAGTGTATAGGTATAGGTTGAACGCCTTCTCTTCATGGTTCAATGGGTGAGTGGACGCTGTATTTTATGATCATAACGCGCCAACCAAACAAAGATTTATGGATATAATAAATGACATTTTCTAACAAAAGAACCATTGGATGTCTTCTTTGGACACTTGGGAAGCCCTCAGCAGAAGTTCTTCAAAAGGTAAGGGATTTATTTTAGCTGTGAAATGTGTTTTGTGTGAACTGCGATGGTTTATGAATTTATGCTAATGGTAAATATTGGAGCTGCTACCCTCAAACAATCAAATGTTGTGCTTTCGCCGTAAAGCCTTTTTTGAAATCTGACAACGCTGTGATACTGCCAAGAAGCAGAGCTTTTGATGACTATGCAACACTTGTATATTGATGAAAGTTTAATAATTCAACTTTTGGATTTTGAATTTGGCGCCTTGCATTTCACTGCGTAGTGTCGGGAGCGCTAGCGCCCCACCACTCCGTTAAAGAAGGTGAGTGATTTGTGGTTAAATAAACAAACAAAAATAATGCTGCTGAACCATCAGTGTGAACTATGTGGAGTCAGCAGATGCAGTCCCAGAATACCTCAGGAACAGCTTGTGAAGACAGCAGCTGACTTTCACTTCCAGCTGGAAGAAATATGGGCTTCTTTCTCAATTCATCTTTCCTCGATTCCTTGCGTCGTCTCTCTTCTCTTTCTCAGAAAGGATTGGAGGGAGAGACCTTGAAACCTTGAAATGGCTGAAAGACTGACTAAGGGCCTTGTCAACATTGTGTGATACCACCAATCTGCTCGTATGTGCAGACTCCAAAAGGGGCACTGTGAATAGTCCCTGCAAACATTGTTGTTGTGTTAAGTACAAAGAATAGACCTCCCAGTTGAAGGTCAATGATGCTCCATGTCAGGCCATTGCATGCATACTAACAGGATCATTGACAAAGGAACAAAGGATACAATCGAACAATTTCAAAAAGAAATTCATAAATAACTAAATAGTTAACTGAATGGGCAGTGATGAGATGTCCAAACCAGACTCAGACAAGGAAAAGACAGAGGCCGTATTGAGCAACAAGGTTTCAAAACATATAGCCTATCTAACCGCCACCGTATTATGCAGGAGACCAAACCAAGACAAAACATTGCCTTTGCTTCAAAGGTCTGGCTGACTGTTGAAGCTATAGGCTACAAAACAATCATGTGTCATCATGTAGGACTGAAGAGCACAATGAATGCCTAGCTGTCTACTGTCTTCATTATAAATGTATCTGACTAACAACTCAGTTACTCAGGGATCTTAACAAGGATGATATGGAGGAAAAGTGGCTTATGAAATGACACATGAATAAAAACTATTCAGGATACTTACCATTCATTTGTTAAACAAGTCCAGCAGGTAAGTAGACCGTCTCTTTGAAGTTTCAAATCTGCAGATTTTAGGAGGATCCTTCTTCACGAGGAGACCAAAGCTTCCCAACAAGAAACACAGCAAGGCGAAGGATATATAAATACAAATCTTGAGAAAAAATGACGTTACGGTGAGGCCCCCATATCCAAACTGAAAAAGTAATGCTGCGGCGATTCCCATGCAGATGGCGGGCAAGAAAGGAAAAGATGAACCAACGGAGATAGCGCTGGACATGGGGGCATCGGTGCTGCTGCTGCTCCTGCCAGCAAAAAGCATGTTGCTGTCAACGACTTCTCCTCAGCCTACTAACTAGGTAGGTTATTAAACTCGCTACCAAATGCAATGTATTAACGTTTAATAACTTAGCTAGCGTTGCGTTTACAGTTCGAAAAGTGGACAAGGCTTCTTTATTTATCTAGATAACTACGTTGGCTATGATATAAAAAGGCTGTCCGCCCGCAGCTAAAGTTAGAAAGATTCTTGCTAACACAATCACCAACATTTAGTTAGCTAGATATTATGCTTGCTACCTGAAACAGACCCCTATCGCTATATTTAATCATTCATTCATATATATATATATATATATATATATATATATATATATATATATATATATATATATATATATATATATATATATATATATATATATAAATGCCTTTGGTTGTCAATTTCGTATTTCTGTGTAGTCGACGGCAGGCGGATTGTTACCGATCGCCCTCTATCTTTGGTGCGGTGCCACGTCATTTGGACGTGGTCTTTGTTAGTCCCCCCTAGTTGAAATATGAAGTGGTGGGGGTATGGACATCCCGTGGATTCCAGATATGAAGTGGTGGGGGGTATGGACATCCCGTGGATTCCAGATATGAAGTGGTGGGGGTATGGACATCCCGTGGATTCCAGATATGAAGTGGTGGGGGTATGGACATCCCGTGGATTCCAGATATGAAGTGGTGGGGGTATGGACATCCGTGGATTCCAGATATGAAGTGGTGGGGGGTATGGACATCCCGTGGATTCCAGATATGAAGTGGTGGGGGGGTATGGACATCCCGTGGATTCCAGATATTCATTACGCTGAAACCGAACCAAACAGAATGGAAATGTGTAGGAACCTGATTTTGTCCAATAGAAACTCTCGTTTTATTTTGGGGGGGCAATAGTTTGTACCGATTACACCCCAGGGTAAATAGTCAGACAGGGGTCACTGTCGAACAATCAGTCAGAAGTGTCCTTTCAACATTCTTCAAGGTTACAAAGGGAAAGAAGCCTGGTACGAACCATCCTGATGTTGTGTAGCGAAACAGAATGTAAGCTTGCGAGATCAGGGTGAACCCAAATGGAAAAGAGATTCTACACTTTTCTCTTTTAATTATTATACAGGCTGATTAAGTAAAGTAGATTGCACTCTTTTTTGACAGTTAACCCACTGTTCCACGGGCGCTGAAGATGTGGGTCTTGATTATGGCAGCCCCCGCTTCTCTCTGATTCAGAAGACACATTTATTTCAGTTGTATAACTGACAAGGTATCCCCCTTTCCTCTTGTTAAGACAAAACATAAGAAAGAGAACAATGGCTAAGTAGTCTTAAATTTGCAGTGCTCCACCCCCCTGCCAAACCCCTGCCGCCCCACCAACCACAAGGATGCTCGGTACCGGAACAGATGGCAGGTTGACTGGCATATCGGACCCCGCGAACACGGTACGGTTAAGTACAACACAGCATAACTCATAACACACAGCTATCTATGCGGGTCGCTACAATACTTTCAACAATTAAACATTTCGTTTTTATAGTTTTGAGAAGTGCTCTACTGCCACCGTGTGTTCATCTTCAAGACAACCAGTTCTACAGAAAAAGGCTGATCATACAGTATCATAATAATCATTAGGGGGGGGGCAGGTAGCCAAGAAGTTAAGAGTGTTGGTCCAGTAACGAAAGGTCGCTGGTTCGAATCGCTGAGCAGGCAAGGTGGAAAAATCTGCCGTTCTGCCATTGAACAAGGCAGGTAATCCCCAACAACAACTGCTCCCTGGGTCCAGATGAAGTGGATCTTGATTAAGGCATGCCCCCCACCTCTCTGATCTGACGGGTTGGGTTAAATGCGGAAGACACATTTGGGTTGAATGTATTCAGTTGCGCAATTGACTAGGTATTTCCCAATATCCAGGCTCATATAGTCCAATTAAATAGAGAGCTTTCATGATGCATGGAAAAAATTATACTTGAATTTGGCACTAACCTAAAGAGAAGGAAAATCTGAACTTTTATGTTGTTTTTACATTCTTCACATAACTTCTACATTCCTGCCCAGTACCCTGCTCTGAACCTCAGACACTGTCACTATCCGTCCACCACCCGGTATAGAGTCATTGAACTCTGGTCACTTAATGTTTACATACTGTTTAACCCACTTTATATGTACACAGAGTGTACAAAACAATAGGAACACCTGCTCTTTCCATGACATAGACTGACCAAGTGAATCCAAGTGAAAGCTATGATCCCTTATTGATTTCACCTGTTAAATCCAATTCAATCAGTGTAGATGAAGGGTAGGAGACAGGTTAAAGAAGGATTTTTAAGCCTTGAGACAATTGAGACATGGATTGTTTATGTATGCCATTCAGAGAGTGAATTGGCATGACAAAATATTTAAGTGCCTTTTAATAGGATATGGTAGTAGGTGCCAGGCGCATCGGTTTGAGTGTGTCTGCAACGCTGCTGGTGTTTTCTCGCTCAACAGTTTCCTGTGTGTAGAGTGGTCAAGAATGGTCCACCACCCAAAGGATATCCAGCCAACATGGGCCAGCATCCCTGTGGAATGCTTTCGACACCTTCTAGAGTCTATGCCCCAATGAATTTAGGCTTTTCTGAGGGCAAAAGGGGGTGCAGCTCAATATTAGGAAAGTGTTCCTAATGGTTTGTACACTCAGTGTATATATTTTTATATTCCGTTCTCTGACATTGCTCATTCTGATATTTCTTAATTTCTTTCTTTTAACTTTTGGGAATATATGTGTATTGTTTTGTATTGCTAGGTATTATTGCACTGTTAGAGCTACAAACACAAGCATTTCGCTGCACATGCGAGAACATCTTTAAATCTGTGTATGCGATCAATAAACTTTGATTTGACCTTAATTGCTTTATTGCTATACAGTACTTTCAATTACATTCTAGTTATTACTACAGCCACTAGCTGGTGCAATGTATTCAGACTTGCATGACAACTACAGTAATGTCATGAACTATTCAACCAAACCAGGACTTGAATGAGTCTAAACTAAATTAAAATATGTGGTAAATGAAAATATAATGTATTGCAGCATGTAAGATTTGGAGATGTCTGACGGGCTAGTCGTCTAACTCATGTGCAATAACATCAATGGCTTTTCATATTGCTTGGCATTTGCAAGCTGTTATAATGTGTTCTGGACTATCCTGAGGGAGAGGTTGAGTCTTTGTTTACTCTGGGATTGACTAATGGCCTATCTGGTGTATAGGTGTCACAGCAACCCAGGCACCAATTAGCTGTGTTCAGGCGCAAACAGGAAGTTTAGCAGCGGCTAAGAACAGCAACCAAAACCAAGGCAGCTAGAGCATGAAACAAAGCAGGCCCATGTGGGATTACTGTGTGCTGCAGAGGGCTGGAGCTCAACAACTACCCTCCTTTGTTTTTCAATAGAATCTGAAAGGAGGATTGGTATGAGGAAACTGGGTAAAAAATACTAAGAATGTTTTATTTCACAATCACTAGTATTTGTGCAAGGATAATAATGCTTTTCAGAGCCATTATGCAATAGCTTGAATATCACTGCATTCATTCCTGTTGAAACAAGTAATACTATGAGTGGCAAAACACTCACCGTTGGGACTATTTTCTTTGTAAAGATCTGACTTCAAGAGCTTAGTGAGGACAGCAGGAGCAGAACAACAGTGAAACAAATCTCTCTTGAATCCCAAAAGCTGAATCAAACAACAGCGTAAATGTTTCACACATGTGGTCTTAAATTATAGGACATTGCTGACCTGTTAATCTGTGTCACTGTATTGAAACTTGAAAAACAGTCTATGGTGTAATATTGGAAATATTGCAACACAATTACAAAACAATATTTTTATTAAGATTTGCATGTTTATCCACAGGATTAAAAGAGTTGCCGCTGAATGTGCAGTGACACACTCAAACGTGTGTAAATGTATAGTAACTAATTTAAAACACACAATTACATCCAGTACCAGTCAAACGTTGACACACCTACTCATTCAAGGGTTTTTCTTTATTTGTACTGTTCTACATTGTAGAATAATAGTGAAGACATCAACACTATGAAATAACACATATGGAATCATGTAGTAACCAAAAAAGTGTTAAACAAATCAAAATATATTTTATTATTTGAGATTCTTCAAAGTATCCACTATTTGCCTTGATGACAGCTTGGCACACTCTTGGCATTCACTCAACCAGCTCCGTGAGGTAGTCACCTGGAATGCATTTCAATTAACAGGTGTGCCTTGCGTTTGAGCCAATCAGTTGTGTTGTGACAAGGTAGGGGTGGTATACAGAAGATAGCCCTATTTGGTAAAAGACCAAGTCCATATTATGGCAAGAACAGCTCAAATAAGCAAAGAGAAATGACAGTCCATCTTTACTTTAAGACATGAAGGTCAGTCAATCTGGAGAATTTCAAGAACTTTGAAAGTTTCTTCAAGTGCAGTCACAAAAACCATCAAGGGCTATGTAAAAACTGGCTCTCATGAGGACCGCCACAAGAAAGGAAAACCCAGAGTTACATCTGCTGCAGAGGATAAGTTCATTGGAGTAGAGTTACCAGACTAAAAAATTGCAGCCGATATAAATGCTTCAGAGTTCAAGTCACAGACACATCTCAACATCAACTGTTCAGAGACTGAGTGAATCAGGCCTTCATGGTCAAATTGCTGCAAAGAAACCACTACTAAAGCACACCAATAAGAATAAGAGACTTGCTTGGGCCAAGAAACACAAGCAATGGACATTAGATCGTGGATATCTGTCCTTTGGTCTGATGAGTCCAATTTGATATTTTTGATTCCAACCGCCATGTCTTTGTGAGACGCAGGGTAGGTGATGCGGAGTAGATGGTCTCCGCATGTGTAGTTCCCACCGTGAAGCATGGAAGAGGAGGTGTGATGTTGTGGGGTGCTTTGCTGGTGCCACTGTCTGTGATTTATTTAGAATTCAAGGCACACTTAACCAGCATGGCTACCACAGCATTCTGCAGTGATACTCAATCCCATCTGATTTGTGCTTAGTGGGACTATCATTTGTTTTTCAACAGGACAATGACCCAAACACCTCCATGCTTTGTAAGGGCTATTTGACCAAGAAGGAGAGTGATGTAGTGCTGCATCAGATGACCTGGCCTCCACAATCACCCGACCTCAACCCAATTGAGATGGTTTGGGATGAGTTGGACCGCAGAGTGAAGGAAAAGCAGCCAAAAAGTGCTCAGCATATGTGGGAACTCCTTCAAGATTGTTGGAAAATCATTCCAGATGAAGCTGGTTGAGAGAATGCCAAGAGTGTGCAAAGCTGTCATCAAGGCAAAGGGTGGCTACTTTGAAGAATCTCAAATATAAAATATATTTTGATTTGTTTAACACTTTTTTGGTTATTACATGATTCCACGTGTTATTTCATAGTTTTGATGTCTTCACTATTATTCTACAATGTAGAAAATAGTAAAAAATTAAGAAAAACCCTTAGAGTGAGTAGGTGTCCCCAAACTTTTGACTGGTACTGTATATACACACACACATACAGTAAGCTACAAGCATATACAATTTCACATACAGTAGATGTCACAAATGCAGACATGTTGATGGAAAATATATATTATTTTCCTCATGTGTCATGTAAAGAACAATTTAAAAAAAGTAATCTAACAAATAATCAGAAATCTTTCATTTTGGGGGAAAAATATACAAATTGTATAATTGTCCACCCTAGATTAAATTGTACCTTATATATATATATATATATATTTATATATATATATATGTCTTTAAAAGAGAGTGCCTTAAAAGGCATCTAGATAAATTACCAAGTGCATTTATTCACTTCATCCTTTTATCCTATGAATGGCATCTCCTTGAAGGCCAAAGACAAGGTTGCAAAGTGAGCCATAGATAAGCAAGGCCTCTACTATGGTGTACACACATACACAGCCCAGTGTGGCCAGACACATCCCCATCAGTGCTTTCCATAAGGTGCAGAAGCGGTTTGCCATTACGCAGACAAATTACTATATACATTATTAACAGTGGGCGAAGAGTGGGAGAGATGCCCTACAAATATTTTCACAGTTTGTAGATTAATTCCCTTCCATCACATCTAAAAGGCCCTGAGATCTTGGGAATTCCGTTTAGGCATCGATCCATATTCTACAGCTCACAGAGCCCCATACACCTATACTGTACTGTATGTCCCAGTCATTCCTATGAGTAGGCACTCTGGTCGAACAAGAAGGCCAGCAGGCACTCTGGTCGAACAAGAAGGCCAGCAGTGATCAAGGCTTTTCCACGCCAAGCCTGCCACTGACTGGCCCATATCTTGAGTCACTGCACTGCCAGGTCTTCAGCAGGTCTTGACAGAGGACTTCGAGATGTCTGAGGTCTTCATGATAACGCTAGCTCGGGTCTCTGCAGCAGAGGCCTGGCTGGAGGAAGCCTGCTCTGAAGGAGGCTGCTGGGCTGCTGGCATGTCCCTTTTCCAGGGGCTGTTGCTGTAGCTGATGAGGGGCATGGGGTCCCTGGTGCTGGTCACTTTGAAGTTGGTTACCTTTCCAGTAGTGACAAATGTGGCCATGCTGGGTAGTGAGCACGATGGTACTCTCAGCACAGAGGAAGCTAAACTTGATCCCCACAGCCCACCATGAAGATGCTGCAAGTCACAGTGAAGGTGGGTTTAATTCTGCCATAACCATTCAAACACTTATTTTAGGATATATCTGAATATAGCATATTTCTTAACATGATTAGTAGTCTGTTTGTTGAATCTTCATAAATCATTGACAGCATTAGAAGAGGGAATTTCATTGACACTAACCACGTTTCCATCCACAGTTTTCATGCCAGTAAAAAATCACAACAGCTGTGATGGAAACAGGAAGTTTCGATACAATTTTATAAACACCAACTGATAATTTGTTCATTCGACATGTGTGTGTTGAACTTTTGATTTTTACTCAGTACATGAAAACTTAAGAGAAAAATTACATTTTGTGTGCACATGTTTTCTTTATACGGATTCGTGCATTTTCGCATGAAAATATGTCACCAAGTGGATGGAAACCTAGCTATAGCAAGTCTTCCAAACATGTGGCATATTTACCAATGAAAATCTATTACTCTAACTTGAACACATTGGCATGCACATGTAAATATTGTCATGTTTATAAGCGCTGTGTGTCTGAATACTTTCAAACATGCTTGTAAACTGCTCTTCCTGCTGTTGAGCGCTGGATGATTCATCTATACTAAGGAACCTCATCTCCCCCCTCTTCACCCACAGACACACACGTGCGTGTGTGCAGCATCAAATTTCCTCTTCCAGCTCAATGTAGCAAGATATTCTACAAGTACCACAATAGACATCTTGTCCACATTTCTGAAAGTAGCTGACAGCCGGGGCTTTCTAGGGCAAAGAAAATAGCTTGGCATTATACTAGTTTTCTCCTTTTCTCCAATGGGCATGTCATTATGTATTCAAACAATAGAACACTACAACACAAAAAGGCAACAACAGTTGAGATATAAAGAATGCCATTCTGTTGAGTTCTGTAACTGTATGTATGTGCCTTGATTTGTGATCTGGCTTGTTTTGAGCACAATTCAAGACATGAAATGAGGTTTAATCATTAGCCAGGGGACAAAAGTGAATCCGGTATTCACCAGAGAGCTGCCTTCTGTTTTTTGTCTTTCTTTACGTCAGAGCACTTTAGAACAGGAACTGACAATGTGGGCTGGGCTAGTTGTAGAAGTAAAAGGGACAGTACCACCATTCTACAGTTACAGTACTCTTACTACTGTAAAGCAGTAGAACTGGTTCATGTAATGAACTTAAAATCGTGGGTTTTAAGTGAAGGTTTGTTTATCTTTTGATCGGGCAGGGTTAATGATTTAGCTGTCTGTACAGTATGCGTCTGTGTACCCAGGCAGGCCCAGCCATGCCGCTCAGCCCTGTTAGAATAAGACAATTCTGCTAGCTAAGTGCACTTCCCTTGGCTTAGAGAACAAGCCAGCTACAATGGCACCATAAAACAAAGCTATCGCTTTGTGCTGAAAGCACTCCATCAAGGCACACAGGCTCAAAATCAAAGGCTTCTGTTTGTCAGCTCATGCTTTTTACTACTTTTCCAATCTAGCTGTCTTGAATGATTATTTGGCTAACATAATGGTTAGGAGGCCATTTTTTGACTGATGAGCTTTTCTTCTGATACAGATATGCTATTGTTCAGTGTCCTTACCTCCTTAGAGTCCTCGTCACTGTGGACACTGTCTGTGTCACTCTCTGTAAAGGAGAACAGAAAGAACAACCATGAAAACCCATAACTCAGGGATTTCCAGACTAACAGGTTGGAGAAGAATGGGCATATGAAAGATTTTCAGAGTTAAAAAAGTTAAATGACAATAGGCTTATCTGCTACCATCAGTGATGAACTCTAGCGAACTTCGATACATAATCATTGTAGAGATCACATGTTATGCTTCACCAAATACTAAACATGCAGGAATAGTAGAGTAGTTATATGTACAGTATCATACTATATGTAACACATCAGGCGGATCAATATCAACTGAACCATATACAGTGTCATATTAAGCATACACATACAGAAATAACTGTATAAATATGCATAAATACAAGCTCATATTCTGAATTCAACTCTTTCTGTTAATGCTTCTCCCAAGCAACACATTAACTTATTCTACAGTAATACCATGAGCAGGTTGAATGACAGTGGTGATGTAGCCATGTTTATGATAACAAGCACTGGCCTGGCCTTGGGCTTGCAACACGGAGGCCTTATGGTCCTCATAGACATTAAGCAATACACCACAGTACTATACTATCTAGACTGAATAAAGGTTCAGATGTTTCAATTTTACTTGGCATTTTAAAATGGAGGTGATAGTGTGCCTTACAAGTCGCAGGCATACAATGGTGTTCGAAAATATAGTGGTACCTCCCATCACCAATCAAATGATTCACCTGGAGTATGTTAGAATAACAATGTGATTGTAGTGACATTCTAATCATTCACATCTCTTTCAAATCGTGTTCATTGCTGCTCTGAACTATAGGAATTATACCATTATTAAGACCTATAATGGGTACTGATGTGAGTTCCAAGCAACCCCGTCTGTTGTGTTAGGGCATGGGTTGGGATGGAGTGGGAGGATTTAGGGGGTGTGGACTGACCTCCATACGAGGACACAGGGGAGATCTGGAGTGGGTACGGGTGGCTGGAGCTGACCGACTGCTCCTCATTCTCCGTGGTCACCTCGATGGTCTGACACACATATGGTAGGTCATCGATGATCAGCTGGTCATCCCCAGGGCTGCGACTGCCCGGATGAAGATATTCTGAGGAAGCGCAAGATAATCCCTGGTTATAAATTATTCCTCCAGTGGAAAGCCTAAGCAATTTACTCACAGCTATATGCATAAGACATTAGTAAGTGTGTAACTACTATACACATTCATAATAACATTCCTTGTCACTTGTCTCTTAATCGTCTACCACACAACATAAATTCAATGTATTAAATGTGTGTAGTGGACACAGACACTGATGCCAAAGCTCTTACCTGTGCAGTCTGTAATGTACTCCTGTTTCACTTCCTCCTTCACCTCCACCTTCACCAACGGCCCTTCATGGTCTTCAATAGACCCATTCGTGCTCTCCATGGATGAGGACCTGGGCTCCACCTGTTCCTGGGGTGACAGAGGCCGAGAGGTGTGGGCATCTCTTTCCATCCTCACTGGAGGTCTGTCATGCTTGCTAATAT
The DNA here is from genome assembly GCA_030435695.1 of Brachymystax lenok tsinlingensis. Taxonomy (NCBI): domain Eukaryota; kingdom Metazoa; phylum Chordata; class Actinopteri; order Salmoniformes; family Salmonidae; genus Brachymystax; species Brachymystax lenok. The sequence goes on from CM059781.1 coordinate 46,600,374, forward strand.
CATTTTACATTTGCCAAGTAAAATGATCAATTTCAAAGAATGGTTTGAATGTGAAATTGAATAGTAATGCACTGAGGTCTTCTGTGTCAACACACACTAGTTATTACCTTGTTTTTTCCCTCTTTTTCCCTCTTTTTCTTTCCTAGAAAACACATCAACATGACATTCCACTGTTACAAGGTGGACACAAATCTCTTTCAGTGTGTCAATTTCAAACCTATGCAACTGCCTCAGCGAGAAGAACATGTAGATAAACTGTTGATTGCAAATTAACAGTAATAGAATAATATCTACAACATTAACAAATGTGCATCAATTCACTACGTAATCAAGTGTTAATAACATGTAATAATGTATTCAGATTATACATGAATGAAAAACTGGCTAGTGGCTACATCGTAAAGCCATAAGTGTTATCCTCTCTGGAAGCTGATCTTCTCAGTCTCTGCCATTTCGAATTCAATTTTATTTCATGTATTTATTTAACCTTTATTTAAATAGGCAAGTCAGTTAAGAACAAATTCTTATTTACAATGACGGCCTACACCGGCCAAACCTGGACAACGCTGGGCCAATTGTGCCCTGCCCTATGGGACTGCCAACCACGGGTGTGATACAGCTGGATTTGAACCAGGGTGAGATGCAGTGTCTTAGACCGCTGCACCACTCGGGAGCCCCAATCATTGTTAGAGCTAGAGAGGTAACCACTTGCCTTTCTTGGTCTGGCGCTCTGACACAGACAGCATCTTGTATACCCTGAAAGCGTTGGTTCCCTTCTTGATGCTCTTGTCTTTCACCTCCTCAATATCAGGCAGAGAGTTCATTGCACAGCGGAAATTGGCCTTCCATGTTTTCGGGTCTGGTTTGTCGATCCCTAGTTGGTATTTTCCTGAATAGAAAAAATGACTTATTATGGGAAGGCTATGCTGCTGCATAAATTTGAGTCATAACACTGATCATAACAGTGGCATTGGTAATGTAACATACTGTGTATTGTTGGCCATTTCTTATCATTTAATTTTCATAACTGTACCTGTATGAATTGCCCAGTTCTTGAATAAAGGAGCATCTTTTTCCAAATCCCAGCCATGTCTTGCAGCATGCATCCATGGAATCTGGAAGATCCTCTTCTCCTGCAGGTTCATTACAACAATGATTCAGACATTTATGACTTGGCTAACACATCGCACACATCTTGCGTAATTTGTTCAGCTGCGTGATTAATCTCCCCACGTCCAAATAATCAGTGACGAAAACGCAAACATTCCACAAGAGATTAAGATGAGTCCATAGACTGCTTACGAGGAACGGAAACAAATATCTGAATACATTATTTCGCTGAACTATCCTATTATGTTTAAAGAGTTACTTCCTTTAAAATGCCCAGTAAAGGTGCTGACAAACAAAGTAATATGTGAAAATAGTCTGTTTTTAAAAGACTGAAGCACTGGAAGCATTTGAAGGTTATACAGTGCATTCAGAAAATATTCATACCCCTTCACTTTTTCAAAATTTTGTTACGTTACAGCCTTATTCCAAAATTTATTAAAATTGTTTTTTTCCCCTCATCAATTACACACAATACCCCATAATGACAAAGCAAAAACAAGTTTAGAATCTTTTTGCAAATGTAGATATATAAAAGTGAGGGAAAAAAGTATTTGATCCCCTGCTGATTTTGTACGTTTGCCCACTGACAAAGAAATAATCAGTCTATCATTTTAAAGGTAGGTTTATTTGAACAGCGAGAGACAGAATAACAACAAAAAAATCCAGAAAAACGCATGTGAAAATTGTTATAAATTGATTTGCATTTTAATGAGGGAAATAAGTATTTGACCCCTCTGCAAAACATGACTTAGTACTTGGTGGTAAAACCCTTGTTGGCAATCACAGAGGTCAGACGTTTCTTGCAGTTGGCCACCAGGTTTGCACACATCTCAGGAGGGATTTTGTCCCACTCCTCTTTGCAGATCTTCTCCAAGTCATTAAGGTTTCGAGGCTGACGTTTGGCAACTCAAACCTTCAGCTCCCTCCACAGATTTTCTATGGGATTAAGGTCTGGAGACTGGCTAGGCCACTCCAGGACCTTAATGTGCTTCTTCTTGAGCCACTCCTTTATTGCCTTGGCCATGTGTTTTGGGTCATTGTCATGCTGGAATACCCATCCACGACCCATTTTCAATGCCCTGGCTGAGGGAAGGTTCTCCTCACCCAAGATTTGACGGTACATGGCCCCCGTCCATCGTCCCTTTGATGCGGTGAAGTTGTACTGTCCCCTTAGCAGAAGAACATCCCCAAAGCATAATGTTTCACCTCCATGTTTGACAGTGGGGATGGTGTTCTTGGGGTCATAGGCAGCATTCCTCCTCCTCCAAACACGGCGAGTTGAGTTGATGCCAAAGAGCTCCATTTTGGTCTCATCTGACCACAACACTTTCACCCAGTTGTCCTCTGAATCATTCAGATGTTCATTGGCAAACTTCAGACGGGCATGTACAGTGGGGAAAAAAAGTATTTAGTCAGCCACCAATTGTGCAAGTTCTCTCACTTAAAAAGATGAGAGAGGCCTGTAATTTTCATCATAGGTACACTTCAACTATGACAGACAAAATGAGGAAAAAATATCCTGAAAATCACATTGTAGGATTTTTAATGAATTTATTTGCAAATTATGGTGCAAAATAAGTATTTGGTCACATACAAACAAGCAAGATTTCTGGCTCTGACAGACCTGTAACTTATTCTTTAAGAGGCTCCTCTGTCCTCCACTCATTACCTGTATTAATGGCACCTGTTTGAACTTGTTATCAGTATAAAAGACACCTGTCCACAACCTCAAACAGTCACACTCCAAACTCCACTATGGCCAAGACCAAAGAGCTGTCAAAGGACACCAGAAACCAAATTGTAGACCTGCACCAGGTTGGGAAGACTGAATCTGCAATAGGTAAGCAGCTTGGTTTGAAGAAATCAACTGTGGGAGCAATTATTAGGAAATGGAAGACATACAAGACCACTGATAATCTTCCTCGATCTGGGGCTCCACGCAAGATCTCACCCGTGGGGTCAAAATGATCACAAGAACGGTGAGCAAAAATCCCAGAACCACACGGGGACCTAGTGAATGACCTGCAGAGAGCTGGGACCAAAGTAACAAAGCCTACCATCAGTAACACACTACGCCGCCAGGACTCAAATCCTGCAGTGCCAGACGTGTCCCCCTGCTTAAGCCAGTACATGTTCAGGCCCGTCTAAAGTTTGCTAGAGAGCATTTGGATGATCCAGATGAGGATTGGGAGAATGTCAGATGAAACCAAAATATAACTTTTTGGTAAAAACTCAACTCGTCGTGTTTGGAGGACAAAGAATGCTGAGTTGCATCCAAAGAACACCATACCTACTGTGAAGCATGGGGGTGGAAACATCATGCTTTGGGGCTGTTTTTCTGCAAAGGGACCAGGACGACTGATCCGTGTAAAGGAAAGAATAAATGGGGCCATGTATCATGAGATTTTGAGTGAAAACCTCCTTCCATCAGCAAGGGCATTGAAGATGAAACGTGGCTGGGTCTTTCAGCATGACAATGATCCCAAACACACCGCCCGGGCAATGAAGGAGTGGCCGTAGAAGCATTTCAAGGTCCTGGAGTGGCCTAGCCAGTCTCCAGATCTCAACCCCATAGAAAATCTTTGAAAGTCCATGTTGCCCAGCGACAGCCCCAAAACATCACTGCTCTAGAGGAGATCTGCATGGAGGAATGGGCCAAAATACCAGCAACAGTGTGTGAAAACCTTGTGAAGACTTACAGAAAACGTTTGACCTCTGTCATTGCCAACAAAGGGTATATAACAAAGTATTGAGATAAACTTTTGTTATTGACCAAATACTTATTTTCCACCATAATTTGCAAATAAATTCATAAAAAATCCTACAATGTGATTTTCTGGATTTTTTTCCCTCATTTTGTCTGTCATAGTTGAAGTGTACCTATGATGAAAATTACAGGCCTCTCTCATCTTTTTAAGTGAGAGAACTTGCACAATTGGTGGCTGACTAAATACTTTTTTTCCCCACTGTATATGTGCTTTCTTGAGCAGGGGGGACCTTGCTGGCGCTGCAGGATTTCAGTCCTTCACGGCGTAGTGTGTTACCAATTGTTTTCTTGGTGACTATGGTCCCAGCTGCCTTGAGATCATTGACAAGATCCTCCCGTGTAGTTCTGGGCTGATTCCTCACCGTTCTCATGATTATTGCAACTCCACGAGGTGAGATCTTGCATGGAGACCCAGGCCGAGGGAGATTGACAGTTCTTTTGTGTTTCTTCCATTTGCGAATAATCGCACCAACCTTCTCACCAAGCTGCTTGGCGATGGTCTTGTAGCCCATTACAGCCTTGTGTAGGTCTACAATCTTGTCCCTGACATCCTTGGAGAGCTCTTTGGTCTTGGCCATGGTGGAAAGTTTGGAATCTGATTGATTGATTGCTTCTGTGGACAGGTGTCTTTATACAGGTAACAAACTGAGATTAGGAGCACTCCCTTTAAGAGTGTGCTCCTAATCTCAGCTCGTTACCTGTATAAAAGACACCTGGGAGCCAGAAATCTTTCTGATTGAGAGGGGGATCAAATACTTATTTCCCTCATTAAAATGCAAATCAATTTATAACATTTTTCACATGCGTTTTTCTGGATTTTTTGTTGTTATTATTCTGTCTCTCACTGTTCAAATAAACCTACCATTAAAATTATAGACTGATCATTTCTTTGTCAGTGGGCAAACATACAAAATTAGCAGGGGATCAAATACTTTTTTCCCTCACTGTATATATTTTTTAAAACAGACATATCACATTTACATAAGTATTCAGACCCTTTACTCAGTACTTTGTTGAAGCACCTTTGGCAGCAATTACAGCCTTGAGTCTTCTTGGGTATGACGCTACAAACTTGGCACACCTGTATTTGGGGAGTTTCTCCCATTCTTCTCTGCAGATCCTCTCAAGCTCTGTCAGGTTGGATGGGGAGCGTCGCTGCACAGCTATTTTCAGGTCTCTCCAGAGATGTTCGATCGGGTTCAAGTCCGGGCTCTGGCTAGGCCACTCAAGGATATTCAGAGACTTGTCCCGAAGCCACTCCTGCGTTGTCTTGGCTGTGTGCTTAGGGTCATTGTCCTGATGGAAGGTAAACCTTCACCCTAGTCTGAGGTCCTGAGCGCTCTGGACCAGGTTTTAATCAAGAATCTCTCTGTACTTTGCTCCGTTCATTCTTTCCTCAATCCTGACTAGTCTCCCAGTCCCTGCCACTGATAAACATCCCCACATCATGATGCTGCCACCACGCTTCACCGTAGGGATGGTGCCAGGTTTCGTCCAGAAGTGACGCTTGGCATTCATGCCAAAGAGTTCAATCTTGGTTTCATCAGACCAGAGAATCTTGTTTCTCATGGTCTGAGAGTCCTTTATGTGCCTTTTGACAAACAACAAAGCTGGCTGTCATGTGCCTTGTACTGAGGAGTGGCTTCCATCTGGCCACTCTACCATAAAGGTATGATTGGTGGAGTACTGCATGTTCTCCCATCTCCACAGAGGAACTCTGGAGCTCTGTCAGAGTGACCTTCGCTTTCAGGGTATACAAGATGCTGTCTACAAGACCTCCCTGACCAAGGCTCTTCTCCCCCAAAGGCTCAGTTTGGCTGGGCGGCCAGCTCTGGGAAGAGTCTTGGTAGATCAACATTTCTTCCATTTAAGAATGATGGAGGCCACTGTGTTCTTGGGGACCTTCAATGCTGCAGACATCTTTATGTACCCTTCCCCAGATCTGTGCCTCGACACAATCCTGTCTCTGAGCTCTACGGACAATTCCTTCGACCTCATGGCTTGGTTTTTGCTCTGACATCTGTGGGACTTTATATAGACAGCTGTGTGCATTTCCAAATCATGTCCAACCAATTGAACTTACCACAGGTGGACTCCAATTGTAGAAACATCAAGGATGATCAACGGAAACCGGATGCACCTGAGCTCAATTTCGAGTCTCATAGGGTTTGTCATTATGGGGTGTTGTGTGTAGATTGATGGGGATTTAATCCATTTTGGAATAAGGCGGTAACGTAACAAAATGTCAGGGGGTCTGAATACTTCCCGAATGCAGTGTATATGTAACATTTCTAGCTGCTAATAATACATGTAACATTTCTACCTCAATCACATATCAGTAGTAATGATGGAATAAAAATCAGGTAAAGAAAAACTCTCTGGCTGGCTGTTGTATGTATGCTACAGCTCGCTGTTTTATCATTGGTTTGCGTTTGCGAGGTTGAAAAAATATATAGCCCACACTTTAGATGAAGTGATGCAAAAACACTTAACTAATGATTAGTAAATGGTTTATAAGGACGTACAGTATATTACATCTAAGGAATGGAGTAATGATTAATACATGATGAACAGGCTGTTTAGATGTGTGCATGCCTGTTTGTGTTCCTATATGATGGAGGGGTTATGTTGGTGGGTTTGGTAGCAATTGTTGCTTCAGCAAAGCTTGAAAACCAGGTACAGTATAAACTTAGAATGTGGTGAACTTCTATCCATACTAAGGCAAACTCAGTGTCTCAATAAAGATTTCACTTACTCTATTAACCCATTTCAGCCCAGGAATTAGGCAAGAGTTGATCTGTTCCTCCAACCATGGCCGCATTCGCATCCTCTCCACTGGCATGGTGGCCTGTAGACACAGGGCAAGGAGGAGATAAACAGTAAATTGAATGAATGAACCCTTCCCTTCACTTCCTGAAGACAGCAACAGATCAGAAAACATCTGAGACCAATTGGCCACAACAACACACAATAAAAGGTTCAGATGTGTTATATCACATTTCAAACTACTCTGTTGATGTGTAATGAGGTGTTAATGAATCTTGAAAATAGGTTAACGGTGCACATAAGGCTTTTGATGACTATGACCTCTAGTTAGTGCTGCAAGTAGAGTAATCACGTTAGTGGTCAAGGTCCACTCCAACAAAACGCAACAAACCTCTAAACCAATACACTGTAACAGGTTATGAGAATGTTACTTTAATATATTTGTATATTGGGTTTATCATACATATTCTATTAACAACATTAAACCAATAAAATAACGAACTTGTAGTTATCATTTAGTCAACCCTGCAGTTGTAGCCTAGTAGTCATGTAATTTACCAGAACCAAGCTTGTTCCAATTCCATTATGCTTCCAATTTCTTTCTGAGCCTGATAATAACATACACAATGTAGATGACAGCTACCGATAAATGGTTCCTTCATTGGTTTGTCGACATTCTGGTGCGCTATGCGCCACAGTCGGCAACAAATATACATTGCATCCGTCTCGTCTCGCAAAGTCACGCTGTGTCCAAAACTGACAGCTGTTCAAGTTCACCAGAACGCTGGCTGACATGTCAACCCAAAAGTGAAAATAAACCTCATTCCATGTCGGAATGTCGGTTGCCCATGATCGGATCAACATTATATTACTTTCGATTAGGGTTTACAATGTCGCTTCATGATTCTATGGATACATTACTCTTCAGCAAGAATGACATGCGGAAACGTTACCTGCAATAAAGTGTTCTATTCAACTGGAGGTCTGGACAGTCCTCTTGCCAGTCGCAAAGTTATCCCCGTGTAGTTTGGGATGTTGTGTAGCAGAATGAAAACTATTAGCCTATTTCAGTATCCAGATCGAAAGCAAAACAAGTGGAGGAAGTGGTTTGCGTGGAAATCCCCTCCCGATATATTCCTTCACGTCCCTGATCATAGATGGCGTAGTACGTCCGGGCTTGTGGAGCACGGAAGTCGTGCTCATTGGTCTACGGCGACGCCTCTGCAATGCACAGCCCAGTTTCCCTTCATCCAACCTCATCTGTGTGGATTCCAGCCTGCCAGGCTACTGGCCAATCCTCAAACAGGGTTTTCGTTCTTCAGATACCCCTACTGAGCTTTTACAAAGCACAACCTATACACGAAATAGATGGTTGTATACAAATATTTACCAGGTTTTCCTTTTGGTAGCTGTTCAATAGACATCTTTCCAAGTCATCAGGTCCTGCCTGACAAAAATACATGCAGTAACATGTTTTTTGGTGAGTGACTATTGTAATTTGCTCTAAACTAAAACAGTGCAGAGTATTACCAGGCTCTGATATTGCTAGAATGTGGAATACAAGTAGTCGGTTATCTGCCCTACATACACAGACAAACAACATTAGGATATCTTAATACAGCTTGGAAAGACCTGTAAACACACAGATACAATGGGTAGAAATATCAACTATTCATATTGATGATGAACTTCACTTTTTGGTACAGTATCTGTTCAATAGACAACTTTCCAAGTAATTAAAAAAAAAATGTTGTGGCTATTGCATTCATCCATAAGACAAGTGGCCTCAGACACTGAAAACACTAATTTTTCCAGCCAAATGTTCTTCTGTGGATTTTATATGTCCCAACTCTTGCAATTACGTTAGGGGCCCCCCTAGATTTCACTCCAAATCCAATATGACTGCCTTATTACCACTAAATGGTGGTTTAATCAACTGGGGAAAAATGAGCTGTGTCATGCATAAAGTAGATGTCCTAACTGATATGCCAAAACTATAGTTTGTTAACAAGAAATTTGTGGAGTGGTTGAAAAACGAGTTTGAATGACTCCAACCTAAACATCAGCCGTCTCCAGCTACAACAGTCAATTACAACATTCTGATCAATTTGATGTTATTTTAATGGACAAAAACATTTGCTTTTCTTCCAAAAACAAGGACACTGTATACATACACATGTTTCAGATTCGTGTGCTGTACTCATGACCTGTACTCAAGACTGTTTTTGTTTACTTTAACTGTGTTAGGAATCCAAAATGCCCACCATATACACTCAAACACCTTTGTCTGGATATACACCACTGTTCAAAAGTTTGGGGTCACTTAGAAATGTCCTTGTTTTTTGGAAGAAAAGCAAATGTTTTTGTCCATTAAAATAACATCAAATTGATCAGAATGTTGTAATTGACTGTTGTAGCTGGAGACGGCTGATTCTTTATGGAATATCTACAGTTGAAGTCGTAAGTTTACATACACTTAGGTTGGAGTCATTCAAACTTGTTTTTTAACCACTCCACAAATTTCTTGTTAACAAACTATAGTTTGGGCATATCAGTTAGGACATCTACTTTATGCATGACACAGCTCATTTTTCCCCAAAAAATGTACAGACAGATTATTTCACTTGTAATTAATTGTATCACAATTCCAGTGGGTCGGAAATGTACATACAATAAGTTGACTGTGCCTTTAAACAGCTTGGAAATTCCAGAAAATTATGTCATGGCTTTAGAAGCTTCCGATAGGATAATTGACATAATTTGAGTCAATTGGAGGTGTATCTGTGGATGTACTTCAAGGCCTACCTTCAAACTCAGTGCCACTTTGCTTAAAATCATGAGAAAATCTAAAGAAATCAGCCAAGACCTCAGAAAAAATTGTAGACCTCCACAAGTCTGGTTCATCCTTGGGAGCAATTTCCAAACACCTGAATGTACCACGTTCAACTGTACAAAGAATAGTACGCAAGTATAAACACCATGGGTGTCATGAGGTGGGTGTAGCTGGTGTAAAGAGTCAGGCGCAGGAGAGCAGAGATGAGTGGACTTAGCACTTTACTAGGCAATGTCAAAATACAGAACGCAACCGCGTCATAAACAAATGCCCAAAGATCCAAGTAAGGCAGCACAAAGTACAAAATAACCGCACAATACAGGCTGCACAAAGCTCGGGTGAAACCATACAACCCGACGTACCAACATGTCAATACAAACAATTCCCCACACAGACATGGGGGAAACAAAGGTCTAAATGTACAACAGTAATGAATGAAAATGAAAACCAGGTGTGTGTGAAAACAAGACAAAACAAATGGAAAATGAAAAGTGGATCGGCAATGGCTAGAAGACCGGTGACGTCGACCGCCAAATGCCGCCCGAACAAGGAGAGGAACCGACTTCGGCGGAAGTTATGACAATGGGACCACGCAGCCATTATATCGTTCAGGAAGGAGACACGTTCTGTCTCCTAGAGATGAACATACTTTGGTGCGAAAAGTGCAAATCAATCCCAGAACAACAGCAAAGGACCTTGTGAAGATGCTGGAGGAAACAGGGACAAAATTATCTATATCCAAAGTAAAACGAGTCCTATATCGACATAACCTAAAAGCCGCTCAGCAAGGAAGAAGCCACTGCTCCAAAACCGCCATAAAAAAAGCCAGACTACGGTTTGTAACTGCACATGGGGACGAAGATCACACTTTTTGGAGAAATTTCCTCTGGTCTGATGAAACAAAAATAGAACTGTTTGGCCATAATGACCATCCTTGTGTTTGGAGGAAAAGGGGGGAGGCTTGCAAGTCGAAGAACACCATCCCAATCGTGATGCACGGGGGTGGCAGCATCATGTTGTGGGAGTACTTTGCTGCAGGAGGGACTGGTGCACTTCACAAAATAGATGGCTTCATGAGAAGGAAAATTATGTGGATAAATTGAAGCAACATCTCAAGACATCCGTCAGGAAGTTAAAGCTTGGTCGCGAATGGGTCTTCCAAATGGACAATGACCCCAAGCATACTTCCACAGTTGTGGCAAAATGGCTTAAGGACAACAAAGTCAAGGTATTGGAGTGGCCATCACAAAGCCCTGACCTCAATCCTATAGAAAATGTGTGGGCTGAAAAAACGTGAGTGAGCATAGAGGCCTACAAACCTCACTCAGTTACACCAGATCTGTCAGGAGGAATGGGCCAAAATTCACCCAACTTACTGTGGGAAGCTTGTGGAAGGCTACCCGAAACATTTGACCCAAGTTAAACAAATGAAAGGCAATGCAACCAAATACTAATTAAAATAAAGGGGTGATCCCAACTGACCTAAGACAGGGAATTTTTACTAGGATTAAATGTTTAAATGTAGTTGGCTATGGTGTATGTAAATTTCCGACTTCAACTGTACATTCCGACTTCAGCAACCACCACTCCTGTGTTCTAATGGCACGTTGTGTTAGCTAATCCAGGTTTATCATTTTAAAAGGCTAATTGATCATTAGAAAACCTGTTTGCAATTATGTTAGCACAGCTGAAAACTTTTGTGCTCATTAAAGAAGCAATATAACTGGCCTTCTTTAGACTAGTTGAGTATCTGGAGCATCAGCATTTGTGGGTTTGATTACAGGCTCAAAATGGCTAGAAACCAAGACCTTTCTTCTGAAACTCATCAGTCTATTCTTGTTCTGAGAAATGAAAGCTATTCCATGCGAGAAATTGCCAAGAAACTGAAGATCTCGTACAACGCTGTGTACTACTCCCTTCACAGAACAGCTCAAACTTGCTCTAACCAGAATAGAAAGAGGAATGGGAGGCCCCGGTGCACAACTGAGCAAGAGGACAAGTACATTAGAGTGTCTAACAGATGCCTCACAAGTCCTCAATTGGCAGCTTCATTAAATAGTACCCGCAAAACACCAGTCTCAACGTCAATAGTGAAGAGGCGACTCCGGGATGCTGGCCTTCTGGGCAAAAGAACACAGACACTGGACAGAGGAACTGCCTAGAAGGCCAGCATCCCGGAGTCGCCGCTTCACTGTTGACGTTGAGACTGGTGTTTTGCCGGTACTATTTAATGAAGCTGCCAGTGTGAAGCGTCTGTTTCTCAAACTAGACACTCTAATGTACTTGTCCTCTTGCTCAGTTATGCACCAGGGCCTCCCACTCCTCTTTATATTCTGGTTAGAGCCAGTTTGCCGATATGATTTGCAGCGTTTAAGCTTTTTTTGCACCATGCTCCTGTATCTTGTGCCTTTTCCTTTATCATTGCCTATGCCCGACCCCCTAGACAGTGTGAAACCCCTTGGGCGGGGCATAGGTATTTGACTCCAGGTATAGCGACACTTGAAGTTAAAATTTGTCTAGTGCCATGAAGAAGTTAAGTAGGCGTATTTGTATTCGTTAAGGATCCCCATTAGCTGCTGCCAAGGCAGAAGCTACTTGTAACGCCCAGGCCCGAGATTACTGGCTGGAGCGTTTTGGTTTTGTCTTGGTGTAGGGTTTGTTTGTTCTAGGTGTCATAGTTCTATGTTGGGTAATGGTTCCCAATTAGAGGCAGCTGTGTGTCGTTGTCTCTAATTGGGAACCATATTTAGGTAGGTAGGTTTCACTCTGGGTTCGTGGGTTATTGTGAGTTCATAGCTGTTTTGTCATGTCAGTTATGTTCTTCGTCACGTTCTCCGTTTATTGTTTTGTTCCGTCTCGTTCCCGTGTGATCATTAAATATGTATTCTGGCAACGTCGCTGCGTCTTGGTCTGTTCCTTCGGAAGAGAAACGTGACAGAATAACCCACCAATTAAAGACCAAGCAGCGAGAGACCCGGGAGTACTGGACCAGGGAGGACCTCATCGGATCTCGCCTGGCACGGAGGTCCGTAAGGCAGCCCCAAGAAACTTTTGGGGGGGGGGCACACGAGCAGGTTGGCCGGTTCAGGAGGGACTCCTGAGCCAACTCCTCGTGCCTTGTGGAGAGAGCGTTGGGGAGAGCGTCGCAGCGAAGGGAGGACGTGCTATGCAGTGTTGCGCACGGTTTCCCCTATAGGGATTCAGAGGCCGGTGCGAGTGATTCCCGCTCCACTCATCAGTCGGGCGAAAATAAGTGTTCAGCCAGTAAGAGTGGTGCCATCTCTGCGCACTAAGTCTCCAGTGCGTCTCCTGGGACCCGGATATCCTGCTCCAGTTCCGTGTGCGGTGTCTCCGGTACGTGTCCACAGCCCAGTGCGAGAGATCCCAGCGCCACTCATTGGTCGGGCCGAGGTCTGTGTGCTACCTGGGAGAGTGGTGCCAGCTCTGCGAGCCAGGCCTCCAGTGCGCCTTTTGGGACCAAGTTATCCTGTGGTCCTACGGGCAGAATCTCCGGTACGAATCCACAGCCCAGTCCGAGAGATTCCAGCTCCACTCACCCGTGAGGCCAGGGTTAGTGAGCTAGATCCCTGTTCCACGCTCCGAGATCCCTGTTCCACGCTCCGAGATCCCCGCTCCACGCTCCGAGATCCCCTGCCCACGCCCGAGATCCCCGTTCCACGCCCGAGATCCCTGTTCCACGTTCCAAGATCCCTGTTCCACGTTCCAAGATCCCTGTTCCACGTTCCAAGATCCCAGTTCCACGTTCCAAGATTCCAGTTCCGTGTTCCAAGATCCCAGTCCGTGTAGTGGTTTCTACATCGCCCAGTCCCTGCTCCGCCGCACTCCAGCTCCCCGCGGCGCTCAGAGAGTCCAGCACGCCCTGTGCCGCCCGCGCACTCCAGCTCCCTCGCGGCGCCAGAGAGTCCAGCACGCCCTGCTCCGCCCGCACCCAGCTCCACGCGGCGCTCCGAGAATCCAGCACGCCCTGCTCCGGCCCGCGCACCAAGCTCCCGTGCGCTCCGAGAGTCCAGCACGCCCTGTTCCGCCCGCGCACCAAGCTCCCCGTGGCGCCCGAGAGTCCAGCAGGTCCTGTTCCGCCCGCGCACCAAGCTCCCCTGCGCTCCGAGAGTCCAGCACGCCCTGTTCCGCCCGCGCACCAAGCTCCCGTGCGCTCCGAGAGTCCAGCACGCCCTGTTCCGGCTCTGCGCACCAAGCTCCCGTGCGCTCCGAGAGTCCAGCACGTCCTGTTCCGGCTCCGCGCACCAAGCTCCCCGTGCGCTTAGAGAGCTCAGTTCGGCCTGTTCCCGCTCCACGCACCAGAGTTCCAGTGAGCATCACGAGTCCGGTACTGCCAGTTCCTGCTCCACGCACCAGAGTTCCAGTGAGCAGCACGAGTCCAGTACTGCCAGTTCCTGCTCCACGCACCAGAGTTCCAGTGAGCAGCACGAGTCCGTACTGCCAGTTCCTGCTCCACGCACCAGAGTTCCAGTGAGCATCACGAGTCCAGTACTGCCAGTTCCTGCTCCACGCACCAGAGTTCCAGTGAGCAGCACGAGTCCGGTACTGCCAGTTCCTGCTCCACGCACCAGAGTTCCAGTGAGCATCACGAGTCCAGTACTGCCAGTTCCTGCTCCACGCACCAGAGTTCCAGTGAGCAGCACGAGTCCAGTACTGCCAGTTCCTGCTCCACGCACCAGAGTTCCAGTGAGCAGCACGAGTCCGGTACTGCCAGTTCCTGCTCCACGCACCAGAATTCCAGTGAGCATCACGAGTCCAGTACTGCCAGTTCCTGCTCCACGCACCCGAGTTCTAGTAAGCATCATGAGTCCAGTACGGCCAGTTCCTGCTCCACGTACCAGAGTCCCCGTGAGCATCGTGGGTCCGGTAAGGCCAGTTCCAACTCCACGCACCAGAGTTCCAGGAGATGGTCCAGGGCCCCCGGTTCAGGATGTCAGACCAGCACGGCCAGCACCGGAGTCCCCACCTGGGACAAGGGGACCCATCAAGACCCCCACAGATTTTGGCGCGTCCGAGTCCGCGCCTTTGGGAGTACTGTAACGCCCAGGCCCGAGATTACTGGCTGGAGCGTTTTGGTTTTGTCTTGGTGTAGGGTTTGTTTGTTCTAGGTGTCATAGTTCTATGTTGGGTAATGGTTCCCAATTAGAGGCAGCTGTGTGTCGTTGTCTCTAATTGGGAACCATATTTAGGTAGGTAGGTTTCACTCTGTGTTCGTGGGTTATTGTGAGTTCATAGCTGTTTTGTCATGTCAGTTATGTTCTTCAAGCTACGTTCTCCGCTTATTGTTTTGTTCCGCCTCGTTCCCGTGTGATCATTAAATATGTATTCTGGCAACGTCGCTGCGTCTTGGTCTGTTCCTTCGGAAGAGAAACGTGACACTACTCTTCCTGGGGTCCAGCAACATTAAGGCAGTTATACAATTTAAAATATAACATTACATTTCATAACACTTTACCCAACACATTTAGTGTGTTCCCTCAGACCACTACTCCACTATCACATATTTGCAAAACAACACGTGTGTATGTGTGTTTAGAGTGGGTGTCTTATCATGTGTGTCTGTCTGTGTATGTCTCCTCACAGTCTATTCCATAATGTGTATTTTTCTATTTTTAAAAATCTGATTCTACTGTTCGCATCAGTTACCTGATGTGGAATAGAGTTCCATGTATCTCAAGTAGTACTGTACACCTCTATGTAGTACTATACACTAGTTCCATGGCTCTATGTAGTACTGTACACCTCCCACAGTCTGTTCTTGACTTGGGGATTGTGAAAAGACCTTTGTTGGCCTGTCTTGTGGGGTATGCATGCGTGTGTACTAGTAGTTTAAACAGACACCTCGGTGCTATCAGCATGTAAAAACGTCTTACAAAAACAAGTACAAGTCTCTCCTCCACCTCCCCTTTGAACCATGAGCCATAGCTCTCCATGTACATTTAAGGGCCAGACGTGCTGCCCTGTTCTGAGCCAGTTGTAATTTTCCGAGGTCCCTCTTTGTGGCACCTGACCACACTACTGAACAGTAGTCCAGGTGTGACTAAACTTGAGCATGTAGGACCTGCCTTATTGATAGTGTTGTTAAAAAGGCAGAGCAGAACTTTAATATGGACAGACTTCTCCCCATCTTAGCTACTGTTGTATCAACATGGTTGACGATGACAAATGACAGTTTAGTCACCTCAACTTGCTCAATTTCCACATTATTTATTACAAGATGTAGTTGAGGTTTAGTGTTTAGTGATTGATTTGTCCCAAATACAATGCTTTTAGTTGTTGAAATATTTAGGACTAACTTATTCCTTGCCACCCATTTTGAAACTAACTGCAGCTCTTTGTAAAGTGTTGCAGTGATTTCACTTGCTGTAGTAGCTGATGTGTATGGTGTTGAATCATCCGCATACATAGACACACTGGCTTTACTCAAGGCCAGTGGCAAGTCATTAGTAAAGATTGAAAAAAGTAATGGGCCTAGACAGCTGCCTTGGTGAATTCCTGATGCTACCTGGATTATGTTGGAGAGGCTTCTATTAAAGAACACCCTCTGTGTTCTGTTAGACAGGTAACTCTTTATCCACAATTTAGCAGGGGGTGTAAAGCCATAACACATACATTTTTCCATCAACAGACTACGATTGATCATGTCAAAAGCTGCACTGAAGTCTAACAAAATGGCTCCCACAATCTTTTTATCCTCTACAGGATCGGTGGGTCACCCGCGGGATGGTTGAGCTAACATAGGCTAATGTGATTAGCATGAGGTTGTAAGTATCAAGAACATTTCCCAGGACATAGACATCTGATACTGGCAGAAAGCTTAAATTCTTGTTAATCTAACTGCACTGTCCAATTTACAGTCGTTATTACAGTGAAATAATACCATGCTATTGCTTGAGGAGGGTGCACAGTTATGAACTTGAAAATGCATTACCAATTAAGCACATTTGGGCAGTCTTGATACACAATTTTGAACAGAAATGCAATGGTTCATTGGATCAGTCTAAAAATGTGCACATACACTTCTGCCATCATAATACATTATGGCCTTTCTCTTGCATTTCAAATATGGTACAAATCATGTTTTTTTCTTTGTATTGTCTTTTACCAAATCTAATGTGTTATATTCTCCTACATTAATTTAACATTTCCACAAACTTCAAAATGCTTCCTTTCAAATGGTATCAAGAATATGCATATCCTTGCTTCATGTCCTGAGCTACAGGCAGTTAGATTTAGGTATGTCATTTTAGGCGAAAATTGAAAACAAGTGGTGGATCCTTAAGAGTTTCTCTCAGCCAATCATCAGTAATTTGTGTAAGTGCCGTGCTTGTTGAATGTCCTTCCATATAAGTGTGCTGGAAGTCTGTAAAATAACATTGTATTCAGTCAAACACAATTGTTTCCAAAAGTTTACTAAGGGTTGGTAATAGGCTGATTAGTAGGCTATTTGAGGCAGTAAAGGTGGCTTTACTGTTCTTGGGAATTACTTTTGCATTCCTGTAGGCCCGAGGGAACTCATAGTCTAGTAGGCTTAGATTGAAGATATGGCAAATAGGAGTGGTAATAGGCTCTAACCAATAGTGCAAAAAAAGGCAGGTTGCCTTTGTGTTCTTGGGCACAGGGACTATGGTGGTCTGCTTGAAGCATGTTGGTATTACAGACTCAATCAGGGACATGTTGAAAATGTCAGTGAAGACACCTGCCAGTTGGTCAGCACATGCCCGGAGCACACGTCCTGGTAATCCGTCTGGCCCCGCAGTCTTGTGTATTTTGACCTGTTTAAAGGTCTTACTCACGTCGGCTACAGAGAGCGTGATCACACAGTCGTCCGGAACAGCTGATGCTCTCATGCATGCCTCAGTGTTGCTTGCCTCGAAGCGAGCATAGAAGTGATTTAGCTCGTCTGGTAGGCTTGTGTCACTGGGCAGCTCGCGGCTGTGCTTCCCTTTGTAGTCTGTAAAAGTTTGCGAGCCCTGCCACATCCGACGAGCGTCGGAGCCGGTGTAGTATGATTCAATCTTAGCCCTGTATTGACGCTTTGCCTGTTGATGGTTCGTCGCAGGGCATAGCGGGATTTCTTGTAAGCTTCCGGGTTAGAGTCCCGCACCTTGAAAGCGTCAGTTCTACCCTTTAGCTCAGAGCGAATGTTGCCTGTAATCCATGGCTTCTGGTTGGGGTATGTACAGTCAGGGAAAAAAGTATTTGATCCCCTGCTGATTTTGTACGTTTGCCCACTGACAAAGAAATAATCAGTCTATCATTTTAAAGGTAGGTTTATTTGAACAGCGAGAGACAGAATAACAACAAAAAAATCCAGAAAAACGCATGTGAAAATTGTTATAAATTGATTTGCATTTTAATGAGGGAAATAAGTATTTGACCCCTCTGCAAAACATGACTTAGTACTTGGTGGTAAAACCCTTGTTGGCAATCACAGAGGTCAGACGTTTCTTGTAGTTGGCCACCAGGTTTGCACACATCTCAGGAGGGATTTTGTCCCACTCCTCTTTGCAGATCTTCTCCAAGTCATTAAGGTTTCGAGGCTGACATTTGGCAACTCAAACCTTCAGCTCCCTCCACAGATTTTCTATGGGATTAAGGTCTGGAGACTCCAGGACCTTAATGTGCTTCTTCTTGAGCCACTACTTTGATGCCTTGGCCGTGTGTTTTGGGTCATTGTCATGCTGGAATATCCATCCACGACCCATTTTCAATGCCCTGGCTGAGGGAAGGAGGTTCTCACCCAAGATTTGACGGTACATGGCCCCGTCCATCGTCCCTTTGATGCGGTTAAGCATAGGATATTGCAGTTTTTGATGTCCCGTTGGTAGGATATTCGTGATCGTACCTCGTCTAATTTATTGTCCAATGATTGCACGTTGGCAAGTGTCAGGACCAGGTCGTGAACTCAGGTCTCCGGTGTGAGAACCAGTCACCTATCGAACTGAGCCACAGGTAGTTGGCAGAACCCAGAAGATGAGGCAGACACAGCCGTAACAGAGATGGTGTATTTTAATAAAGACAAAAAAACTGAAAGAACTTCAGGCCAAAAATAGTCCACCAAGACAAAAGGTAAATCCACATAGAAAGGAGGAACATCCAGGAAAAGTCTCAAAGGAGAGATCCAAAAAATAACAATACCCAAAACAATGTTCACAAAAGGTAGTCTCAAAAGAATAATCCAAGGAAAAACGATACCCAAAAACAAAGTTCCACAAGGGAGTCCAACTGGAGCAAAGAACATACACAGCTTCACTGAGGCAGGGTGCTGACATACAAACACAGAGCAAAGAACTAAGGGAAACTAAGGGTTTAAATACATACAGGAGAAACGAGGCACAGGTGCAATTAATAACTGGAAACAAGGGGAAAAGAAAAGAAAGGATCAGACAAAAAGGACACAATGGGAGCCTCTAGTGGTCAAAACCCAGAAACCACCCGGCCAAACGTTGACAGGCGAGTAATATTGACGGTAATGGCAGCTTTCCTACTTGCCTTCTGCAGGTCCTGACGAGGCATCCGGCTCTTCGTCCTCTGTACCTGCGTCGCTTCCTCTTGCGAATAACTGGGATGTCGGCCATGCCGGGTGTTTTGAGAAAATCATGTGCGTCTTGCTTGTTGTTGAAAAAATCTTTGTCTAATCCGAGGTGAGTGATCGCTGTCCTGATATCCAGAAGCTATTTTCTGCCGTAAGATACGGTTGCAGAAACATTATGTACAAAATAAGTTACAAATAACGCAAAAAAAACACATAATAGCACAATTGGTTGGGTGCCCGTAAAACTGCTGCCATTTCTGCTGCCATTTCAAAGCTTTTTACATTCATTCTTTATGTCATTTATCTTTGTTTCATAGTATAGTTTCTTCTTTTTATTCAGTTTAGTCACATGGTTTCTCAATTTGACAATTGGTTGAGCAGCCAGACCTTTGCCATTCCTTTTGCCTCATCCCTCTCAACCATACCATTTTTCAATTCCTCATCAATCCACAGGTATTTAACTGTTTTTGCTGTCCTTAATGGGTGCATTCTTATAAGTAACTGGAATAAGCAATTTCATTAATGTGTCAAGTGCAGTATCTGGTTGCTCCTCATTACACACCACAGATCAACAAGTATTCTTTGCATCAACAACATAGGAATCACTACAAAACGTATTGTATTACCTCTCATACACTATATTAGGCCCAGCCTTAGGAACCTTCCTGTGATCACTACATCCAATGGATTTGGATACTGCTCTAAAGCAAATTTCTGCAGCATTTTGCCTATGCAAATATGTTGAACAGAGAGTAGCAGTAGAGTCAAAGAGGGGTTGGCTGGTGGTGGGTGGCGGGACACAATGCAGATAGCCCGGTTAGCCAATGTGCGAAGGCACTGGTTGGTCGGGCCAATTGAGGTAGTATGTACATGAATGTATATCATCATATTTGCATAGTCACAGTGATGTACTATATCTACATGTACATACTACCTCAATCAGCCCTACTAACCGGTGCCTGCATGTAGCCTCGCTACTGTTATAGCCTCACTACTGTATATAGCCTCGCTACTGTTGTCTTTTTTACTGTTGTTTTTATTTCTTTACTTACCTATTGTTCATCTAACACCTTTTTTTGCACTGTTGGTTAGAGCCTGTAAGTAAGCATTTCACTGTAAGGTCTACACCTGTTGTATTCGGCGCACATGACAAATACACTTTGATTTGATTTGATAATTGCATCAAGAAGTTCCTCCTCAGTAATTTGGCCTTCACATGAGTCTTTCTGTACAGATGTTACTTTTACATTATTAATAGGAAAGATATCCATACAATTAACTTCGGTTAGTGGAGATGGAGGAGACTGAAATGAAAACATTCTTAAAGTACTTTATGTCCTCTTTCAAAATATTGTTTGGTGAATCATGCGTGACTCCATCATTTGTGCATTTCTATGTTGAATATTGAAAAAGAATTAGGTGCATTTTTCCCCATATTCCATCCAGTTCACTTTATTTGTATAATATATTACACTGGATCTTTCTTGAATAAGTTCCTCCATTTCTTTTTGTTTTTCCTCTGACTTATTTTGTGCCTCTAAGGTACAGTTTTTATTGCTATCTAACTGTACTGTTAGTTCTTCAATTTCCTATGTTAATATGGACTATTTGGGCCTATATTGCTTTGTTTTATAGATGAGTACTGAATTGCATGGACTCTAAAGGCACATTTAAAAGTGTCCCATACAATAAGGGGATCTGCTGTGCCTATGTTATGTCGGAAAAAGTCTGTTATAAATTCTTCTGTCCTAGTTCTAAACAAGTTATCATCCAGAAGGCTTTGATAACATTTCCAATATCCTCGCCCACGGGGAAATTCTGTAAGAGTACTATATATGCCAATTATGTGATGATCTGACCGCATTCTGTCCCCAATCAACACTTTTTGAACTTTTGGTGCCAGAGAGAATGACATAAGAAAGTAATCAAGACGACTAGCTTGATTAAGCCTCCGCCATGTATATCTCACTAGGTCAGGGTATTTAAATCTCCATATATCCACTAATTCCAATACATCCATGACATTCATGATTTTCTTAAGTGCCTGCCTGAGGGTGATAGTTTGTAGTGTGATTTCCTTTACAGTCCATTGACGTATTTCAAACCGTATTATAATCTCCCACCATAATAAGAGTCTTGTATTGCTTGTAGGTTTGATAAATTGTTATATATATTTTCAAAGAAGCATGGATCATCATTATGTGGACCATATACATTAATAAGCCATATCTGTTTAAGTCCAATAACATACTTAAAATAATCCATCTACCTTGATGATCTGTTTGGACAATTTGCACATTCGGATCAAAATTATTCTTCATTAATATCACACCTTTTCAATTTCTTTGCCCTTGGGAGAAATATATTTCGCCCCCTTAGTCCTTTTTCCACAAAACTTTATCTAAAATTGTTGAATGAGTTTCCTGTAAACAATAGATATTATATTCCTTCTCTTTTAGCCGGGTAAACACTGATAGTTTCTTATTATCTGCTAAGCCATTACAATTATAACTGGCTATACTTATTTCACCACTTACCATAATGAGATACAAGTTTAAATTCTATTTATCATAATATATGTTTGTAAACGTACCATTAAAAAGTAACGTGATGATTGAGTGTCTATATAGCTGTACCATGATATTTGCATTTCCACTAAGTAACCTCCAATTGGTCCCCACTATTCCACCCGCTAAAAGCCCTCCTCATCCCGAGTTGGGTTGTCATCCCAATGCCCAGCAGACCACCCCCGACCCCCCGGATCCCATGGCCCCGGAGAGACCGGGACCCATCCTTCGAAAAGAGCACACAGAGCCACCCACAGAACAGAAGATGATCAACTGCCAAATGCATTTCTATCGCCCTCACCTCGATTTGTATTATATATAGCCATTAAAAAATATATATATATTTAAAACATTCTGTTTATATTATTTTCCATAATTAGCTATTAATATTGTAGTATTGTAGGCAGTTTATGCAAAGGATTGTTACCTTTCACCAGTCTCGCAATTACCAAAATCACATTATGGCAAGCAATTATTATACTAGCAAACAATTATTGTGAATCATCCTATATTGTCCCTAACCTCTTTTACTCCCTCTCAACAGTTGTGGGATACACACATACACCCACACACTCATACACACTCAACCCCTTTCCCCCACACAACCATAGACTCACATTCTCAACAGTTGCACCATCCCAGAGCCCAACTCAAGAAAGATCTTGATTTACGAATGCATATGCAGTTGCAGCTGTATGAGAAAGCTTGCAAAACTGAGCAAAAAAAATGTTCAGAAATGGGGAGACTTGATTAACCATTGTCACGTCCTAGATGATGGAGGTCAGATATTCCCTCTTCCCCTGAAACACCCACAACATGGTCACCCTATTGACCATATTCCCAAGCATCTACGTGCAGTCAAACCTTTGATTTTGTGCCACCAGGGACACAATAATATGCCCCCTCTCTGAATGTCAGAGTGTGACCCCCTCCCCATGGGTTACTGCAGCTAGTGTTGCCAGCAGTGCCCCTTGGGTTGGGGCACCCCACCGGAATCCCCACCGGCTAGGTACAAGGTCGTCAAGGTTCTCATTAGCAGCTTTGAGAATGTCCTTGTATATTATGCTCTCCCATCAGGGGGTTCTGGCTTTGCAGGACCAACCCTGCCAGGCAGGCTCAGAATCTTGAGGGGGCGGTGTTGCTCTAGAAGGTCTCTGACCGCATTTTGTCTGCATGCATGCCTCTTACAGCAGGCCCATAAAACAGTATCTGGGTCATTCAGGTGGGTGTCTAGGTATAGGGTTGTGGACCGTTCCATCAATATAGAACCAGAAATAAATACATTTGATGTATAATTTATTTTAAAATGCTGTTCCACCATGATAGGACAATAAATAAAGAAATAAATATTCCTCATCTGCACAACATTGAAAGCTCTCTCAAAACCCCTGCTCACAGACATACATTGGTTCTGGGATATGCAACCATTACCTTTCTCACTCAACGCCACACCTTCCCAAACACCAAAAAACACACACCACACCATCCATCACAATACATCCACACATACTATGCCTTCTGTCTGCTGTGTTCTTATCTCCACCATGTTGAATTAGTGCTTTTGTGTTCCAATTAGTTATATTTGAAGATAGAAAAGCTATATTTTTTGTTGTTGTATTATTACAATCCATTATAGGGCTAGAATTGTGTTCCATTATTCAACTCCTCTATGAGAACTTTGTAATATTTAGAATAGCCATGGAGTAGTCTTTGTGTCTCTGAACAACTGGTTATCAATATACAGTTTATCGATGATGAGAGCTACTCGTTCCTCTTTCAATCTATTTTCCTTAAATATTGGATTTTCGTTCCACCAAGTCTTTTACCCAGGCTTTTAACCATTATTTTATCTTTAAAGAAAGCAAATTTGGCAACGATTGGGCATTCATGCCGCTGCCCTCTCTGTCCGAAGTGGTGTACACATTTGAGTTGGATTTTGTCGATAACTTCGGGTGAGATCTGAAGCACTGTAAGGAGGAACTCTCTAACTACAGATTCAGGAACTTCTCCTTCTTTCTCTTGGATACCTGTAAGGACCAGATTCTCTCTCATGGATCTAGTCTGTATGTCAAGTAAGACTTCTCTCAGAACGATGTTCTCATTTTTAAGTTCATTAACTTCGGTTTCAATCTTATTAAATGTTCCTTTTAGCGTGTTTGTGTCTTTCTCCAATGTTGCATCTTTTTCGTCACTCATCTCGAGGCTCGCCTTCAACTCTTTTATATCCTTACTAGTTCAAGTATGCCCAGTTTGTCATTTATTGATTTTAACAGATCGGTTTTGACCTTTACCATTAAATCGTCTGTGTCTGTAGAAGAGTCACGTTTTCATTTTGAAATGGGTTCCCCTGTCTTACTCTCCGTCATGTTTGGGTGTTGCTTGTTTTCGTAATATTTGTTGATAAATGTCTCTAGTCTTAAGATTTGTTTTGTGTTGTTATCCAGATTGAAGGTTATCACCCACCAGATTGTGTAGTGCTAATATAGTCTAGTTTACCGATATTGAATATTACGTTTTTATCTTGAGGTGGTCTACATAGCTGTGTTCAGTCCACCATCTTCTTTCTATGGAGGCTGTTAACCAGTTGTATGTTAACCAATCATCTGTTGGCTGACATTAGCCTGAATGTTATTTTTATTTCTCCCTTTACCTGTCTAGAATTATATCAGAGTTCGGAGGAGCGATAAGAGAGGTTATCGTTAAAGTATCGCCTAGTCTTCCCTGGGATAAAGTGGACCAGTTGCTAGTGTGGACAGCAAACAAGATCTCAAGTATGTGGAGGGAGCACCAGGAGCGGACCTATTGCAACCCATCCAGATTCAGAAACTTCTAAACACCTTCAAAATAGGTCAAGTTTATAAGGTGGTTTTGTAAGGGAATTATTTAAATTTTTTATGGAATTTCAAAAGCTGTAATATCTGATCTTATTATGTTAGTTGTCAGACTTTCAATTCACAGTGTATTTTGTATTTTTCTGACGTGGAAGAAAATCGCCATCATGGTATTACTCGGCAGAACACTTCCTCCAGCTGAACATTCTCAAGTGTGAAAATAAAGAAAGCAACAGCCTTCCATCATCACCTGCAGCCAGGTGCCTTCCATCATCACATGCAGCCATCACCTGGCCTGATTCCTTTCAAGTTACTTGGGAACAAATGCCAACTGATTTACACACAGCCACTACCAATGGCCAAAGACCAGCAGATCAACGTTAGATGATCCGAATGCCGTACCTGCCCCTCCCATCGAAGATGTCAGAAGTAGGTGGCCTTTCGAGGTCGTACAAAAGTAACCATGCACACTTCGACATGCTCACGGATGTGAGTGTCGCTAGACTCCTGGTACAAGAAATGCAGCAGTGTGGAATAACCTCAATTGACTTCTTCAAGAACAAGACAATGAACAAAGAATCTATCCAAGGAGGAAGATTTGTATTTTTTATTTTATTTAACCTTTATTTAACTAGGCAAGTCAATTAACAAATTATTATTTACAATGACGGCCTACCCTGACCAAACCTTAACCCGGACGACGCTGGGCCAATTGTAAGCCGCCCAATGGGACTCCCAATCACGGCCAAGATGAGATGGTCCCGTTTATACTCCAGCTACTCATGACACACTTCAGGGAGGAGAAGGACGGACCTGTGCTCCATGCAGATGTCACTATTTCTCTTAACAGCCAGATCTTCCAATCATTTGAAAACTGTGGTATTCATATGTTTACTTGTTGTGTCCTGCAGGGGTCTACCACATCTGTGGACATCCAAAGAACATTTACCCTACCTGGGAGTCCATGGCTCATTATACTTGGAATGCATTCTTTCTCTATTGCACTCACAGTGACAATCACTTTGAAAGTAATCTTTATAGTACCTTAGAACAACCATAACTGTTGTTGGTTTGGGTAGAGAAGCACTTATTTCAGTAAATGTTTGACTATTGATCTTTGGTTTCAGGTGAAACTCAGTTGGATTTTATTCAAAGGTAAGTATCTTTCTCTCAGTCTCTCTCTCTCTCATTCACTCACTTCAGATGCTTCATCTGGCATCAATCTAGAGAGAAAGGCCACTCTCTTTGAACCCTCATGTCTCCACAAACTTCGAGTGAAACGTTTAGGTTAGTGAGTGGTCGTTCGAAGATGAAATATCATATCTCATATTGTAATTTCTCTGCCCCCCACACTGACACAGCCTCAGATTCACTTGCAGATTGACATTTGTGGTCAGTCAATTATGTTTTGCATTACTGACTGCAATGTATGTAAGTAAAATATACTCATATTTCTCAGCAAATCCAACAGTAGAGGCCTATATTTTTACTGGTGCGCTTCACTGTTGTGGTGCCAGGGAGATCAAAGCGCAATGGTGAGACGCTCACATATTACTATTGCTTTTCAATTGTTGACAAGATTAGTAGCTTAGGCATGACATGCAAACAACAAACGCTGAGCCTTCATATTCATGCATAACGGGCCAAATAATGAACGACATGCACCATAGTTTTGAGTTCCATAAAGTGGGTGTGGAAGAGGTGATTTTGTTTTTGCCATCTATAAATAAGGACAAGCCACCTGGTTCCGACAACCTGGATGGTAAATTGCTGAGGTTGGAAGCGGAATACATTACAACTCCTGTTTTCCACATCTTCAATTTAAGCCTAGAAGATGGTGTGTGCCTGGAGGAAGGCAAGGGTAATTCCGCTACCCAAGAATAGCAGAGCACCCTTTAACACTCAGAGTATCGAAATTGCATAACTACTAGAATGGCCATGACGGTTGATATTTCAATTGTGTAAATATTCCATAATAAATTGCTAAATGAATGCATTTAATATGTTAAAATATGTCATAAGAAACCTAAGGACACCAAATGTAAATTGTAACTGATTGATCCAGAATTGTAATTGATTGGTCCAGAAGCGCATAGACTAAATAAAATACTAATTTCACACATATAAGAATGAGGAGACTGATAAACCAGCGCAGCAAATATTGACAACGATAGGAATGGAGCTTACCAAATAGCACTTCTTCCATATCATCCTACAGATGTCCAGACCTTTTACTGCTATACCATATCAGAAAGAGCTGATGCCAAGGTTTCTAATGAACCTACTCTGAAAATTGCACAGATGGTCTATGTTTCAAAATGTATCTTTTTCCTAGAATAACCATGGCTTGTGCGAATTTATCATGTGAGTAGGCTACTGGTGACAATCAGCAATAGCCATTTGGGAAAAATATATTTTATATTTTCTTCTGTTATATTCCATTATATTCTTATTGTAAAATATGTGTGTGTTGACTGTGGTAGTGCAGGGCCTGTGATGTCTGCTAAATGAACAAGTTGATTTCATTGGCATGGATAAGCAGATTGCCATGGCGCATCCATGGCCTTGGCTACTAATCACAGATAAATAAAACTCTAAATATACTATTCTGTTGTTTAAAAAAATTGTCTTGCATCATGTTTTTATGACCTTCCTCAACAAAATATGAATGGATTTCTTTGTGATTGTATGAATTAACACTATAAAAAGGCAAAGAGCATTGGAAGGACTCAAAACTAATTGAATTGTTTAATTACTCTGCCATTTTTAAAGTCAAGTTGCCCTTGTCCTTGACTTTTCCTAAATAAATCTATACAGTTGAAGTCGGAAGTTTACAGACACTTAGCTTGGAGTCATTCAAACTCGTTTTTCAACCACTCCACAAATTTCTTGTTAACAAACTATAGTTTTGGCAAGTCGGTTAGGACTTCTACTTTCTGCATGTCACAAGTAATTCAATTTTCAATTGATTACAGACAGATTATTTCACTTATAATTCACTGTAACACAATTCCAGTGAGTCAGAAGTTTACATACAGTAAGTTGACTGTGCCTTTAAACAGCTTGGAAATTCCAGAAAATGATGTCATGGCTTTAGAAGCTTCTGATAGGCTAATTGACATCATTTGAGTCAATTGAAGGTGTACCTGTGGATGTATTTCAAGGCCTACCTTCAAACTCAGTGCCTGAGCTGCTTGACATCATGGGAAAATCTAAAGAAATCAGCCAAGACCTTTTTTTGAAGACCTCCAGAAGTCTGGTTCATCCTTAGGAGCAATTTCCAAACAGCCGAAGGTACCACATTCATCGTACAAACAATAGTACGCAAGTATAAACACCATGGGACCACGCAGCTGTCATACCGCTCAGGAAGGAGACGCGTTCTGTCTCCTAGAGATGAACGGACTTTGGTGAAAAGTGCAAATCAGGATCTTGTGAAGATGCTGGAGGAAACAGGTACAAAAGTATCTATATCCACAGTAAAACGAGTCCTATATCGACATAACCTGAAAGGCTGCTCATTAAGGAAGAAGCCACTGCTCCAAAACCGCCATTAAAAAAGCCAGACTACAGTTTGCAACTGCACATGGGGACAAAGATCGTACTTGTTGGAGAAATGTCCTCTGGTCTGATGAATCAAAAATATAACTTTTTGGCCATAATGACCATCGTTATGTTAGGAGGAAAAAGGGGGAGGCTTGCAAGCCGAAGAACACCATCCCAACCGTGAAGCACGGGGGTGGCAGCATCATGTTGTGTGGGTACTTTGCTGCAGAAGGGACTGGTTCACTTCACAAAATAGATGGCATCATGAGAAGGAAAATTATGTGGATATATTGAAGCAACATCTCAAGACATTAGTCAGGAATTTAAAGCTTGGTCGCAAATGGGTCTTCCAAATGGACAATGACCCCAAGCATACTTCCAAAGTTGTGGCAAAATGGCTGTCAAGGTATTGGAGTGGCCATCACAAAGCCCTGACCTCAATCCCATAGAAAATATGTGTGCAGAACTGAAAAAGCGAGTGTGAGCATAGAGGCCTACAAACCTGACTCAGTTACACCAGCTCTGTCAGGAGGAATGGGACAAAATTCAACCTAAGAGAGGGACTTTGTACTAGAATTAAATGTCAGGAATTGTGAAACTGAGTTTAAATATATTTGGCTAAGGTGTATGTAAACTTCCGACTTCAACTGTATGCATGACACTGTAATTGTTAGAATCTTAATATCACAAACAGATCTGGAGTTATAATCAGTTTTAGGAGGGCATTTCATTTTTTCCCCCATTGCCACCATTCCTCCTGACAGTAGGGCCTGCTCCGCTCCTTCTCCCGATAGTTGAAGGTGCTGTGCCCAAATGATAATCACAGCGATAATTCCTTCAAGTCGGAACCAAAACTATTCCCAAAACTAATTTCACACATATAACAGATTAAATAAACTAAGTATAGTATGATGGGGGAGAATGGGTGAGTTGATGAGAGAGGGGAAGCGAACAATGCATAATTATGCAATCACCATGAAGAAGAAGAACACGGCTCGCCATTCTATTCTATTAATCTATTTTAATTATAATATGAAAACGGTGTACCCTATATCAGTCCACTGATTCCATGCAGTGTTACAGTGGCTTGCAAAAGTATTCACCCCCTTGGCATTTTTCCTATTTTGTTGCCTTAAAACCTGGAATTATTTTATTTCAAATAACACAATAGCATTTTCATTAGTTCATGTTATCGTAGGCCATATGTAAAAACCAAAAAACGCTAAAATGTGAGTGTTCAATACGTTTTCTTTGTGGAGTGCCTTTGTTACAACTATGAAATGGTGTGTTGGAACACGGTAACAGATTCTATTTAGAACTACAAAATAAAAATGTGCAGTAGCTTCACCGTAGGGATGGTATTGGCGAGGTGATGAGTAGTGCCTTGTTTCCTCCAGATGTGACGCTTGGCATTCAAGGCAAAGAGTTCAATCTTGGTTTCATCAGACCAGATAATCTTGTTTATCGTGATCTGAGAGTCCTTTAGGTGCCTTTTGGCAAACTCCAAGTGATCTATCTTGTGCCTTTTACTGAGGAGTTGTTCCATCTGGCCAATCTACCATAAAGGCCTGCTTGGTGGAGTGCTGCAGAGATGGTTGTCCTTCTGGAAGGTTCTCCCATCCCCACAGAGTAATTCTGGAGCTCTGTCAGAGTGACTATTGTGTTCTTGGTCACCTCCCCTGACCAATGCCCTTTTCCCCGGATTGCTCAGTTTAGCCAGGCGGCCAGCCACATTTAAGAATGATGTAGGCCACTGTGTTCTTTGGGACCTTCAATGCTGCATACATTTTTTGGTACCCTTCCCCAGATCTGTGTCTCGACACTATCCTGTCTCGGAGCTCTACGGACAATTCCTTCGACCTCATGGCTCAGTTTTTGATCTGACACGCACTGTCAACTGTGGGACCTTATATAGACAGGTGTGTGCCTTTCCAAATCATGTCCCATCAATTGAATTTACCACAGGTGGACTCCAATCAAGTTGTAGAAACATCTCAAGGGTGATCAATGGAAACTAGATGCACCTGAGCTCAATTTCGAGTCTCATAGCAAAGGGTCTGAATACTTATGTCAATTAAGGTATTTCTGTTTTGATTTGGAATCAATTTGCCTGAGCCAGGCTCAGGCAATCAGAATGAGTTTTCCCTCACAAAAGGGCTTTATTGTGGGAAGCTTGTGGAAGGGTTCCCAAAACGTTTGATCCAAGTTAAACAATTTAACGGCAACGCTACCCGAATACAAATTTAGTGTACGTAAACTTCAGACCCACTGGGAGTATGATGAAAGAAATAAAAGCTGAAATAAATCATTCTCTCTACTAATATTCTGACATGTCACGTTGTTAAAATAATGTGGTGATCGAAACTGACCTAAAACAGGGAATTTTAACTAGGGTAAAATGTCAGGAATTGTGGAAAAACTGAGTTTAAATGTATTTGGCTAAGGTGTATGTAAACTTCAGACTTCAACTGCGTCAGCATGGAGACAATGTAGAGTCGCAATTCAACGGCTCAGACACGGGACAAATGTGGCAGGGTCTACAGTCAATCACGGACTACAAAAAGAAAACCAGCTTCGTTGCGGACACCAATGTCTTGCTCCCAGACAAATTAAACAACTCTTTGCTCGCTTTGAGGACAACACGGCATCCCTAGCCGCGTCCTCAGAGCATGCGCAGACCAGCTAACTGGTGTGTTTACGAACGTATTCAATCAATCCCTATCCCAGTCTGCTGTTCCCACATGCTTCAAGAGGGCCACCATTGTTCCTGTTCCCAAGAAAGATAAGGTAACTGGTAATCGCCCCATAGCACTCACTTTCGTCATCATGAAGTGCTTTGAGAGACTACTCAAGGATCATATCACCTCCACCCTACCTGACACCCTAGACCCACTCCAATTTGCTTACCGCTGCAATAGGTCCATAGACAACGCAATCTCAATCACACTGCACACTGCCCTAACCCATCTGGACAAGAGGAATACCTATGTAAGAATGCTGTTCATCGATTACAGCTCAGCATTGAACACCATAGTACCCTCCAACACCATAGTACCCTCCAAACTCATCACTAAGCTTGAGACCCTGGGTCTTGATCCCGCCCTGTGCACTGGGTCCTGGACTTTTTGACGGGCCGCTCCCAGGTGGTGAGGGTAGGAAACAACATCTCCACCCTGCTGATCCTCAACACTGGGGCCCCACAAGGGTGCGTTCTCAGCCCTCTCCTGTACTCCCTGTTCACCCATGACTGCGTGGAAATGCGCGCCTTCAACTCAATCATCAAGTTTGCAGACGACACTACAGGGGTAGGCTTGATTACCAACAACAATGAGACGGCCTACAGGGAGGAGGTGAGGGCTCTTGGAGTGTGGTGTCAGGAAAGTAACCTCACACTCAACGTCAACAAAACAAAGGAGATGATCGTGGATTTCAGGAAACAGCAGAGGGAGCACCCCCCTATTCACATCAATGGGACAGTAGTGGAGAAGGTTCCTTGGCGTACACATCACAGACAAACTGAAATGGTCCACCCACACAGACAGCGTGGTGAAAAAGGCTCAACAGCGCAACTTCAAGCTCAGGAGGCTGAATAAATTTGTCTGGGCACCTAAAACCCTCACAAACTTTTACAGATGCACAATCAAGAGCATCCTGTCAGGCTGTATCATCGCTTGGTACGGCAACTGCACCACCCTCAACTGCAGGGCTCTCCAGAGGGTGGTGTGGTCTGCCCAACGCATCACCGGGGGCAAACTACCTGATCTCCAGGACACCTACAGCACCCAATGTCACAGGAAGGCCAAAAAGATCATCAAGGACAACAACCACCCGAGCCACTGCCTGTTCACCCTCTATCATCCAGAAGGTGAGGTCAGTACAGGTGCATCAAAGCTGGGACCGAGGGACTGAAAAACAGTGTGTGTGGGAAGGGGGTCATTTCATTTGTGTGGCTTTTTCAGGTGTATAGGGGGTGGAAATCAGGGAAGGCATCGTGGGGGGGCATGATGGAGGAAATATTACTATGATGGGGGATTTATTAATAAATGGGGGGCAAACACAGGAGAAGTTTATAAACTGAATAAAATTAACATCCCTGGTATAGGAATATGCATATTATTGGTACCATTGGAAAGAAAACACTTTGAAGTTTGTGGAAATGTTAAAATAATGCAGGAGAATATAACAGAGAGACCATCCTCTTAGAAATGTAAATTAAAGGTCATATTGACAATTAGCTCCCTGGATGAAATTCCTATGGCTTACACAGGGTGTCAATGTTCAAGGTTTCAGGCTTGTAACTTCACAAACGATTAAGAAATAACCATTTTAGGACCCAGTCTTGGAAATTCGTGTTTGAGCGCTATGAAGAATTCACGCACCTGCTAAAATCAGTTTCCTATTGAACATACTTCTTTTCTTCTTTTGATTACATTTTGGGGTTTCTGAGGAGTAAATAGAAAGTATTTTGACTTGTTGAAATAAAGTTTAGGGATAGATTTTCAGATTACTTTCTCTGCAAGTTGAACGAGTGGATTACTCAAATCGATGGCGCCAACTAAACAGACTTTTTGGGATATAAAGAAGGATTTCATCTAACAAAACGACACTAGATGTTATAGCTGGGACCCTTTGGATGAAAAATCAGAGGAACATTTTCAAAAAGTAAGTAAATATTTAATTGTTATATGTGAATGTTTGAAACCTGTGCCGTTGGAAAAAATATTTTGATGTGGGGTGCCGTCCTCAAACAATCGCAAGGCATGTTTTTGCTGTAATAGCTACTGTAAATCGGACAGTGCAGTCAGATTAACAAGAATTTAAGCTTTCAAACGATATAAGACACTTATATGTACTTAAATGTTTAAAATCCATAATATTTATGATTATTTATTTGAATTGCGTGCCCTCCAGTTTCACCAGATGTTGTGCCACTAGCGGGACACCAATCCCAGACTAGAATATCGCTCCGAGTACCTCTCCTTCACCGGCGTTGTTTTGGGTCAGCTTCTGGAATCAGTTCAATCACCCTGGGTGGTGCAAACGAAGGATCCGCTTCGGGAAAGTTGTATTCCTGGTCGTAATGCTGGTAGTGCTGGTGAGTTATCGCCGCTCTGATATCCAATAGTTATTCCCAGCTGTATGTAATAACACAAAACATTTTATGGGCTAACAATGTAAGAAATAATACATAAAAAAACAAAATACTGCAAAGTTTCCTAAGAGCGAGAAGCGAAGCAGCCCTCTCTGTCGACGCCATTACTACTTAGGAACTTGTCACGTTCTAAACAACTGGGAACTCTGAAAAATACAAGGTAAAATCATGACATCAGTGATCTTCAGGTCAGAAAGTTGGAGCTCTAGAAAGAGGCCCAGAGTTGGAATTCCGAGTTGGATGACCGTTCAAATCTATTTTTCCCAGTCGGAGCTCATTATTTTCAGAGTTCCCACTGGTTTTGAAATCACTGAAGTCAGAAGTCAGAGATTTCCAAGTTCCCAGTTATTTT
Organism: Brachymystax lenok tsinlingensis; assembly: GCA_030435695.1. Taxonomy (NCBI): domain Eukaryota; kingdom Metazoa; phylum Chordata; class Actinopteri; order Salmoniformes; family Salmonidae; genus Brachymystax; species Brachymystax lenok. The sequence continues at coordinate 46,633,854 of CM059781.1, forward strand.
AAATGTGGCATTATAGTGAATGGCATTCTGGGATTATGGAGTTTTCACTTGTCAAACATAAACAAACATGGCTGCCATCATAAAGAATGTATCTGCTGTTAGCTTAGCTGACACGCATTTCATTTATTTTATTTTGTGCTCACCAGAGATGTGGTACATTGTAAACTAGTCTAGCTGTTAGGCCGCTAACGTGTTTTGTTTTTTGTCAGCGCAACCTGTTATTTAGACTGGTTTATGGAATGAGTTTAGCTGTGGATGTGTTCCGTGTGATGCTTGGATGATGAAGTTCACATTTATCTTTTACAATAAAAGGTAATATTGAGGAATAAAGATTAAGACCTTTATTTTCCATCAGTACCAAAAAAAATACGTAGATGCTGACAACAATGGTGTCACATATTTGAGAATGTACGCTGCAGGGACCACTCAATAACGATCACAAATATGTGATCGTACGTGTCAAAGGCTGACTGCAGGAATACCCACCAGAGCTGATGCCAGAGAATGTAATGTTATTTTCTCTACCATAAGCCGCATCCAACATCGTTTTAGAGAATTTGGCAGTACGTCCAACCGGCCTCACAACCGCAGCCCAGGACCTCCACATCTGGGTTCTTCACCTGTGGGCCATCCGGACTGATGAAACTGAAGAGTATTTCTTTCTGTAATAACTTCCTTTTGTGGGAAAAAAACAAATTCTGATTGGCTGGGCCAAAATCCATAGATTGGGGCCTTATTTCAATTGACTGATATCCTTATATGAACTGTAACTCAGTAAAATCATTGAAATTGTTGCATGTTGCGTTTATATTTTTTAACTGTCAATCTAATCTGAAGCAGCCTACTATCCCAACATTAATCCGATTCAGAGACTTGAACAGCATTCAGTGCTCTTTCTTGTACAGTTCCTTGAAGGTAAAGGATGCTTCTGTATCTGACATCCCTCAGGCCCATAGTAAAACAGGACTGTCAGTCTAGAATACATTTTCTGATGGAAAATGTGACGCACAATTGGACAGAAATGGAAGAATATATGAACAATATGGACATTTACACACATATAACAATGAAAAAAAGAAATGGTGATAAAAAGGTAAAAGATCAAAATCATAAGTCATAAGATGGCTGTAGGATTCAATCAGGGTACAGCTGTCAGGCTGGGGGCGGGGTTAGCACAACATGATGACAGACAACCATTGAGGATCAAGCAAATTACTCACAGACAGTAAGTCAATGGAGATAGGAGTGAGGTCAGAGAGAAAAGTGATGCATAATGGTGCTGATCCAGACTTTATGCCTTTCCTACGCACGCCTTTCCTACGCACTTCTCAGTATTTGGTATTCAGACTTACCTTAACTCAGTATTTGGTATTCAGTCTTGCCTTAATCAGTCGCGTAATGCACTCTGCTGTTGTAGCTACCTTGCGCTCTGAATAAATGTCATTCAACTACTGAAAGGCCTCCCACTTGCAGTGGTGTAAAGTACTTAAGTAAAAATACATTACGATTTTTGGGGTATCTGTACTTTACTTTACTATTTATATTTTTTGCAACTTTAAATTTTAATTCACTACATTCCTAAAAAAAATAATGTACTTTTTACTCCACACATTTCCCTGACACCCAATTGTACTCATTACATTTTGAATGCTTAGCAGAACAAGAAAATGGTCCAATTCACACATTTGTCAAGAGAACATAGCTGTGTTCGAATACTCATACTAACTGCACTAACCGTACTATTTGTGACATGAATTGAGTATATAGTATGCTTTTTGGTTATAGTATGGATATAGGTAGTATGACGAAAGTTCCCGGATGCCGTGCTAAATATGAAGTATACACGCTGAGGACACTTATTCCGTACTTTAGGGCCCATAATGCAATTCTTCAGGAAATGGGCGTGGCTTAAAATAAATTCCAGATTTGAAGGAAAATATGCAGTCGAAGTACAACGAGAGCTGATACAAATTCATTGCTTTAACTAATTATGACAATTGTTAAGAACATTTTTTGCACAGTAATAAAGTAATGACTTTTCAAATAAGTTACCTTACACATTATATTGGCTGACAATTGTTAGAGACGCTGACTTTACGAACCTCATAGCATATCATTACAGCAGTATGTACCGGTATGTTAGCTAGCTACCTAATGTTAGTAGTTATACATAAAATTTGACTGTATATTAAGTATAGGCTGTCTAACTACCCAACGTTTATTGACTTGATTATTCCCGTCATTCTTAGTTTAGCTAAATGGTATAGTCGTTGTACATTCTCAATGGACATTTGGGTGCTTTCGTAAATTCGCTCTGGCTATCTACTCCAATTTCAGAGCACTCTCGTCTGAGTGTACCAGAGCACATAATAATGAATTTACAAGCGCCCAACATCTGTTGAATATGGCCAGTGTCAGTAGACGTCGGCAAAAAAGAGTAATTCAATTGTTGCCAGCAGCATAGTTACAGTCACCAACTCTGTACAGTAGATAACATGAAAACTGCCCAACCAGCTCTGCTAGGGTGAGTAAAATGTAAAATACTCTGTAAAATCAACCCTACTCCTCGGCTGGGCGTCAGTGTGCGCTCCGTGGGCGAGGCTCAGATTTACAAATGAACAATCTGACAACGCTCTGAATTCTGAGCACACTCTGGCACTCCAGATTGAATTTAGAACACACTCAGAGAGTAAGTAAAATGTCTAACTAGTAATTTTTTTTTTTATGCTAACTAGCTAGCAAGAGTTTGCATTACAACAGCATCAACTTCCAGATAGACAGGCTAAGAGCTAGTACGCTCAACTGAAAGCATACTGTTCTTTTACAGTATAGTAAAATTAACTAATAGTATATAGTATGTAGTATATACTCATTAAGTATGTACTATACAGTATGTTAGTATGGGTATTCTAACACAGCTCATCTCTGGTCATCCCTACTGCCTCTAACCTGGCGGACTCACTAAACACAAATGCTTAGTTTGTAAATTATGTCTGAGTGTTGGAGTGTGCCCCTGGCTATCCGTAAATGAACAAATTAAATTGTGCCATCTGGTTTGCTTAATATAAGAAATTTGAAATGATTTATACTTTAACTTTTGATACTTAAGTATATTTTTTGGTTGACTTTCACTTTTACTTTTCCCACCACTGCCCACTTGATGGCCAACAGATTTTCTTGTGGAGTTTTCATTCAATGGGGTTTATACCTCATAGCATATCATTACAGCAGTATGTACCGGTATGTTAGCTAGCTACCTAATGTTAGTAGTTATACATAAAATTTGACTGTATATTAAGTATAGGCTGTCTAACTACCCAACGTTTATTGACTTGATTATTCCCGTCATTCTTAGTTTAGCTAAATGGTATAGTCGTTGTACATTCTCAATGGACATTTGGGTGCTATCGTAAATTCGCTCTGGCTATCTACTCCAATTTCAGAGCACTCTCGTCTGAGTGTACCAGAGCACATAATAATGAATTTACAAGCGCCCAACATCTATTGAATATGGCCAGTGTCAGTGGCGATAGGCAAAAGAGTAATTCAATTGTTGCCAGCAGCATAGTTACAGTCACCAACTCTGTACAGTAGATAACATGAAAACTGCCCAACCAGCTCTGCTAGGGTGAGTAAAATGTAAAATACTCTGTAAAATCAACCCTACTCCTCGGCTGGAGCGTCCAGTGTGCGCTCCGTAGAGCGAAAGGCTCTGAATTTACAAATGAACAATCCAAACAACGCTCTGAATTCTGAGGCACACTCTGGCACTCCAGATTGAATTTAAGAACACACTCGAAGTCGTAAAATGTCTAACTAGTAATTTTTTATGCTAACTAGCTAGCAAGAGTTTGCATTGCAACAGCATCAACTTCAGATAGACAGGCTAAGAGCTAGTACGCTCAACTGAAAGCATACTGTTCTTTTACAGTATAGTAAAATTAACTAATAGTATATAGTATGTAGTATATATAAATTAAGTATGTACTATACAGTATGTTAGTATGGAGTATTCTAACACAGCTCATCTCTAGTCATCTACTGCCTCTAACTAAGTGGACTCACTAAACACAAATGCTTAGTTTGTAAATTATGTCTGAGTGTTGGAGTGTGCCCCTGGCTATCCGTAAATGAACAAATTAAATTGTGCCATCTGGTTTGCTTAATATAAGAAATTTGAAATGATTTATACTTTAACTTTTGATACTTAAGTATATTTTTTGGTTGACTTTCACTTTTACTTTTCCCACCACTGCCCACTTGATGGCCAACAGATTTTCTTGTGGAGTTTTCATTCAATGGGGTTTATACCTCATAGCATATCATTACAGCAGTATGTACCGGTATGTTAGCTAGCTACCTAATGTTAGTAGTTATACATAAAATTTGACTGTATATTAAGTATAGGCTGTCTAACTACCCAACGTTTATTGACTTGATTATTCCCGTCATTCTTAGTTTAGCTAAATGGTATAGTGATTGTACATTCTCAATGGACATTTGGGTGCTTTAAGTAAATTCGCTCTGGCTATCTACTCAATTTCAGAGCACTCGTCTGAGTGTACCCAGAGCACATAATAATGAATTTACAAGCGCCCAACATCTGTTAATATGGCCAGTGTCAGTAGCGTCGGCAAAAAAGAGTAGTAATTCAATTGTTGCCAGCATAGTTACAGTCACCAACTCTGTACAGTAGATAACATGAAAACTGCCCAACCAGCTCTGCTAGGTGAGTAAAATGTAAAATACTCTGTAAATCAACCTACTCCTCGGCTGGAAGCGTCAGTGTCGCGCTCCCACGCATTAGAAGCGAAAGGCTCTGAATTTACAAATGAACAATCTGACAACGCTCTGAATTTACTGACACACTCTGGCACTCCAGATTGAATTTAGAACACACTCGGGAAATCGTAAAATGTCTAACTAGTAATTTTTATGCTAACTAGCTAGCAAGAGTTTGCATTGCAGCAGCATCAACTTCAGATAGACAGGCTAAGGCTAAATCAGCTCAACTGAAAGCATACTGTTCTTTTACAGTATAGTAAAAATTAACTAATAGTATATAGTATGTAGTATATACTCATTAAGTATGTACTATACAGTATGTTAGTATGGGTATTCTAACACAGCTCATCTCTGGTCATCCCTACTGCCTCTAACAGCAGGACTCACTAAACACAAATGCTTAGTTTGTAAATTATGTCTGAGTGTTGGAGTGTACCCCTGGCTATCCGTAAATGAACAAATTAGAATTGTGCCATCTGGTTTGCTTAATATAAGAAATTTGAAATGATTTATAACACCAACTTTTGATACTTAAGTATATTTTTGGTTGACTTTCACTTTTACTTTTCCCACCACTGCCCTTGATGGCCAACAGATTTTCTTGTGGAGTTTTCATTCCAATGGGGTTTATACCTCATAGCATATCATTACAGCAGTATGTACGGTATGTTAGCTAGCTACCTAATGTTGAAGTAGTTATACATAAAATTTGACTGTATATTAAGTATAGGCTGTCCCTAACTACCCAGCGTTTATTGACTTGATTATTCCGTCATTCTTAGTTTAGCTAAATGGTATAGTCGTTGTACATTCTCAATGGACATTTGGGTGCTTTCGTAAATTCGCTCTGGCTATCTACTCCAATTTCAGAGCACTCTCGTCTGAGTGTACCAGAGCACATAATAATGAATTTACAAGCGCCCAACATCTGTTGAATATGGCCAGTGTCAGTAGACGTCGGCAAAAAAGAGTAATTCAATTGTTGCCAGCAGCATAGTTACAGTCACCAACTCTGTACAGTAGATAACATGAAAACTGCCCAACCAGCTCTGCTAGGGTGAGTAAAATGTAAAATACTCTGTAAAATCAACCCTACTCCTCGGCTGGAGCGTCCAGTGTGCGCTCCGTAGAGCGAAAGGCTCTGAATTTACAAATGAACAATCTGACAACGCTCTGAATTTACGAGCACACTCTGGCACTCCAGATTGAATTTAAGAACACACTCGAAGTCGTAAAATGTCTAACTAGTAATTTTTTATGCTAACTAGCTAGCAAGAGTTTGCATTGCAACAGCATCAACTTCAGATAGACAGGCTAAGAGCTAGTACGCTCAACTGAAAGCATACTGTTCTTTTACAGTATAGTAAAATTAACTAATAGTATATAGTATGTAGTATATACTCATTAAGTATGTACTATACAGTATGTTAGTATGGGTATTCTAACACAGCTCATCTCTGGTCATCCCTACTGCCTCTAACCTGGCGGACTCACTAAACACAAATGCTTAGTTTGTAAATTATGTCTGAGTGTTGGAGTGTGCCCCTGGCTATCCGTAAATGAACAAATTAAATTGTGCCATCTGGTTTGCTTAATATAAGAAATTTGAAATGATTTATACTTTAACTTTTGATACTTAAGTATATTTTTTGGTTGACTTTCACTTTTACTTTTCCCACCACTGCCCACACTTGATGGCCAACAGATTTTCTTGTGGAGTTTTCATTCAATGGGGTTTTCAGTATATGTAGTTTAAGCCATCCCTTTAAATACGGTACACCTTTAATTCCAATTTTGTCGACAGTCTCAATTGAATACATCGAAAAACGGGTTCAGAATATAGGGATCAATGAAAGATGGCCATCTATGCATATTTGTCTCCATTTTACCACCAACTGGTAGATAGAAAAATACTCTGATCTTGTAGATTATTTAGGCACATTTTAGTGTTAGGAAAGTATGTATGAATCTTACAAAAATACAAAATAAAATGGTTTGGAGAGCCTTTACAAACAAAATACTGTATATTGATAAATAAAAAATACTGTGGTTTGATTTATCCTGGAAGTTGCCTTATTCAAGTTCAATCCATTAAATATTGGGAGGTGGACAAAAGTGTACAATAGGGGTTGAACAATAATCCTACAAATCTACACTTATTCTCACTTTTTATGGAACTGTATGACAATGGTCCAGTTGTCGTGAACCATGCACTACACTCCAGGCTTAACCTGCTACGTGTGGCCTTAATGATTCCAATAGGCTACATGTCTTGCACAATGTTAGCCTAATATGATCCACTAATCCTGTCGACCCTCAGCAACAATTTAGAAGGCTGTGACAGAGGAAAGAAAGGTACACGGAATGGAATGCAATGAAGCAAAAATAAATGTATGTGGGTATTACTGACGGTGGCTCCTGATGGCAAAAATGTAACATGATTCAAATGGTCAAATAAAATGGAGAAAAGCCTGGGCATACACTGCATTCGGAAATAATTCAGACCTCTTCTCTTTGTTACGTTACAGCCTTATTCTAAAATTGATTAAATAAAAAAAAATCCAATCTACACAATACACCGTAATGATGAAGCAGAAACTGTTTTTTTGATATTTTTTCAACCGTTTGCTATGAGACTCGAAATTGAGGTCAGGTGCATCCTGTTTCCATTGATCATCCTTGATGTTTCTACAACTTGTGGTAAATTAAATTGATTGGACATGCTTTGAAAAGGCACACACCTGTCTATATAAGGTTCCACAGTTAACAATGCATGTCAGAACAAAAACCAAGCCATGAGGTCGAAGGAATTGTGTGTAGACAGGATTGTGTCGAGGCACAGATGTAGGTAAGGGTACCAAAACATTTCTGCAGCATTGAAGGTTCCCAAGAATGTAAACTTTTTTATTTTCATCTAAATGCGTTTTTTGGGGGAAGAAATGCCTTCTGGAACATGTGAACTTTCATGTGCCATAATAATAAACTTGTATGCCATCTGTAAATACAAATGAAAAGCTTAAATTGCGAGCCTAGTTGGTCTAGCCACAGAAAAAGGCAGGAACCTTCCCGCTATCCATGATTGGCTGAGATAATGGCTGGGATGGACATGCAGAGAGATGAGTTCGGATTGGACTGGCATTAACATGCTTCTGACTATAATATTAGCTGGTCAGTATGTGTAGGTAATCCTTTTTTTAAGCAGTTGTTTTGAAAGATATCACGTAGTAGAACTGCAAAGGTGTTGCTCTCCACTTTCTGGAAGACCGAGTTTTGAAATCAGTGGAATGCACGGTGGAATTAGAGTATTATGGCTAAGGAGATGGATTAAATTCTGGAGTTTGATTGCAAATATGCAGACGGAGTCGAAAGAGAACACACAGTAGACTGTTGTATAACACCTGTCTCCGGATTACATCTTCAGACGAAGGCAACCATGGCATCCATGACAGAGAGGGAGATGTGTCCTTCCATGTATATGGGTAAAATAGTTTAGCTAGCTACATTTTCAGATATTACACATTTCTAATTTTGTTAGAAGTTTGTTTTAATTTCAAGTTAAAGCGTAGTGTTAGCTAGCTAACGTTAGCTAGCTGGCTCGCTAACTGACGCTACGTGTATGATCTGTGTAGTAATATTATTCTAATCTCAGAGACATTTGCATTGCTAGTTATAGCCTAATGTTAGCTAGCTAACTAACATTGAACCTGGTTGGTTAGCTACCTGCAGATTCATGCAGGGTAGTGACGTTATGAGTTGGGATTATGGTTAATTGTTTAGCTTGCTAGCTAGTTAAATGTCTAAACAAAAGACTCCACTATGTAACCATTTCAATATAATGTTCATGATGTCACTGCAACAACTGTCGATAGACGTAGCTGGCAAATTCGCTGTGGCTATCTAACTGACAAAACTACGACCGCTCAACACCCGTTGAATATGGCCAGTGTCAGTAAATGTTGGCAAAAAAGCGTAATTAAATTGTTGCCAGCAGAACAGTTGCAGTCACCAACGCTCTGGATAACATAAAAACAGCCTAACCAGTTATGCTAGTGCGAGTAAAATGGTCAGAGTGCGCTGTTCCCTCATATGTGTCTGGAAGTAGCTAGAGTGCCCATTGTGCGCTCTGAACCCCCCGAGAGTGAAACGTTCTGAATTTACGAACGGACAATCTGACAACGTTCTGGGTTTATGAACGCCCAGAGCGCACTCTGAGAAGACTCTGGCACTCCAGATTGAATTTACGAACACACCCGTAGTGTAAACCAGCAATTAGTCTTGAAATCTTTGGTTGTTTAGCACTTGGCCTCACTTGTAACTCCTTAAAGAGCTGGGTGGGGCTAAAGCTTAAGAATGTGTAAACGATTCTGAATGGGTGTAGACAAACAAGAGCCCTCCAGTAGGTGTACCAAAATATTCAAGGGCCATTTTCCATCAATTTTCTCAAATTCTTTCACATTGTTCCTCAAATGTAGTGTATACTTGTATCCAATGTAAAAAACACAATAAAAAATGTTGCTACATGAGATCGAATCGACCTGGTCGGTCACAAATGGAAAAAGTTTGCAACCATCAAGACCCTTCCTAGAGCTGGCCGCCCTGCCAAACTGAGCAATCGGGGGAGAAGGGCCTGTGAGGTGACCAAGAACCCGATGGTCACTCTGACAGAGCTCCAGAGTTCCTCTGTGGAGATGGGAGAACCTTCCAGAAGTACGACCATCTCTGCAGCACTCCACCAATCAGGCCTTTATAGTAGAGTGGCCAGACAGAAGCCACTCCTCAGTAAAAGGCACGTGACAGCCCGCTTGGAGTTTGCCAAAAGGCACCTAAAGGACTCTCAGAACATGAGAAAAAAGATTCTCTGGTCTGATGAAAACAAGATTGAACTCTTTGGCCTGAATGCCAAGCGTCACGTCTGGAGGAAACCTGGCATGGTCTTGGCAGCATCATGCTGTGGGGATGTTTTCAGCAGCAGAGACTGGGAGACTAATCAGGATCGAGGGAAAGATGAATGGAACAAAGCACAGAGAGATCCTTGATGGAAACCTGCTCAGGACCTCAGACTGGGGCGAAGGTTCAAACAGGACAACGACCCTAAGCACACAGCCAAGACAACGCAGGAGTGGCTTCGGGACAAGTCTCTGAATGTCCTTGAATGGCCCAGCCAGAACCTGGACTTGAACACGATCAAACATCTCTGGAGAGACCTGAAAATAGCTGTGCAGTGACACTCCCCATCCAACCTGACAGAGCCCGAGAGGATCTGCAGAGAAGAATGGGAGAAACTCCCAAATACATGTGTGTTAAGCTTGTAGTGTCATACCCAAGAAGACTTGAGGCTGTTATCGCTTCCAAAAATGCTTCAAAGTATTGGATAAAAGGGTCTGAATACTTATGTAAGTATGATATTTCAGATTGTTTATGTTTTATACATTTGCAAAAACAATGAGGTATTGTGTGTAGATTGATGAGGTAAAAAAATACATTTAATCGATTTTAAAATAAGGCTATAACGTAACAAAATGTGGAGAAAGTCATGGAGAATGGTTATTTCTATCAATAAAATTAAGTAGATGCTTTGTCCACTTGGAACCAGTAGGTTGGCTAAACCTTATTCATAGATTCCTTATGCGTAAACGTGGTGTAATTATTAGGGAATTAAGTCAAGTTAAGAATACACCGTATCTGTAGACTCACCTCCACCAGACCTTCATTTATTCGAGCTCCACCTCAAACGAATAGTGGGTGAATAGCACTATATTCTCATACTTAAATCCAAGGTCAGAATATGCATAGAGAAAAGCACATAAAAAGGGAATTACGTTCCAATGGGAATACAATTTATTTAGAAGAAATAAAACGAGTTAGAGATAAAGAAGGAAACAACAAACAGAGAACACAAACATGAAGGATTACACAATAGGATGGTAGTTACCAAAGACAATGATCATATAACATGAGGGGAATGAAGACTTATGTGGCCAACTTTTAACAGCTGAAGCAGACCAGAGAACCAACAAATGCAGATGAACCAAAAAAATTCAAAAAATGCTTCAAAAAATCTCCCTTTTCCTTCCCTCTCCACGTCTTTCTCTGTCCCACTCTCAATTTTTTTATATACACTTGCAATGCAGTTTGTTTGCTGTTGTTCATACTGACAGATTATCCTCCTGTTTCCGCCTTATATCACAGAGGATACAAAGGGCCTATTTAGTGCATTACTTGTGACCGGGCCCATAGGGCTCTGGTAAAAATCAGTACACTATATAGGGAATAGGGTGCCACTTGGAAGGCAATCCCCAGCCTCAAACACAAGCCAGCCTCCAGCAGAAAACACTTTCACACACTAAACGGCAAGAATACATCCTTTCATCTCTGGTGGGTCATGTGCTAGTGGTGCTGTGCCCTTAGCCTGAATAGCATCTGTAAATAAATACCCAACTGCAGAAAAAGGAAAACAAATGTAAAATACAAAGTCTATATCTCTGTGGATTACAAAGAACCAATGCAGACCGACGATGCATCTGAAATGGCACCCCATTCCCATATAGTGCAAAACTTCGGGCTCTGGTCAAAAGTAGTGTACTATGTAGTGAATAGGGTGCCACTCCGAGACTAATAGCTGAATCATACCGTTTCACCCTCTGTTGATCTGGGCTCTGGGTTCAATGTCCAGAGTGTTTCCCATGACTCACCATGGCGTTGGCGGCTGCGTTTTGGCTGGCTTGGTGCTGGCTGGCCTTGATCGTTGCCTGCAGGTGGGCGGGGGGATGGAAGTCCCTGCACTTGTCCCTAGAGCAGCGGCCTTTGATGTAGTCCATGCAGATGATGACCGAGTTTCCAGTGCCCTCCACCATGGCCGCCTCCATGTGTGTAGTTACCCCTCTGAAACTCACGACATACCTGGGTGGGGTGGCACAGTCAGCGAAAGTGTTCGGACTATGGAACTATAATTATTCTATTATATTTTGTTATTATATTTCTCTGTTTCAGACTGGGCTACGGCAAAGTAAGACAGACATACCGACACACACCACACAAACCTCTAGCTTGTCTGTGCGCATGTGTTTTTGCTGAGAGCTGCCGTTGCCCATGACCTGGAGGCCGGTGGGGCTCCCTGGGACCAGCAGGGGGGCCTGGGGTAGCAGCTCAGGCATCAGGCCAATCCCTGGACCCATGAGGTTCAGATACGGGCTGAACGCCATACTGGGACTTGTGGCCAGAGACGACATACTGGTAGACATGGGGAACGTAGTCTGAGAGACAAGGAGAGGGGGAGAGAGAAGAGGGACACAGGGAGGAAAACACTCAGTGAACAGCCACGGTTCAAACTGTATAATGTGTTGACAAAAGAATTAGGATGGCTTGGTGTGGGCCACATACTATGCTCCAGTGGCACAACTTTTCATGTCCCCACTACATTCTGAAATGTCATTTTTGTAACCCCCAGTTTTATCATTGCATTGTGATACAAAAAGCGTCAGAAGTGTGTTTAGGACCATGTGGATGCCTCAGAGCGGTCGGGTAGGCTGTTTGGTGTGTTCAGCATGCTGGATTTAGGACAGTACAGTCACCGCAGAGCAGTGTGAAGGCAAATCTTTTGGAAGGCTGGCTAGACCAGCACGGGTGAGCATAGTGTGTATGTTTTGCACTCTTTCACCAAGTTGTAAAGCAAGTAAAGCAGAAACTGGCTACTCTTTAGTTGACTGATGTAGCTGGCAAGGTGTTTAACTTAATAAACTAGAGTTTTTTCGCAGTGCTGAGCTAGTATTGTAACTGACATGTAATGATACTGGGGTGCAAAGGAGCAAGATAAATAAATGACTATGGTAAGGGATGAGGTAGTTGGTTGGGCTATGTACAGGTGCAGTGATCTGTGAGCTGCTCTGACAGCTGGTGTTTAAAACTAGTGAGGGAGATAAGTGTCTCCAGTTTCAACGATTTTTGTATTCGTTCCAGTCATTGGCAGCGGAGAACTGGAAGGAAAGGTGGCCAAAAGAGGAATTGGCTTTGGGGGTGACCAGTGAGATATACCTGCTGGAGCGAGTGCTATGGGTAGGTGCTGCTATGGTTACCAGCGAGCTGAGATAAGGCAGGGTTTTACCTAGCAGGGACTTGTAGATGACCTGGAGCCAGTGGGTCTGGCGTAGTGTTGGTTGTGCTGGTACGGTGACCTCTCTCTGATATCCAATAGTTATTCCCGGTTGTAGGTAACACTTAAGGTTTTCAGGGTGAACAATGTAAGAAATAATACCTAAAAAAACGAAATACTGTACAGTTTCCTAAGGACTAGGAGTGTTGCTGCCATCGCCATCTTGTTGCATAGTAGAGGTCTGCGTGGGACCGATTTCTTCATCCCACTCCCGCCTGCACCCACTGGCTTTCTGTCTGACTCCCACCCGCTACTGCAATAACTGGTCCCAAACCCAACCGCTGTCCCGCAATGTTATTTTAGGCGTATGTGATGTAGCTCACTTGCCAGCCATGGTCCCAGCAATTTTGCATCCTGTTGGCAATATCAAATGCACAAACATTGCTTAAGAAATAGGTTAAATTACCAAAGATTCTCACATGGCTCTTATATTGTATTAGTGGGCTATATCAACCAATATTGCTAGATGTAGAAGAGAGCAAAGTTGGAGAGACTTGCACTTTCTCTTGAGCTATTTTTATTGCCTACATTTTAGGAGTTGGTAGATTTTCAGATGGAGTAATATGGGTGATCACTATTTAGGCCTATTTCTAGGCAATGTAGTAAACTGTGGCCTAATCATAGGCCTATTTAGGAAGTACATTTCCTTGGAAAGATAACTGCCCCGTGCTTCTCCGCCCATGCATAGGCTATAGCCTACTCTATTTAATTGAGACCACATGCGAACCTGATCGCGCAGGTATGGCTACTGAGCTTGAAGCAGCAACAATGATGACAGCGACACTTGCTATGTGTTGCATAGTCCTAAAGGATTATAATAAATGGGTAATCAATATTTATTGAAAATGAAAAGGCGCAGCACTCACTCGCCATAGTAGCACTTTGACTCACGTTGGTTGAGCGCCCTCCACTTCTTTCCATTATCAATATTTATTTACAGACACTGTAGTAAACTACAGTCTAATCATATTTAAGTTAATTTAATATTCATGTTAACAGCCACTTGATTCTCTGCCAATGTAGGCATCCTACTTTATTTCAATGAGATCACACATACTAGGCTCACTTGAACTCTCACGCCCAACTAGGAGAAGTAGGCTACTGAAGTTGAAGCAGCGAATTCTGAGTGTGTGAATAACGCAAAAAAGATGTGTTTTTAATACAATAGGTAAGCTAACGCATACAAAGCAGAAAGAGGACCGTTTCCAAATAATCTGTAGGACAACAAAATATGTTCATCCAGTGGTCTGTCTGACCGTCTGCTCTACGCCTGCAGCATGAAAAATTATGATTGCACCGCAATGATCATGCAGTCCTCTAGTATAGTCAGTACACAACACTATGCTCATCATGTCTTAGCAGGATCAGATGGTGACAGGTGTCCCAGCAGGGTCAGACAGCCAGGGATACCAGTCTACGGAGCTCAGGTGAATTTGCAGTAGGCCTATCAATATCAGTGAATGACGCAAAGTTCCATTTTGAATTGATGGGTAGACCTACAGTAGCTACAGGACAGCAGCTAAAGCTTAAAGCTACAGTCTGGGATCTGGCAATAATGGTAATTTTAACTATTGAACTATTGATTCTATTCTTGGATAATATAATGTATGCAGTAAATGTTTGTAATTCTTTGTCATGCCTCATTTTAGGAGGATCAGATGGTGACAGGGGTCTCAGCAAGGTCAGGCAGCCAGGGAAGACCAGCCTGTGATGGAGGTGAGGTGTTTTTTTGTTTATTCCCTCTATGCAGCAAACACTAGACAAGCCAGATGCTATTTTAAGGCATTCTGACAAACCTCCATTTTGATTTCCAATCTGTATCAAGGGTTGATAGAGGCTTTTCCCGATGACACAAAACATGTAAAACAAAATTGTAAGGAAGACCTGGTAGAAGTTATTGATGATAATGAATGGATACAGATATGTCTGAATGTCCAGACATGTTTATATAATCTCAGACATAAATTACTGAAGTTAATGGCAAATGCATTGCTATTAATTTGAAGGTTGGTTATCCTCCCACAATGTCAAGTTATGTATCACTATATTTGATGTATTACAAGATTAAGGATATACTGGGCAACTTTCATAAGGTCTGGATGCCTTATAAGGAATACATTATGACTAAAGGAGTCTGTATTTAAAACATGCCCACGTCAGGGGGAGATACTGTACCTATTTAGGCAATCCCTAGCTGCTGGGCTCCTCAGTCCTGGCCCTGGGGGTCTGCTGTCTTGTGGGTTGTCACTCTGGCCTTGGCCTAACACATCCGAAACCAATAATGAATGTTTCACTAAGATGCTAAAGGTGAGTGGGGTGCATTGGATGGAGCGCTTGCAGGGTGGTGGACCCTTAGGGACAGGACGGTGCGACCCAGCTATATTGTGTGCAAGTAAAAATAGTTATACAGTACTATTAGTCCTATGAGATTAATTATATGGAGGATTTGCTGTTACTGTGTGTTAATATATATTTGTGGTGTATGTGTTTTTTTGTTTTTTTTCCAAACCTTTCCCTTGGGAATTAAAAAAGGTGTGAACTGGGAAGGAAATTGTATTGGGAGAGAGGTGAGTTATTGACTAGACTAGTGGGGGGTCGGGCGTGCAAGCGGCTCAAGCAGGCTGGTTGGTCTGGCTGAAATTAGATATAGAGATAGATATAGATAGATATATCCCACTTCTAAAACCAAGGTGGTGCCCCAGCTATGCACTATACATGAACTACTCACTGTGTAGTGTGGTCTACTTACTGTGGGCTTCAACTGGGCTCCCGGCAGCATGAACTGCATCTGTTGGGCCAACATGGCCGCTGCTGTCTTCTGCTGGATCAGGTTGTTCCTCCCGTTGATCTCAAGCTGGGTCTTGAGGTGGAGAGGGGGGTGCAGGTACTTACAGTTGTCACGTGTGCAGCGTCCCTGGGGGACGAAGAGAAGAGAGAGGAAAGAGAGGGGCTGAGTTGTGGTGCATCGTTGGTGATGGATTGCGACGTCTCTTTACTATTCGATTTAGGAGATATGAATCGGGTGTGACAAGGAGATGAGAGAAATGTGATTGGGGGGGATCAATCACTCTGGGGTTCCCCTGACATCAGGCCCCTAAAGACCACAAGATCGAGACCTCCATGTCATCTAGAAGGAAAAGCTGATCAAGAGCTATCACTTGTCTTGCGTCCCAAATGGCACACTATTCCATATACACTGAGTGTACAAAACATTAGGAACAGCTTCCTAACATTGAGTTGCATTTTGCCCCCAGAACAGCCTCTGGGGCATGGACTCTACAAGGGATCGAAAACGTTCGACAGGGATGCTGGCCCATGTTGACTCCAATGCTTCCAACAATGGTGTCAAGTTGGCTGGATGTCCTTTGAGTGGTAGACCATTCTTGAAACTGTTAGGTTCTAATTCTCAGAGTAAATACTCAACAGACACTATGAAAGCTCAAACCAAGTTTATTCTTCCCAGAGGATCAATACAGCTGCATTAGACAAAATCATTGTTCACACAAGCACTGATATTGAAACTTTTCTCCTACGCTGAGTCTCCTCCTACACATCTGAACAAACATTGTATATTTATTGCTAGGCAGGAAACTAAGTGATGCTGGCCATACACTTTTCTTTCTCCCTTAACGTGACCTGACCTGACCTCGACCCCCTTCATCACTAATCCATGGCTCTCTCCCCTTATCAATGCCTGCCCCGTGATCGCTTTCCCTACACTCACTAATTTCCAATCTTAATTGCACCCACTATATATTTTTCTCCTACAGATAACCATTAACCTCTGGTGTAGCCCCTCAGTATTGACACCCCTTAGGTCTCTATTACAAGTAATGATTAATAACATTTAAAGTTCAGAAACCCAAACCTATCAATACACATGTGAAACTTTTAAGCGTGAACAACCCAGCAGTTCTACAGTGATTGAAGTCAATAAGGGATCATAGCTTTCACTTGGAATCACCTGGTCAGTCTGTCATGAAATGTTTTGAAATGTTTTCACTACTTTTGAACATGGCAACTAGGGTTTGCACTATACAGTGTAAGTAATAGGGGGGCTGAGGGAAACTGAGGGCTGGGATGTGGAATTGGAGACAAGTGGGAATGGAGTTGCTAGGCAAATATATATTTTTTTACTTCTTAGGGAGCGGCAGCAGAGGTGACGGTTTTGGAGATTCTGGCATGTCCAAAGTAAAATGCCTGCTACTCAGGCCCAGAAAATAGGATATGCACATAATTAGTACTATTGGATAGGAAACACTCTGAGTTTCTAAAAGTGTTAAAATAATGTATGTGAGTATAACAGAACTGATATACCAGGCAAAAACCCGAGGAAAATCCATCCGAATTTGCAGTTTATTTTGTAAATGACCTTCTTCAGGGTGCCTATTCATTTGTATTTTACCTAGGACTGAGACTGCAGTACCTATGGCTTCCACTAGATGTCAACAGTCTTTAGAAAAAGGTTGGAAGCTTCAATCATTAAAATCAAGGGAGTAAGACCACTTGTTCCTGAGTGTACTGTTTTGGAATTTGCGCGTAACAGGGAATGCGCGCTCAGTTCTTTTTCTCTTCTATTCAGCAGGTTATATTATGTCTGAAATTGTATAGTTTATATTCATTTTAGGGTATCTGAGTATTGATTACAAATGCTGTTTGACTTTTTTCGACAAACTTTACGGGTACTTTTGGGATATCGTTTTTCTGCATGGATGCCAATCAAACGGAGCTATGTGGATATAAAGAGGAACTTTATGAAACAAAAAGGGCCTTTTATTGTGTAACCTGGACGCTTGGGTATGCCATCAGAGGAAGATCATCAAAGGTAAGCTATTTATTTTATGCTATTTTTGAGTTTTGTGACACCTCTGCTGGTTATGTTATTATGCTAATTGAGGTTTTGAGTGGGGCGCTGTCCTCAGACAATCAAATGTTCTGCTTTCGCCGTAAAGCCTTTTTGAAATCTAACAATGCTGTTAGATTAACAAGAGTCTAAGCTTTTGAAGGGTGTGCAGCATTTGTATTTTCATGAATGTTTGAAATTAGTATTTTTGTAATTTGAATTTGGCGCTCTACATTTCACCGGATGTTGTCAAAATCGATCCCGTTCAGTGGGTTGGATCCGTAACAGGTTAAAACTTGTTGGGGATGAGCAGCTGAGGGGTCGGTTTTGGAGAGTCTGGCGTGCCTAAAGTAAAATGCTTTCCACTCAGGCTCAGAAAATAGGATATGCACATAATTAGTACTATTGGATAGGAAACACTCTGAGGTTTCCAAACGTGTTAACATTTTGTCTGTGAGTGTAACAGAACACATTTGGCAGGCAAAAACCAGAGAAAATTCCATCCGGAAATTGCATTCTGGTGGCTTATGGCTCACTTAGAGAGACCTATTGAATTGCCTATTGCCTATTGAAAAGTGTTTATACCAGGACACTGAATGTAGTACCTATTGCTTCCACTGGATGTCAGCAGTGTATAGGTAAAGTTTAAAGTCTCTTGGTTTTTGAGATGTTTTCATCATTGCAGCATCAAGAGTTTTGTCCTTGTAACCTCTCATTTTGAATGTACATTTTCTGTTGTTTTTTAGCATTACTGTCAAAGTCTGTCTGGTGGCCACAGATTCGTTTAACCCTGCATAACTGGCTATATGGTAGACCATTCTTGAGAGGAAGGGGATGCATACTATCAGCACATAGCAAGGTATTGCGGTCTGTGGGCTTTGTGTATCATTCTCTTTGATGATCCATAAGTCCAGGTAGTTTATTTTTCTCTCATCAGTCTGCATGGTGAATTTGAGGTATTCAGAGCTCTCGTTTAGTAGAGTTTGGAATTAATTTAGTTCCTGCTGACTTTCTTCCCAGAGCACAAAGACATCTATGTATCTCTTCCATAGGATGATTTTAGAAAGTAGGGGGTGTGTCTCTGTTTGTAAAGGAGTGTCCCACATACAGATTGTCCCACATACAGGTTTGCATATTTGGGGGGAAAAGGGGGAGCCCATGGCTACACCCCGAATTTTAAGGAAAAAGTCTGACTCAAAGATGAAGTAGTTGTTGGATAATACCAGTTCAATGGGTTGCAGGATGTATTCATTGGATGGAGCAAGGGTAGGGTCTCTCTGCTGAAGGAAGTGTTGCAGCGCCTGTAAGCCTCCCGTGTGTGGGATGTTAGTGTACAAGCTCTCCACATCAAAAGTTGACAGCAGGGTGCCCTCTGGTATTCTACCCTAGGCCCTCTATCAATGATATCATGTGACTAGTGTCTTTGACATAAGATGGGAGATTCTCAAACATCGTTTTAATGTAGTAATCCATGTTGGATGTCAGAGTCGATTGTTGCTACAATGGGTCTACCTGGAGGAGGAGACCTAAGGCACTGCATCTCAGTGCAAGAGGTGTCACCACAGTACCTGGTTCGAATCCAGGCTGTATCACAACCGGCTGTGATTGGGAGTCCCATACGGCGGCGCACAATTGGCCCAGCTTCGTCCGGATTTGGCCGGGGTAGGCCGTCATTGTAAATAAGAATTTGTTCTTAACTGACTTGCCTAGTTAAAAAATAAATTACCAAAATGCCGCTCTGACATTGCTCGTCCATATTTTTATATATTCTTAATTACATTTCTTTACATATATATTTTTCTGTATTGGGTATATGTTGTGAAATTGTTAGATATTACTTGTTAGATGTTACTGCACCGTCGGAGCTAGAAACACAAGCATTTCGCTACCCCCGCAATAACATCTGCTAAACACGTGTATGTGACCAATAAAATTGTATTTGATTTGATTTGAGCCTTTGCCCGCCAAGCCTTGTGAGGGAAATAATTCCTTAAGTATCTCTTAAAAACATAAACTCTAATTTCAAGCCTCTTAACAACAAACCTCCATCTAACATTATCAATTCAATTTAATGTGAACATCGTCTGCTGTGCCCTCAACCTCCCATCTATCCACCTGCAGCAGTTGGACTGTATGGGATGGAGGTGGTGGTGGTGGAGGGTAGGATGAAAGGAGGAGGTGGGTGGTTGGTGCAGGAACACTGCAGGTGAAAGCAGAGACTCAGAGGAAGGAAGAAAACTGCAGTCCCCAATAAACCCCTGGGCTGGCAGCAGCTGTCCCTCCTGTCCCTCCCTCCCTGCAGATGAGCTGTTAACCCCCTAAAGAGACTCCAGTCGTAATCTTATGGCGGTGGTATAGGTGGGGTGTCCCAAATGGCACCATATTCTCTATGTAGCTCAGCAACATAGGGAATAGACCAGCCTGGGCAAAGGTTGTGCACAATAGGCTATAAGGAATAGGGTGCCATTAGGAAGGCAGCCATTTGTGAACGGGACTAGCAAGGTAGTGATGTCACAAAGGAGAGACGGTGATGGTGGTGGATGGAGTCGCACTGTGATGAGGACACTAGGAGGACATCTGAACAGGAAGTGCTGGTGTATGTGTGTGTGAGAGAGCGAGAGAGAGCGCTGGGCTGGTAGGACGCAGGCTGAAGGGTAGGAAGAGGAGAGGAGAGCCGCAGTGTCTCCTATTGCACCACCCGGGGGGGTTGATCACAAAGCCTCATATAGCACTGGAAAACATACCGTACAGGCATACTGTATATGTATAGACAACCACAGCAACCACACACACACACACACTAGAGGGGGTGCAAGCTTTGCATCAGCAACCCATGTGTTTAGGGATGTTAGTAATGAGAGCTCATTAACTTACAGTATCAGGCTGGTAAACTAACTAACCTACACTTTGATGAGATAGAAGACCACTATCTGCACTATTAATGGATCATCTCATACAGTATATCTCTAATGATCTCATTTGTACATACTGTACAGTACAAAATACAGTGTAGATAAAATAAAAACCCTAACCGATCTGAGCATTCTGCTTACATTTCTGCTCCTGCAGAAGAAGTGAAATGAAGGACAGAAACAGAAAGATGGAGGAGAGAGGAAAAACAAGGGAAATTAAAAGTCATGTCCAGTAGAATATATTGGGTCAGGAATCTCCTCCTCATTAGTAGCCATGACAATTAGGGTTATGGAGGGAAACTTTTATCAAGAATCTACCAGAATGTTGCTATCTTTCAAGGATTTTATGTAATCTATCACAAGACATCTAGTGGCCCTTTTGGGTACTTCAGATTATCACAGGTGTCTGTAATGATCTCTAGCCCTCTGTGTGGCCTTATCACATATCAAATAAGACCCTCTCTTTCTAAAATGTTCTGCCGAATTTTTTTCAACCCCTATTACTAGCCTGTTCTACCTCTCTTTCGTATCGTCTGAGATTCCCAAAGATTGGAAAGCTGCCGCGGTCATCCCCCTCTTCAAAGGGGGAGACACTCTAGACCCAAACTGCTACAGACCTATATCTATCCTACCCTGCCTTTCTAAGGTCTTCGAATGCCAAGTGATCAGATTACCGACCATTTCGAATCCCATCGTACCTTCTCCGCTATGCAATCTGGTTTCAGAACTGGTCATGGGTGCACCTCAGCCACGCTCAAGGTCCTAAACGATATCATAACCGCCATCGATAAGAGACATTACTGTGCAGCCATATTCATCGACCTGGCCAAGGCTTTCGACTCACCACATTCTTATCGGCAGACTCGACAGCCTTGGTGTCACAAATGATTTCCTCACCTGGTTCACCAACTACTTCTCTGATAGAGTTCAGTGTATCAAATCGGAGGGCCTGTTGTCCGGACCTCTGGCAGTCTCTATGGGGGTGCCACAGGGTTCAATTCTCGGGTCGACTCTCTTCTCTGTATACATCAATGATGTCGCTCTTGCTGCTGGTAATTCTCTGATCCACCTCTACGCAGACGACACCATTCTGTATACTTCTGGCCCTTCTTTGGATAATGTGTTAACTAACCTCCAGACGAGATTCAATGCCATACAACTCTCCTTCCGTGGCCTCCCAACTGCTCTTAAATGCAAGTAAAACTAAATGCATGCTCTTCAACCAATCGCTGCTGCACCTGCCCGCACGTCCAGCATCACTACTCTGGACGGTTCTGACATAGAATATGTGGACAACTACAAATACCTGGGTGTCTGGTTAGACTGTAAACTCTCCTTCCAGACTCACATTAAACATCTCCAATCCAAAATTAAATCTAGAATTGGCTTCCTATTTCGCAACAAAGCATCCTTCACTAATGCTGCCTAACATACCCTCATAAAACTGACCATCCTACCGATCCTTGACTTCGGCGATGTCATTTACAAAATAGCCTCCAACACTGTACTCAACAAATTGGATGCAGTCTATCACAGTGCCATCCGTTTTGTCACCAAAGCCCCACATACGACCCACCACTGCGACCTGTACGCTCTCGTTGGCTGGCCCTCGCATCATACTTGTCGCCAAACCCACTGGCTCCAGGTCATCTACAAGACTTTGCTAGGTAAAGCCCTGCCTTATTTCAGCTCACTGGTCACCATAGCAGCACCCACCCGTAGCACGCCCTCCAGCAGGTATATCTCACTGGTCACCCCCAAAGCCAATTCCTATTTTGGCCGCCTTTCCTTCAAGTTCTCTGCTGCCAATGACTGGAACGAACTGCAAAAATCCCTGAAGCTGGAGACTAATTTCTCCCTCACTAGCTTTAAGCACCAGCTGTCAGAGCAGCTCACAGATCACTGCACCTGTACATATCCCATCTGTAAATAGCCCATCCAACTACCTCATCCCCATACTGTATTTATTTATTTATCTGGCTCCTTTGCACCCCAGTATCTCTACTTGCACATTCATCTTCTGCTCATCTACCATACCAGTGTTTAAGTACTATATTGTAATTACTTCACCACCATGGCCTATTTATTGCCTTACCTCCCTTATCTTACCTCATTTGCATACACTGTATATATTTTTTTCTCTACTGTATTATTGACTGTATGTTTGTTTTACTCCATGTGTAACTCTGTGTTGTTGTATGTGTCAAACTGCTTTGCTTTATCTTGGCCAGTTCGCAGTTGTAAATGAGAACTTGTTCTCAACTAGCCTACCTGGTTAAATAAAAGTGAAATAAAATAAAAAAATGTAATTAAATCATCAACATTGATCACATCTTTACTTATGCTGCAGAAATTTGCTTTAAAGCAGTACCCAAGTCCATAGGATGTAGTGATCATAATAAAGTAGCCATATCTAGGAAAACCAAACTTCCAAAAGCTGGGCTTAATATAGCGTATAGAGGTCTTATAATATGTTTTGTAGTGCCTCTTATTTTGATGATGTAAATAATATTTGCTGGTTTTTGGTGTGTAATGAGGAGCAACCAGACGCTGCACTTGACACATTTATGGAATTGCTTATTCCGGTTAATAATAAGCATGCACCCCTAAGAAAATGACTGTAAAAACTGTTAAATCCCCTTGGATTGATGGTGGAATTAAAAATTGTTATGGTTGAGAGGGATGATGCAAAAGGTATGGCAAATAAGTCTGGCAGCACAACCGATTGGCAAACGTATTGCAAATTGAGAAATCAAGTGACTATACTAAATTAAAAGAAGAAACTATACTATGTAACAAAAATAAATGACATAAAGAATGATAGAAGGCAAACTCGGCTCCATCATTCATTGAATCAGATGGCTCATTCATCCTAAAAACCCACTGATATTGCCAACTACTTTAATATTTTTTTTAATTGGCAAGATTAGTTAACTTAGGCATGATATGCCAGCAACAAATGCTGACACTGCACATCCAAGTAAATCTGACCAAGGTCAAGCATTGTACTTTTGAATTCCGTAAAGTGTGTGGAAGAGGTGAAAAATTGTTGTCTATCAACAATGACATATACAGACATTGTACACACTCGCACTAAATCACATCCAATATCATACACATCAACCTACTCAGATTTACTACACACATAATATATTTTCTTAATTGTCTAACATCTGTGGCATTGGCTCACAGGCAAACAGGCAACGGAATAAAACAAATATTGCTAAAACCTTGAATTCTAAGTATCAGACATTTGACCGTCATAATACCTCTGATGGCAGTAACTTTACAAGCACTAATTATGGTCAATTTAGACTGAGAATAGTATCTAGTTATGGTAAGGAAGAAAAAAAAATAGCCAGTTATAATTGTAATGGTTTAGCAGATTATAATAAAATAAGTCTTAACATGGCTAAAATGAAAAGAATGTAACATATACTGTTTACAGGAAACTCACTCTACATCCTTAGATGAAGTTGCGTGGAAAAAGGAATGGGTGAAATAATTTTCTGTCATGGACAAAGGAACTCAAAAGGTGTGATGATATTAACAAAATGTTCAATCTGAATGTGCAAATAGTCAGGAATGATTCACAAGAAAGGTGGATATTTTTAAAATTAAAATTCCAAATAATACAAAAAATGTAAAATTAACTCTTTAGGCATCATCAGCAGTGGTGATGGTTTTGGAGAGTCTGGCGTGCCCAAAGTAAAATGCCTGCCACTCAGGCCCAGAAACTATACTATTGGATAGGAAACACTCTGAAGTTTCTAAAACCGTTAAAATAAGGTCTGTGAGTATAACAGAACTGATATAGCAGGCGAAAACCAGAGGAAAATCCATCCGGATTTGCAGTTTTTTTTGTACATGGCTGCCTATTGATTTCTATGTTATCTAGGACTGAGACTGCCTGGAGACTCATATCTCCCTCACTATCTTTAAGCACCAGCTGTCAGAGCAGTTCACAGATGACTGCACCTGTACATAGCCCATCTGTAAATAGCCCATACAACTACTTCATCCCCATACTGTTATTAATTATTTTTGCTTCATGGCACCCCAGTATCTCTACTTGCACATTCATCTTCTGCACATCTATAACTCCAGTGTTTAACTGCTAAATTGTAATTATTTCACCACTATGGCCTATTGCTTGTTTATCCCATGTGTAACTCTGTGTTGTTTTTGTCACACTGCTTTTCTTTATCTTGGCCAGGTCGCAGTTGTAAATGAGAACTTTTTCTCATCTGGCCTACCTGGTTAAATAAAGGTGAAATAAAAATAATTAAAAAACATCCTCCAACCAATCAAACCTTTTGCAGTATGAACTGGCATGTTGTTCATCAAATCATAGAATTAGGATCAGAGAATGAACCTATTGAGTTGTATTGGGATTGTGTCACAGAGCATTAAGGGGGTTCTATGTGTTGAGAAGATTGGTGACATTGTTGGGTGGAGATTATTCAATTCAAATTAGTTTTTTCAAATTACAGGAGACTGAGGAGGTATATTATAAATTGTTTTCTT
This sequence comes from Brachymystax lenok tsinlingensis, assembly GCA_030435695.1. Taxonomy (NCBI): domain Eukaryota; kingdom Metazoa; phylum Chordata; class Actinopteri; order Salmoniformes; family Salmonidae; genus Brachymystax; species Brachymystax lenok. The sequence continues at coordinate 46,659,070 of CM059781.1, forward strand.
GGTTTTAGAACTTTATTTTTGTGTCCAGTTAGCAAGGCAAATTTAAATAAATTGCACTAACTTCAGTAGCTAGCTAGCTATTGTACCAGCATGAGTGTGCAGTTTTCTGCGCCAGAATGGTAGAATTGCCAACGCTGCCGAAAATGTTGTGGACTTTTTGTTGAAAAAACCCTTTAATTCTCTTGGGTACTCAGAAAAGGTGCGAATTAAAATCGAGGGTCGACCTCTGCCTGAGATCAGTTTTTAGAAAGAAGGATGAAAATGTGAGGGCGTTCAATACCACCTAGTATCAAATGTATACCTGGTTAACAGGGAGCCGATCAAGCCGAATGTTTTGCTGGTCTGCCTGCGTGTTTGGGCATGCAAGAATAAACGTTAGCTTTTAGAGGACACGACGAGATGGAAAGTTCAACTACAAGGAGCTTGCAGAGGTAATTGCACGTTACGATGGTTTACTTGCTGAACATATCGAACTTTCGACTGTCTTTTCTGGGATGTCGAAAACAATTCAGAATGATTTGATAGCTTCCATCTCATCATCCATTAAAATATTAAAGAGAGTTTGACGCAGCGCATTTTCTCGCGTGCGCTCAAGTAGGCTTTCCACTTTCCTCCGGTTTTTATTTTATAAGATGATAACACATAATCACTCCGGACAGACACAAGCAAAAACTCATGATATAAATGTTGCAGCAGCCTAGACTACACCTAAACAGAGATCTGACATGATGTATGGGATGAAAACAAGACAATTCTTCAGTCTGATCAACTGTCGGCTACTGATAAGAGCAGCTGCATACAGCATATGTGCCCTGTCCATCTGGTCAGGGTAAACTAATTGGTAACATTATGTATCCATTTGTGTGTCAGGAGAAAATGTGAATGTGATCAAATTTGGTTTATATTCCAAATTGGGCTGGCTAGCCTGCCTATACGTTTTTAATCCATAATGATTAACTGGAATTAATGAATCAACATAATAGTGATGACGAATGTGAGTAAATGTTTTGTAAGGCTGACAGTTTCATAGGCCTGCATAATTCAAACATGCATAAAGCAAGCTCAGCCCAGTGAGTTCTATTGTTTATCAGTTGTTGTCTATGTGTCTGGGTAGAGGAAATCCTCTCCTAATCTAGTCTAAATATAAATTATATGAACAAATATAAGGTAGCTGCAGTTTGACAGGGTTTTCACTCAATTGGGTTGAAGTCAGGTGATTGTGGAGGCCAGGTCATCTGGTGCAGCACTCCATCCATTTCCTTGGTCAAATAACCCTTACACAGCCTGGAGATGTGTTGGGTCATTGTCATGTTGAAACACAAATGATAGTCCTGGGCAGCAGGTAGCCTAATGGCTAGAGTAACCGAAAGGTTGCTGGATCAAATCCTCGAGCTGAAAAGGTAAAAACCTATCAAGGCACAAGGCGAGACCCAGATGCAGAAACAGGAGGCAGATGGTTGGAGTCTTACAATGTTTAATAATCCAAAGGGGTAGGCAAGAGAATGGTTGTGGACAGGTAAAAGGTCAACTTGACCACAAAGGCCTGATTCATGCAGTCCCCTCTGAACAGTTGACGTTGAGATGTCTGTAAAGCTTTTATTTGGGCTGCAATTTGTGAGGCTGGTAACTCTCTAATGAACTTATCCTCTGCAGCAGAGGTCATTCTTGGTCTTCCTTTCCTGTGATGTTCCTCATGAGAGCCAGTTTCATCATAGCACTTGATGGTTTTTGCGACTGCACTTTAAGAAACTTTCAAAGTTCTTGACATTTTCCGGATTGACTGACCTTCATGTCTTAAAGTAATGATGGATTGATGTTTCTCTTTGCTTATCTGAGCTGTTCTTGCCATAATATGGACTTGGTCTTTTACCAAATAGGGCTATCTTCTGTATACTACCCATTCCATGTCACAACACAACTGATTGGCTCAAAGGCATTAAGAAGGATATAATTTCCACAAATTAACTTTTAACAAGGCACACCTGTTAATTGACATTTTTTCCAGGTGACTACCACTTGAAGAAATGATTTCAATATGTTTATTTGTTCACACACTTTTGGCTCCTACATGATTCCATATGTGTTATTTCAAAGGTTTGATGTCTTCACTATTATTATACAATGTAGAACATAGTAAAAATAAAGGAAAACCCTTGAATGAGTTGGTGTGTCCAAACTTTTGACTGGTACTGTATATACTCACACACTCAGACACCAACACACGCACACACACAATATTTAGAAAGCCACAGTGCTTAGGCTATCCACCAGATATTTTATTTAATCTTTATTTAACCAGGCAAGCCAGTTAAGAACAAATTCTATTTTACAATGATGGCCTAATAAAAGGCAAAGGGCCTCCTTCGTGGATGGGGGGCTTGGATAAATAAAAATGTAAAATAAAAAAAACGTTTATAGCTGCATCATTACTCTTCTAACAGGCTGTCTACACCACTTGCGTCGCGGGTGCGAGTGGTGTAAATTTAGAAATCTACATTATTCAATTATTGCACCCACACTGCTCGCACGCGTCAACAAGCGTCGCCAAGGGCTAAAATAGAAGTCAGTTCTATTTGTGACGCAGATCGCGCTCCAAGTCCTGCCTCTCCCATCTCCTCATTGGTTATACCCACGTGGGTGACTGAAAGACGAAATGCACCTAATTTATGAAAGTTGCCAATGGCAATATAAATAGAAGAAATGCCTAGAAAGAGGATAGATTTGGTTGACCGTTTTACTATAAACGATTTGGTTGACCGTTTTATGTGTGGATTAATTGGCGGAGTAGAGGACCTTGTGCAAGTGCAAGCTAGCTAAATTGCCATAAATGTTTAATGCTTTTCAACCTGTCCCCAAATTAATGTAATTGCTTCAGAGTTTGTTTTGATATTTTAACCTGCGTGTCGTGATCGCGTTTGGTGTTGGGGGACAAAATACATTAACTACTGTTGATTTTTCAGTGTAACATTTATAGTGTTGATTCAGGAGTTCAATTAACACTAAGAATTACACATCACTTTGCAAGCCAGCATTATGTGACTTTTAGGCCTGATGTAACCTGTATACCATGAGTTCCAGACCACTGTATTGAGGTAAAATGGTAAAACTAGACCTTATGAAATATCTATTGTCTATTGTCTCAATTTTCGCCTAAAATGACATACCCAAATCTAACTGGCTGTAATTCAGGCCTTCAAGCAAGGATATGCATATTCTTGGTACCATTTGAAAGGAAACACTTTGAAGTTTGTGGAAATGTGAAAGGAATGTAGGAGAACATAACACAATATATCTGGTAACAAAAACAACTGTTCTTGTGTATTTTTTTTTTTCCATCATCTTTGAAATGCAAGAGAAAGGCCAAAATGTATTATTCCAGCCCAGGTGCAATTTCGATTTTGGCCACTAGACGGCAGCAGTGAATGTGCAGTTTTAGAATGATCCAATCAACTATTGCATTTCTGTTCAAAATGTTGTATCAAGATTGCCCAAATGTGCCTAATGTATTTATTAATAACTTTTCATGTTAAAAATTGTGCACTCTCCTCAAACAATATCATGGTATTCTTTCACTGTAATAGCTACTGTAAATTGGACAGTGCAGTTAGATTAACAAGAATTGAAGCTTTCTGCCAATATCAGGTACTTACAACCTAATGCTAATCGCATTAGCTTACATTAGCTCAACCGTCCCGTGGAAGGGACACCAATCCCAAAGAAGTAAAATAATGACATTTTTATGATAACATATTCACTTAGGATCTCACTTGCTTAAAGCCACAGGACTGAAAATGAATGACTGCAAAAACCATGTCTCTGTTACTAGCAAACACAGTCATGGGTGGTACTAGTAACAAATAAATTATTCAAAACTACTGTCTATTACTAATCCATTAGCAGGCCTAGTTGATGAATTTCAAAAGCGATTAACAGGTAGGTTGTGTGGTGTGTGTCTGTGAGAGAAAGACAGAGTTTTGAGAGAGAGAGCTTTCCCTTACTTCATTATCAAACAGTGTCTGTTGGGTGTGCGTGTGCGTTTGTGTTGTCTGTCATGTCTACTGTTCCCTTGAGTGAGTCGAAGCAGTCGATGACGAACTTACACTCAGCATCCGAGCGGGAGCAGGTACCCCTCTGAAACTCTCAACACACCTCTAGGGTCAGCCACTTAGTGTCCCGGTCCATGGTCATACTTCCAGTACTGACCGCCATCACAGCCCCTCAGGACAGGAGGGGGAAAGTTGGTACAGGTGCAGGGGTGGACAAAATCGGTACTTAAAGCAACAAAAAAACACTGATGCAGATGAAAATGTACTCCTTGGCAAGATCAGAAGACATATTCTGGATACAAATGAACAGCTGGTCCTTTGGAATGACTTTGAGTTCATGGGTATGTTGGCTTGGGTAGTTGGTTTTTCTTGGCTAAGTGCGGGTCCAGATCCACTGGCGATGGGATGAGTTTTTAGAACTAGACGGTGAGCAGAGACCAGCTCTGTTTCATAGGAAAAGAGGAAATTGGGGCACCTGACCCTGGCATGCTAGGATATGTAGTTCAGACAGTCACTGTCGTAGAGAGAGAGGCACTCCAATGACAGCTTACTCTTCTTATGTCTGTCAGTCTGTCCATCTCTGTCTTGCTCCCGCTGATCATTCCCTTGTTCTGACCTCCTCTTAGACAGAAACACCAAATCACCCCAGATATCCAGAACTCCTCAAAGTCAAACTCATGTCAGCGTGGATGGTCGAGCTGTTTAGAAAAACAGAAAGAAAAACAGAAATATGAAAAAGCAGAAGCTCATTGACTCGACCCATGCCCTTGCTCATGTCCTTGTATTGATGAGACGTGATGGCGCCGGGGATGGGCGGATTGCAGATCAGCAGCGGGACGGATGACTCTGGCTGTCAGGGTGAAATATAGTCCCATTCAAGGCCAAACACACACGCCAATACACACACACTCACACAGAGTGCTGTGCTCTACTCTCACCTACTAGGGCCAGGAGTCTGTCCTACGCAGACAGCAGCAGTACACAGTGGCAGCATGACGCCAGCCAGCCAAACACTCCCATAGCCACAACACTAACAGCAATGGACCAGACCAGAGAGCCAGGCACTCACTCACAGTCTTCTTATACACTTTGGAGTTCCACTTCCTCCTCTTATTTTAGTCTCTTTCTCATCCCTCCCTCTCCACGTTCCTTTCTTCCCAGACTCTCTTGTTGTTTATCCTTCAGTCATCGTCATCCTTTTCATTGACCTCTTCATGTGTCCGACCATGCCGTAAAACCTGTATTTGGGTTGAACGAAGAGACAGATTATCAACATTTGTCGGCAGCCACTTTTAAAAGAAAAGTTAAAAATCAATTGCAGAAAATGGTTCCAGGGAAGGTAGGCATCCTGAAAGTAGAATATACCTATATTAGTATCCAACCTACACTGTCAACTTAAAACAGAGAGTGCAACCAAGACAGACTAGCAACGCATGGGTGATGAAGTCCTAGATAGAGAGGGAGAGAGAAATAACTGCAAAAGAGAAACAAACAGAGAGCAGACGGAGGGAGGGAGGCTGCAATGCACAGGAAAGGGCAAGCTATTTGATTAAGAGATACAAGGAGAGAGAGGGCGGGATGGAGGCAGGGAGAGAGAAAGGGAAAGAACGAAGAGAGCTAGCAAGAAAGAGACGTCACTTTAAGTCTCATGAGCTTCGCAAAACCGAAAGTAATTGACCAACTTGACATGAATCATGCTGCAATGTGTGCTGAAAACAACTGTCCTTGAATCACCACAGGCTGCTCCCAGTGAGGTGTGGTAGGGTTCAGTGTGAGCGATAGGCAGGGGGCGTAATATAATGAAGACTAAAGCTGGGCAAATGTTTGGTAAAAGTAAAAAACAGGTAAGTAAAGAACATGGTAAGTATGGGGTGCATCCTAATAAACCCACATAGAAATCCCACAGTAACCCACACCACCTGGTATACAGTAAGTCTATGAGCGACACTGTGCAAACATTGGAAAAGTGTACTACTTACTAGAATATACAACATGGTTGTAGACTGTAGACAGATGAGAAGAGAGAGTGAAGAGACAGGTGAATACATAACATGAAGGAGGCAGGAATAAAAGGGTCAAAAGGAAAGGAGGAGAAGAAGAGATTAGGGCAGATGTCTCATAGCGACAGACACAGACGGAAGGAGTGTAGCTCCCTCCAGTAACCACGAGAACAACCGTTTCTTGATTTTAGCTTTATTCTGTCGTTTTTGTCAGAATTATCCCCTTCCGTGAGAACTATAAAGTAAATGAAAATACAGTTAAGCACACTCTTACAACTTTCTTGTCTTACGAGTGACTTATTAGCTTGATATAACTCTGAAGTTCTTACATACATAAACAGTTTAGCCGGAGCTTTAACAGTATCAGATTAAACACATTAAAAGGAAAAATACCTAATTGGCTGCTTATTACAGAAGGGAGGAAATCAAACTTCACATTTATTATTCCTGGCATGAATTCACGCTTCATCCTTAATTATTATAGCGTTACCATCCTAACATACACACTTCAACCTTTACGAACTACACCCGAAGACATGAACATTTTGCTAACACAGTGTGGGATTGCCTTCTCTCCGAAGGTGTGTTGCTACGATAATAATCCCCGTTACAACAGTTCTTAGCCACGTAGTTCCGCTTGTCTTATCATTTACGTGAACAATTCAAACAAAAAACAACGACATAGACTAACAGGTTAATTGTCAGTTACAGTCCCAACAATCACCAGTGATTTCTGTGAACGGGGTCTGCAGGTTTCTTAATCGGCTTCCAGGAGGGTGACTGTCTTATGGATGGGCCTCTCCAGATAGGTGGGTTTGGCGATGCGTTTACCTCTCTCATCCAGGGTTGAGTCACTGATCAGTAACTTGAATCTTCTCACCCGGCCATCCTGTCCCGGGTACACTTCTGTAACCTTAGCTAATTTCCACAGGTTGCGTGGTGCAGTATCATCTTGCAAGATGACAATGTCATTAATCCTTGCGTTTCTTCTGTCTTTATTCCATTTCTTTCTGTGTTGGAGGTTTAGGAGGTACTCCTTTCTTCCACCATGTCCAGAATTCATTGGCTAAGAATTGTACTCTGCACCATCTCTTGCGGAGATAAAGATCTTCCTTGATGAACTGTCCAGGTGGTGGTAAGATAATTGTGGACTTCATTGTCAAGGTGTGATAGGTTCTGGACCTAATGGATCATTCAGATATTGAGTAGTTAGGGGCCTACTATTTAAAATCACCATGACTTCATAGAGAAAAGTACGCAGAGAAGCGCTGTCGAGTCTTCCGTCTGACAGATCAAGAATGGATGTGAAGGCACTTCGTATCGTTCGGATTTGCCTTTCCCAAACACCACCCATGTGACTTGAAGATGGGGTGTTCATGAAAAACTCGCATCCAAGCTTCTTCAGTCGTTCTTGATCCATTTCTTTCAGAGCGTCCACAAACTCGAGTCTTGCACCAATGAAGTTGCTGCCTTGATCGCATCTGATTTGACAAACATCACCACGTATGGCAATGAATGAACGCAGAGCATTGATAAAGGCATCGGTGGTTAAGTCATCAAGCATTTATGTGAACTGCTCGAGAGCCCATGCAAGTGAGTAGGAGCCCATAACTTCTTAGGGAGCAGTGCTGCGCTAGCCCCAATCCCGACACTACCAGGTGAAATGCAAGGCGCCAAATTCAAAATCCAAAAGTTGAATTATTAAACATGCACCCATATACAAGTGTTTCATACTCATCAAAAGCTCTGTTTCTTGGCAATATCACAGCGTTTCAAAAAGGCTTTACGTCGAAAGCAGCACATTTGATTGTTTGAGGGTAGCACCTCACATATTTTTCCATAGCCATGAATCGATTAGCCATCATGGCACACACATAACACATTTCACAGTGAAAACAAATAAATTACCTGTTGAAGAACTTCTGCTGAGGTCATCCAAAGTGTCCAACGAAGACAATCCATGGTTCTTTTGTTAGAAAAAGTAATGTATTTTATCCATAAATCCTCCATTTGGTTCGCGCGTTATGATCAGAAACGACAGCCTCCACTACTACATTGAAACGTGACGCGAACTCGTTCATCTTATACCTATAAACTTGTCCAAGAACAATCAAACATAGTTTTAAATGTATCCTTAGGAACACTTTTACGTATATTTACTATTATAAATCAACCGGAATATAAACTGATCGATAGACGGTTTGTCGAGAACGCGCACTGGGTACTGTTTACATAAAAAGTTCACTTCCTGGTTTGCTCTTATTCTCTGGTCTAATTCATCCAAAATGAAATTTAACACTGTCTCGAGACTGTTGACATCTAAAGGAAGCAATGGGTACTGCATTAATATGCCCTTATATGGTCATTTTCATGAGGGAGGGGTTCCCAAATGAGCAATGTGTCAAAATCACTTTTTCCAGGACAGAAATTCCTCGGGGTTTCGCCTGCTATATGCGTTCTGTTTTACTCACAGACAAATGGTTAACAGTTCTGGAAAATTCAGAGTGTTTCCTATCCAATGGTACCAAATATGTGCATATCCTATTTTCTGGGCCTGAATGGGAGGCATTTTACTTTGGGCATGCCAGGCTCTCCAAAACCGACCCCTCAGCTGCCACTCCCTAAAAAGTTAATGAATCAATTATGCAATACATTTGACTTAATTTTTTATGAATCTACATAACAACATAATGGTAATCATTTATTTTAATGGTAAATATGTAGTCTATTGATTAACTTCTTAAGGAGTAGCAAGGTGCGCTGGGGTGCTAGCGCCCCACTCCCGACACTACCAGGTGAAATGCAAGGCGCCAAATTCAAAATCCAAAAGTTGAATTATTAAACAGTCATCAATATACAAGTGTAATCATCAAAAGCTCTGATTATTGGAAATATCACAGCGTTGTCAGATTTCAAAAAGGCTTTACGGCGAAAGCACAACATTTGATTGTTTGAGGATAGCACCTCTCATATTTATGCATTAGCATAAATTCATATCCAGCGCGGGTCACACAAAACCCATATAAGAGCTAAAATAAATCACTTACCTTTCGAAGAACTTCTGCTGAGGGCATCCCAAGTGTCCAAACAAGAGAATCCATGGTTCTTTTGTTAGAAAAAGTCATTTATTATATGCATAAATCTCAGTTTGGTTGGCGCGTTTTTTTCAGAAAATCCACCGTCGAGTCGCCCGTTGTACAGTGAAGAGAAAGCGTTCAAATTATACCTATCAACTTTGCCCAAACAAATCAAACATCATTTATAATGCATCCTTACGTATCCTTTTATGAATATTATTTCTTGCTCAGTATTAGTCTACAGACATACTGTGGGACATTGCGGACAGTTCAAAATAGAGAAACCATACATGGCATCATGAATACGTAACTAACGACAACTCAGAACATAGTCCTGTCTGTTTGTGCTAGCGTGCTCACTACAGAGAGCATTGTTCACTCACTCTCACTATAGTGACTCTAACATTAGAATCCAACGTCCAGTACCTGTGAGACCCAATCACATACTGTACATCACTAACGATTGCTGCTCAAGACAAAGCAAACATTAAAATAGTTGCTAGGCTAGTAGTTTAGTAGCTACTGCTACAATACAACCATATTGTGAGGATCGTCACTGGAGACGAGAAGCAGGTACAGGGAGTGAACATTTTAATTAACGGACATGAAACAATACAGGAACAGCGTCTGGACAGGTGAAAAATAACGACATCAATGCTGACACAGGGAACAAAGTGAGGAGCAGACAGATATAGAGGGGGTAATCAACAGAGTAATGGAGTCCAGGTGAGTCCAATATTGTGTACAAATGTAGGCTAGATGGTTACGGTAGTCCTATTATACAATTTATGGCAAAGAGAGTAGCAAAGGACTGTAAAGCAGATAAGAAACAAAGCTTTAATGAACTATACCTACAGTAGTACCACAGTCTGGTGGTGGTGGTTCCACATCTAAAACAGCAGCCGCTTATTGGGCCAATGATTTCCTCAATTCACCCAGGACACCAGGGGACTAATCAGGACAATATGGTTGAATAATTGAATATGAATACATAAGCCACATATACAAGCAATTTCTAGAAGCATGCTGTATAAATGCAGTTAGCATTACAATATTGGATTTTAATTTAGGGCTTATTGCTGTAGTGACAGTGTGGAATGAGGCACTGCAGAGCAGGAAAAAAGAGGAGAGAAGAGGAATGGAGTGAGAAAGAAGGGTGGAAAAGAGTAGCAAGGAGTGAAGAGGGAAGCAAAGTGACTAAGATGGGTGGAACAGGAGAGAGTAGATAGCAGGTAGAGGGAGAAATGTTGCTGATGCAGGAGTGGCTGTAAATAAGAGGAGGAGAGTGACAGAGGAAGAAGAGAATGCACATTGACTCTACAAGGTCAGCCAGCCTGTTCCCCACATAATCACACGTGGATGCGCGTATGCACGAACACACACACACACCTACTGTCGCAACACACACCTTCAGGAATACTGAAGAGTGCATCTGAGAAGGTGAATAAGGAAATATGGAGTTGACTGTACAGTAAGTGCATGTGTCTGACCGTAAGCGACAGAGAGACAGACAATGGCAGATTGAGGACTTGTGTATGCATGTCTTTTAAGCCAATCTCATAATTCTATGTCAGAGAGAGTTGAGCTTGAGTTATGAGTTGATACTCATGATGTAAGATGAAAGAAATGAAAAGGGCATACAGTGCCTTTCAGAATGTATTCACACCCCTTGACCTTTTCCACATTTTGTTGTGTTACAGCTTGTATTTAAAATGGGTAAGATTTAGATTTTTTGGTCACTGGCCTACACACAATATACACACATAATGTCAAAGTGTAATTATGTTCTTTGACATTTTTACGAATTAATTTGAAATTAAAAGCTGAAATGTCTTCAGTCAATAAGTATTCACACCATTTCTTGGCCTAAATATGTTGCATGGACTCACTCTGTGTGCAATAATAGTGTTTATCATGATTTCTGAACGACTACCTCATCTCTGTACCCCACAAATACATTTATCTGTAAGGTCCCTCAATCGAGCATTGAATTTCAAACACAGATTCAACCACAAAGACCAGGGAGGTTTTCCAGTGTCTCGCAAAAAAGGGCAGCTATTGGTAGATGGGTAAACATTTACAAAAGCTGACATTGAATACCCCTTTGAGCGTAGTAAAGTTATTAATTACACTTTGGATGGTGTATCAATACACCAAGTCTCTACAAAGCTACAGCCGTACTTCCTAACTCAGTTGCCGGAGAGGAAGGAAACCGCTCAGGGATTTCACCATGAGGCCAATGGTGATTTTAAAACAGTTACAGAGTTTAATGGCGGCGATAGAAGAAAACTGAGGATTGATCAACAACATCGTAGTTACTCCACAATACTAACCTAATTGACAGAGTAAAAAGAAGGGAGCCTGTACAGAATAAAAATATTCCAAAACATGCATCCTTTTTGCAGCAAGGCAATAAAGTAATACTGCAAAACAAAATGTGGCAAAGCAATTCACTTTTTGTCCTGAATACAAATTGTTATGTTTGGGCACATCCAATGCAACACATTACTGAGTACCTCTCTCCATATTTAAAAGCATAGTGGTGGCTGCATCATGTTATGGGTATGCTTGTGTTATTTTCTAAATAACAGGGTAAAAACTGACGGACAACTGTAAAAGCTCAAACCAAATGTATTCACCAATGGGGTCAGACAGCTGAACAGACAAAAACATATTCACACAAGTACTGGTATTTAACCCTTTCTCCTATGCCGAGTCTCCTCCTTACACAACTGAACAGCCAATACACCTCTGTTGTTAGACATTCCATTCCGCTCTCCCAATTCCCTATGACATTAATGCCTTAGTTCTGGCCAGACTCTGCAATTAACAGCCTTATGCAAACATTCTGTCTCAAACACAGGCCCTGTATCTACCTCGCCTCCTGCTACAAATACATTTGCACATAAATCCTTCCATCTAACTCATCACACATTAGTCACTACTACTAATCCACTTCTATAGGTACAAATATACTAAAACATTCTCAAGACAATTTGTCAATTTCCAACAATCCTTCCTCTGGAACAATGATCACTCTCATGTTCCACGACACCTAGAAACATATTGACTTGAACAGGGAAGAGCAAAATTACATGTTTAATAATTTCACATCACCCTTGATGCGACTAAGACTGGGGAAAGAGCCATCCATCTGTTCTATTGTATGCCCATGGGATGCTAGTCTCCATCATCCTCGGGTTTCAAAGCAAGACACAGACTATGAGCCATGTATGTAATTACTTGTACTGTATCATCCAGCAAGCTAAATGTATTGATGTTCTTTAACATTAGGATTATGATGACATTGTAAAACAAAACCCCTTTATGGTTGACCCAAGCTATCATCTAGTGGGTTCTCTAATAACCTCCTTCTCAGAGGACACTAAGATAAGGTTTCTATGGAGAAAAACCCTCCCTAGACCCAATACATTTGAGCAGTGCACCCTCCCCTTACAGCTTAGGAGCAGCGCTCTCTCTCTCTCTTTCTCTCCTATCCGAATCATAATTAAAACGTTTGATAAATTATCCAACCCAAATTTAGAATGACAGTCCTTAGCGCTTTACGTTGAGTCTAATAGTAGTAATAATAATAGTCTAACTCTAATTCAAGCCCCTTGACCTAGCACACATCATCACGGTTAGAATGTACATTTACAAACAGGGAAAATATATAAACAGTATGTGAGTGTTGGGCCATTAACTTCTTTGGGAGCAGCGCACGAGGTGACCGTTTTGGAGACCCTGGCGTGCCCAAAGTAAAATGCCTCCCATTCAGGCCCAGAAAATAGGATATGCACATATTTAGTACCATTGGATAGGAAACACTCTGAATGTTCTAAAAGTGTTAACATTTTGTCTGTGAGTATAACAGAACGGATATGGCAGGCGAAAACCCGAGGAATTTCGGTCCTGGAAAAAGTGGTTTTGACACATTGCCTCATTTAGAACCCCTCCCTTATGAAAATGCCCATATAAGGGCATATGAATGCAGTGCCTATCGCTTCCTCTGGATGTCAACAGTCTCGAGAAAGTGTTCTGATTCTTTTTAGATGCATTAGATGGCAGAAGAGGAAGAATTAGGAAGTGGTCACACAGAATGTCAATAGAGGAAAAGGCACGTTCACGGCTGGCGCGCTCTTTGGTTTTTTCCTTTCTTATCGCCCAGTTTATATTCCGGTTGAAATATTATACTATTTATACATAAGTGTTCCTAAGGATACATTTAAAATTATGTTTGATTGTTCTTGGACAAGTTTATAGGTATAAGTTGAACGAGTTCTCTTCACGTTTCAATGGACGATTGGAGGCTCTATTTTCTCATTATAACGCGCCAACCAAACTGAGATTTATGGATATAATACATTACTTTTTCGAACAAAAGAACCATGGATTGTCTTCGTTGGACACTTGGGAAGCCCTCAGCAGAAGTTCTTCAAAAGGTAATTGATTTGTTTTCACTGTGAAATGTGTTTTCTGTGAACCGTGAAGGCTTATGAATTCATGGTAATGGGAAAAATATGTGGGGTGCTATCCTCAAACAATCAAATGTGGTGCTTTCGCCGTAAAGCCTTTTTGAAATCTGACAACGCTGTGATAATGCCAAGAAGCAGAGCTTTTGATGACTATGAAACACTTGTATATTGATGCATGTTTAATAATTCAACTTTTGGATTTTGAATTTGGCGCCTTGCATTTCACCTGGTAGTGTCGGGAGTGGGCGCCCCACCGCTCCCTAAGAAGTTAACTGAAAGGTTGCTAAATCAAATCCCGAGCTGACAAGGTATAAATCTGTCATTCTGCCCTGAGCAAGGCAGTTAACGCACTGTTCCCCGGGCGCCGAAGACGTGGATGTCGATTAAGGCAGCCCCCCGCACCTCTCTGATTCAGAGGGGTTGGGTTAAATGCGGAAGACACATTTCAGTTGAAGGCCTTCAGTTGTACAACTGACTAGGTACCCCCCTTTCCCTTTACTACTTATATTACAGATATTAACTTTTCTCATTACGGACCCCGTTTGTCCCTGTTTTACTGTCGCGAGTGGCATGTTATTGACAGATCGGTATCTTAATGCATTCTTAGTCTAAATTACTATACATTTCGCAGTGTGCAGACCTCCACAATCAACCTGATACCCCAAATAAACAATTACGGGCACGGTTGACCACCCCCCCTTCTTCCCGGCACTCATTTTCTGGCATCTTCAGATAGCTTTTGAGTTCATCTTCCCAATGGTGGCCCATGATAATGTCCCGATTTCAATATCTGAGAAATAATCACATTTTCCAAAGCACACAAGTCTCACCTGAGCCGCTACCACCATTCTGTACAGTTCATTCTGTCTGGTCCTTTTTCCCACCAGTACACCAGCAGTATGAGAGGAGATTGACAGTGATCTCTCTCCATGCTCACTCCACATGCACGGTCTCAGGACTCATGCCGCACTCCTGCCACTCATACCCAGTTTGTTGGCTCGGACTCAGGTCACAGGTAGGAGTGGTGAAAGACACGGTCATAGTGAACGCCTTTGTCGCTATTCATCAGCCGGTTAGGGGGGTTTTGAGGTTCTCACACTGTTCTTGTTCAAATGATCCCTTCCATGCATCAAAACACCATCTGTGGTCACCTTCGCTATAACTCGAGAGAGGAAAGAGCAAAACAACAGTCTTTTCACCATATGACAAATTATTCTATTCCCAATTTTCTTAATACCAAAATCTCTAAGACAAATGTTATAGAGCATATCAACACACTGTTGAAACCATTGTTCACATTGGCATATACTACCTTATCGTACTGGCGACCTCACCACAGAGTTACCGGGTCTGGTAATTAGAGCGTTAACTTCTTTGGGAGCAGCGCACGAGGTGACGGTTTTGGAGAGCCTGGCGTGCCCAAAGTAAAATGCCTCCCATTCAGGCCCAGAAAATAGGATATGCACATACAGTGGGGAAAAAAAGTATTTAGTCAGCCACCAATTGTGCAAGTTCTCGCACTTAAAAAGATGAGAGAGGCCTGTAATTTTCATCATAGGTACACTTCAACTATGACAGACAAAATGAGGAAAAAAAATCCGGAAAATCACATTGTAGGATTTTTAATGAATTTATTTGCAAATTATGGTGGAAAATAAGTATTTGGTCACATACAAACAAGCAAGATTTCTGCCTCTCACAGACCTGTAACTTCTTCTTTAAGAGGCTCCTCTGTCCTCCACTCATTACCTGTATTAATGGCACCTGTTTGAACTTGTTATCAGTATAAAAGACACCTGTCCACAACCTCAAACAGTCACACTCCAAACTCCACTATGGCAAAGACCAAAGAGCTGTCAAAGGACACCAGAAACAAAATTGTAGACCTGCACCAGGTTGGGAAGACTGAATCTGCAATAGGTAAGCAGCTTGGTTTGAAGAAATCAACTGTGGGAGCAATTATTAGGAAATGGAAGACATACAAGACCACTGATAATCTTCCTCGATCTGGGGCTCCACGCAAGATCTCACCCCGTGGGGTCAAAATGATCACAAGAACGGTGAGCAAAAATCCCAGAACCACACGGGGACCTAGTGAATGACCTGCAGAGAGCTGGGACCAAAGTAACAAAGCCTACCATCAGTAACACACTACGCCGCCAGGGACTCAAATCCTGCAGTGGCAGACGTGTCCCCCTGCTTAAGCCAGTACATGTTCAGGCCCGTCTAAAGTTTGCTAGAGAGCATTTGGATGATCCAGATGAGGATTGGGAGAATGTCAGATGAAACCAAAATAGAACTTTTTGGTAAAAACTCAACTCGTCGTGTTTGGAGGACAAAGAATGCTGAGTTGCGTCCAAAGAACACCATACCTACTGTGAAACATGGGGGTGGAAACATCATGCTTTGGGGCTGTTTTTCTGCAAAGGGACCAGGACGACTGATCCGTGTAAAGGAAAGAATGAATGGGGCCATGTATCGTGAGATTTTGAGTGAAAACCTCCTTCCATCACCAAGGGCATTGAAGATGAAACGTGGCTGGGTCTTTCAGCATGACAATGATCCCAAACACACCGCCCGGGCAACGAAGGAGTGGCTTCGTAAGAAGCATTTCAAGGTCCTGGAGTGGCCTAGCCAGTCTCCAGATCTCAACCCCATAGAAAATCTTTGAAAGTCTGTGTTGCCCAGCGACAGCCCCAAAACATCACTGCTCTAGAGGAGATCTGCATGGAGGAATGGGCCAAAATACCAGCAACAGTGTGTGAAAACCTTGTGAAGACTTACAGAAAACGTTTGACCTCTGTCATTGCCAACAAAGGGTATATAACAAAGTATTGAGATAAACTTTTGTTATTGACCAAATACTTATTTTCCACCATAATTTGCAAATAAATTCATAAAAAATCCTACAATGTGATTTTCTGGATTTCTTTTCCTCATTTTGTCTGTCATAGTTGAAGTGTACCTATGATGAAAATTACAGGCCTCTCTCATCTTTTTAAGTGAGAGAACTTGCACAATTGGTGGCTGACTAAATACTTTTTTTCCCCACTGTATTTAGTACCATTGGATAGGAAACACTCTGAAGTTTCTAAAAGTGTTAACATTTTGTCTGTGAGTGTTTCCTATCCAATAGTACTAATTATGTGCATTATGTGCATATCCTAGTTGCCTTTTACTTTGGGCACACCAGACTCTCCAAAACCGACACATCGGGAGCCGCTCCCTGTGTGAGATTTGAGGGCATCTAGCATAGATTGTAGGACAGCCGGGGTGTTAAGCATATCACAGTGTAGGTCACCTAACAGTACGAACTCTGAAGATATATGGGGGGCAATCAATTCACATATGGTGTCCAGGGCACAGCTGGGGGCTGAAGGGGGTCTAAAACAAGTGGCAACGATGAGAAAATGGTTTCTGGAAAGGTGGATTTTTAAAAGTAGAGTTGAACTGTTTGGGCACAGACCTGGATAGTATGACAGAACACAAAGGATATGTTGTTCCCAGACAAGGCCCAAATCCCTGTCATTCGCATGAAGAAAATAAGGAAATACACAGGGCGCAGAACAGGGTGCCTTGTGAGAATTCGTCAGCGAGTGGGTAACCCGCCTCTACCATCCGTTCTATTAGCCGTGCCTGGACTATGACATGGATGATATACAGTTGGCTGGGTTTTCCGTGCATCGGCAGGACAGAACAGCTACGTCTGGTAAGACAAGGGGTGGGGGCGTCTGTCTATTTGTCAATAACAACTGGTGTGCAATGTCTAATATTAAGGTAGTCTCGAGGTATTGCTCTCCTGAGGTAGAGTAACTCATGATAAGCTGTAGACCACACTATCTACCAAGAGAGTTCTCATCTATATTTTTCATGGCCGTCTATTTACCACCACAAACCGACTGGCACTATGGAACACCTATGTAAGAGTGCTGTTCAAATCAAATCAAAAACTTTATTTGTCACATGCGATGAATTCAACAAGTGAAGACCTTACCGTGAAATGCTTACTTTCAAGCCCTTAACCAACAGTGTAGTTCAAGAACAGTTAAGAAAATATTTACCAAATAAAATAAAGTCAAAAATAATATAAAGTAACACACTGTAACGTCTGCGTCCAACTCACACTCCCAAACACTTAGATCCTCGGAATGCAGCCAACTTTCCAGCTCACTCTCCAGATCCCAATCACCCGGAATTCCAATCACCTGTTCACACACCTGCATGTCATCATGCCACACTATTTAGGTATATTGAGGTATATTTTGTTTTGAGACACACTTTTTCGGAGCTCTGTTTTTTTCCGTCCTTCTCTCCTCCCGTGTATGATAGTTTTTGCCTGCCTCACTCACAACGCTTTTTGCCTATTCCCTGCCTGTACTGTTGCCATTTTTGAACCTACCGTGTATGACCTTCTGCCTGCACCTGCTGCGCTCTGCGCTTGAAACCAGCTCTCTGTCTCCCTCGTGTTCATTACACACAATAGCATACTGTATCTATAACGAGGCTATATACAGGGGGTACCGGTACCGAGTCAGTGGGCGGGGGTACAGGTTAGAGGTCATTTGTACATGTAGGTAGGGGTGAAGTGACTATGCATGGATAATAAACAGCCAGTAGCAGCAGTTCACAAAACAAATGGAGGGGGTGGGGGTCAATGTAATAGTCCAGTGGCCATTTGATTCATTGTTCTTCAGTCTTATGGCTTGGGGGAAGAAGCTGTTAAGGAGCCTTTTGGTCCTAGACTTGGCACTGCGGTAACGCTTGCCGTGCGGTAGCAGAGAAAACAGTCTATGACTTGGGTGACTGGAGTCTCTGACAATTTTATGGGCTTTCCTCTGACACCGCCTATTATATAGGTCCTGGATGGCAGGAGGCTTGGCCCCAGTGATGTACTGGGCCGTACGCACTACCCTCTGTAGCGCCTTACGGTCAGATGCCGAGCAGTTGCCATACCAGGCGGTGATGCAACCGGTCAGGATGCTCTCGATGGTGCAGCTGTAGAACTTTTTGAGGATCTGGGCACCCATGCCAAATATTGCGTTGTTGTGCCCTCTTCCCGACTGCCTCCTACTCCTTGTGTACAAGATTCTTATATTTATGCACCAAATGGTTGTTTTATGAAATAGAGTAAGGTTCTTAGGATTCTCTCTCCCTTTCTGAGTTAACTGAGAGGAGTCTTTTTAAGCTTGGGCTGGCAACTGATTAAGTGATGGCTAGGCTAAAAACCAACAGCTGGCATTCCATTGATAAGATGTGGTGGGTGTCACCCGAGATAGAGATAGCCTGGAGGAACAGAACAAAGGCCTCAGTATTCCTAATTATCCTGGCATCTGGGAGACAGCACCAGAGGCAGATGACCACAGGATGAACCCAAAGTGGCTTATGGTGCCCCCCAATATATATGGGAGGAGTGACTAACCATTATTGGTATCAGCTATATAAGAAACAGCATGGTCTGTAAAGGGTAGACTCTCGGCTCAACAGTCAAGAGCAGTCTGCCTCATTATTGCAATAATTAATCGATATTAAATTAAGATGATTGTTTGTAGGAAGGACCAAGTCTCTCTCAGTACTGAACTTCCACGACAATTGCCCCCTTTATTTTTACACTGCTGCTACTCACTGTTTATTATCTCATTATTGTCATTTTATTGTGCAACATATTTTACTGTAGTTTATTTAGTAAATATTTTCTTAACTCTATTTTCTTCAAACTGCATTGTTGGTTGAGGGTTTGTAAGTAAGCATTTCACAGTAAGGTCTACACCTGTTGTATTCGGCGCATGTGACAAACACAAATCGGATTGATTGATTGATATCTGCCACATCTGTGAATGTGGAATGTGTTTTGTTTGTTGATTGAAAAACAAGAAATAAAAAATAAAAAATTGGGGATAAATGTATCCTTTTTAATGGAACTATACTAAATATATTCACGTCACCAAAATAATTGATTAAAACACACTGTTTTGCAATGAATGTCTACAGTAGTCTCAACATCACTCCGTAGGGTAGCACCATAGACAGCTGGCTTCCGTCCTCCTCTGGGTACATTGACTTCATTACAAAACCTGGTTCTCACCCCCTTCCATAGACTTACACAGTAATTATGACAACCTTCAACCTTTCAGAGCTCTTGCAGCATGAACTGACATGTTGTCCACCCAGTCAAAGGATCAGAGGATGAATCTAGTACTGAAAGCATAAGCTACAGCTAGCTATCACTGCAGTGCATAACATGTGGTGAGTAGTTGTCTCAAAGAGAGAGAAAGACAATAGTTTCACAGTTTTGAACAAATTAATTTCTTATAAAATGAAGGAGAAGCAAGAGAGAGAGAGACAGAGAGAGACAGAGAGAGTGGTGTGGGTAGAGTGACTGACTAAAGAGAAGTGGAGGAGGAGAAGACGAAGGGAGCTATGGGTCACAATGAGAGTGAAAGTCCACAGCCTGAGGGAGAGAGCAAAGTAATTAGGTGAAGTATCTATAATCCCCTCAACTCGTTAAAGCACCACACATATGGACACTTACACAAAAACATACAGTATACAGGATGCACACGTAACTGCCATGTACTCATAGGCTATACTCATAAATGACATGCAGTGGGTCCTCATTTAAAAGTTGCATCATACCGCTGCACAGCTTGCAGGAGGCTGCGAGTGTTGGAGTGCAGGACGTCATAGTATGACGTCCATTGTTGCCATTAATGCTAGTTCAACCACAGAGGTCCATGCATGCCAGACATTTTGATTGCTATACCCCATCTGAAAGAGCATATTCCAAGGTTTTTAATTAACCTAGTTTTGCCAAACAACACAACAAATTGTGCAGATTGTGTTCTCTGTTTCAAAATAAAACGTTTTCCTAGAATAATTGCAGCTCCATGCATACTGATGACAATCACCAAATACCCATTTGGGGAAAATGTTTTATACTATTTTATTATGTTATATTTCATCATATTCATATTGTAAAGGGCTGGGGAATATAAGTGTGTGACGTCTGCTACGTAAATGAACAAGTCAATTTGATTGACATGGCGTAGCCATAGCCTCAGCTACTACAGCACAGATAAATACATCTTAAAACATTTTATTCTGTTATTTTGAAATAAATTGTCTTAGTACCATGTTTTTATGACCTTCCTAAAGAAAATATTAATGGATTTCTTTATGATTGTCTATATGATATGTATATATTAGACTGGCAGCTATTGGTAGGCTACTCGTCAAGCAGCGCGTCAAGCAGCGCGTCAAGCAGCACGTCAAGCAGCGCGACACACTTCGCATAGAGTTGATCAGGTTGTTGATTGTGGCCTGTGGAATGTTGTCCCACTCCTCTTCAATGGCTATGCAAAGTTGCTGGATATTGGCAAGAACTGGAATACGCTGTCGTACTCATCAATCCAGAGCATCACAAACAGGATCATTGGGTGACTTGTCTGGTTAGTATGCAGGCCATGGAAGAACATGGACATTTTCAGCGTCCAGGA
This sequence comes from Brachymystax lenok tsinlingensis, assembly GCA_030435695.1. NCBI lineage: Eukaryota > Metazoa > Chordata > Actinopteri > Salmoniformes > Salmonidae > Brachymystax > Brachymystax lenok. Next base: position 46,680,161 of record CM059781.1, read on the forward strand.
ATTGTGTTCAGATCCTTGAGGCATGGGCCTGTGCATTATCATGCTGAAATATGAGGTGATGGTGGCAGATGAATAGCGCGACAATGGGCCTCAGGATCTCGTCACTGTATGTCTGTGCATTCAAATTGCCATCGATAAAATGAAATTGTGTTCATTGTCCGTAGCTTATGCCTGCCCATATCATAACCCCACCGCCATAATGGGGCACTCTGTTCATAACATTGACATCAGCAAACCGCTCACGACGCCATTCACACTGTCTGCCATCTGCCTGACAGAGTTAAAACCCGGGATTCATCCATGAAGAGCACATTTCTCCAGCGTGCCAGTGGCCATCAAAGGTTACCATTTTCCCACTGAAGTCAGTTATGACACCGGACTACAGTCAGGTCAAGATTCTGGTGAGGACGATGAGCACGCAGAGAGGCTTCCCTGAGACGGTTTCTGACGGTTTGTGCCGAAATTCTTCGGTTGTGCAAACCCACAGTTTCATCAGCTGTTCGGGAGACTGGTCTCAGACAATCCTGCAGGTGAAGAACCCGGATGTGGAGTTCCTGGGCTGGCATGGTTACGCGTGTTCTGCGGTTGTGAGGCCGGTTGGACGTACTGCCAAGTTCTCTAAAACAACAGTTTAAATAGGCTACATTGAGGTTGTTCTTTCATAATTTTAGGCTGTATTACTGCATAAGCTTAAACTTCAGGGATTAAGATAAATTGGTGGCGGGAGAAATGGCAGCAGTTTTACAGGCACCCAACCAATTGTGCTGTTATGTGGGGTTTTTTCGCATTATTTGTAACTTATTTTGTACATAATGTTTCTGCAACCGTATCTTACAGTAAAAAAGAGCTTCTGGATATCAGGACAGCGATCACTCACCTCGGATTAGACAAAGATTTTTTCTTCAACAAGCAAGACGCACAGGACATTCTCCAAACACCCGACAAGGCCGACATCCTTGTTATTGGCAAGAGAAAGAGACGCAGGTACAGAGGACACAGAGCGGGATGCCTCGTACGGATCCGCAGAAGGCGAGTGGGAAATCTGCCGTTACCTTCAATATTACTAATAAATTAGACGAGGTACGATCACGAATATCCTACCAACGGGACATCAAAAACTGTAGTATCCTATGTTTCACGGAATCGTGGCTGAATGAGGACATGGATATTCAGCTAGCAGGATATATACGCTGCACCGGCAAGATAGAACAGCACACTCCAGTAAGACGAGGGGGGGCAGTCTCTGCATATTTGTAAACAACAGCTGGTGCACGAAATCTAAGGAAGTCTCTAGATTTTGCTCGCCTGAAGTAGAGTATCTTATAAATTGCAGACCACACTACTTGCCTAGAGTTTTCAGCTATACTTTTCGTGGCTTTACCACCACAGACAGATGCTGGCACTAAGACCGCACTCAGTCACCTGTATAAGGAAATATGCAAACAGGAAACCACTCACCCAGAGGCGGCGCTCCTAGTGGCCGGAGACTTTAATGCAGGGAAACTTGAATCAGTTCTACCTAATTTCCATCAACATTTTAAATGTGCAACCAGAGGGAAAACATTCTAGATCACCTGTACTCCACACACAGAGACGCGTACAAAGCTCTCCCTGGCCCTACATTTGGTAAATCCGACCACAACTCTATCCTCCTGATTCCTGGTTGAGAGCTTCAAGTTCTTCAATCACTAGCAAACTAGAATGGTCCAAACACACCAAGACAGTCGTGAAGAGGGCACGACAAAGCCTATTCCCCCTCAGGAAACTAAAAAAGATTTGGCATGGGTCCTCAGATCCTCAAAAGGTTCTACAGCTGCAAGAGCATCCTGACTGGTTGCATCACTGCCTGGTACGGCAATTGCTCAGCCTCCGACCGCAAGGCTCTACAGAGGGTAGTGCGTATGGCCCAGTACATCACTGGGGCTAAGCTGCCTGCCATCCAGGTGTCAGAGGAAGGCCCTAAAAATTGTCAAAGACCCCAGCCACCCCAGTCATAGACTGTTCTCTCTACTACCGCATGGCAAGCGGTACCGGAGTGCCAAGTCTAGGACAAAAAAGCTTCTCAACAGTTTTTACCCCCAAGCCTGAACAGGTAACCAAATGGTTACCCAGACTATTTGCATTGTGTGCCCCCAACCCCTCTTTTACGCTGCTGCTACTCTCTGTTTATCATATATGCATAGTCAATTTAATTATACATTCATGTACATACTACATCAATTGGCCCGACCAACCAGTGTCCCCGCACATTGGCTAACCGGGCTATCTGCAGTGTGTCCCGCCACCCACCACCTGCCAACCCCTCTTTTACGCTACTGCTACTCTCTGTTCATCATATATGCATAGTCACTTTAACCATATCTACATGTACATGCTACCTCCATCAGCCCGACTAACCGGTGCCTGTATGTAGCCTCGCTACTGTTATAGTCCCGCTACTGTATATAGCCTCGCTACTGTTATTTTCACTGTCTTTTTACTGTTGTTTATATTTCTTTACTTACCTAGTGTTCACATAATACCTTTTTTGCACTGTTGGTTAGAGCCTGTAAGTAAGCATTTCACTGTAAGGTCTTCACCTGTTGTAGTCGTTGCACGTGACAAATAAATAAACTTGATTTGATTTGATAACTGCATGCGGGCCAAATGGCCTACACAGCCAATCGCCAAATAACGCTTTTGGGAATGTGCAGAAAAACTTCAATCCACAGAGGCAAAAGGGACATTGTAGAAGTTTAACTCAATAAAACAAAATCTGCAAATGGAGAGTTGAAAATAAAGAGAAGGGAGGGCCAGAACAGTAGTCTAATGTCTGGGAAAGATTTGGTGAAGTGGTAAAAGAGGATGATAGCAGTGTGTGGTGATTGTGAGGCTCTATACAAATTCAACAGTCACAAGACGGGACTTCAAATAGACCTATGGCATGTCGAGGGAACTGCAGGCTACTGTTTAGATGGGTTAAATGGAAACTGAAATCTGTACATTGACTAACCAGAATAAACTACTGTTTTTTGGCAAACTCCAAAATCCTCTGATAATACTAGTCCCGTGCGAACCGACATCCCTGTGTCTGAGAGAAATGTCAAAGTTTGACAGGTGTTGCTTGCGGTTTGAGCAAGAAAACAATAACCTATTCGATAAATTTAATGAAGTGCTGCATATAGCCTATATATGAAGGGTCTACATGTACCGACTTTCACAGTGAATGCTTATGTTTATACGTTTGTGCGAATGAGTATCGCCAAATACATAATAAAAAAATATTGGGCCTATTTAATGCAAACTGTCACGATCGTTGTTTGAATAAATGGACCAAGGCGCAGCGTGCTCTTCAGGACGAGTGCGGGGGGCCGGCACAGGACGTACCGGGCTGAGAAGGCGCACTGGAGGCCTGATGCGTGGAGCCGGTACAGGTTGTACCGGACTGGTGACACGCTCTTCAGGACGAGTGCGGGGGGCCGGCACAGGACGTACCGGGCTGGGAAGGCGCACTGGGGGCCTGGTGCGTGGAGCCGGCTCCGATATCCTTCCTCAAACTCTTCGATCGACTCCCAGACGTGCTCTGGCTCTCGGCTCGGCCGACCGCCTCTTGTCCCCCCCCAAAAGAAAATCTTGGGATTGCCCTTGGGCTGTGTGTGGTCGCGGACACCGGCGTCAACGCTGTCCTCCTCTATTCCTCGGCGATTCCCGCCAAGGATAGGTCTCGCATCCCCCTAGTATCTCCTCCCAAGACCAACTCTCCTTCACCATCTGGGCATGCTGCTTGGTCCTGCAAGGGTGGGAAATTCTGTCACGATCGTCGTTGGAATAAATGGACCAACGTAGAGTTCCACATGTTTAATAAAGGTGGAACATACAACAACCAACAAAGAAAACAACTGATCGTACAATACGTAGCGCTCAACGGCACTAACAAAAGAACACACTAAGTATGATCCCCAATTAGAGGTAACGAAAAACAGCTGCCGCTAATTGGGAACCATACAGAACACCAACATAGAAATGTAACAACTAGAAACCCCCCCTAGTCACGTCCTGACCTAAAACGCCATAGAGAACCCCGAGGGCTCTCTGTGGCCAGGGCGTGACATAAAGGTTGGTGTTAATAGATGGTTTCGTATGGTTTAGAAACTTGGGAACCAAGCTTATATTCAGTGTAGCTTGTTATCGCCTGGACTTGTTATAGCCTTAATAATAACTCCTGCAGAATTAAGCATTTATTGGATTAAAATGATACAACAAATGTAGGTAATATTTAGACTTAGAAACAGGAGTGGAGAAATATGATATTTGAGAATGCAATGCTCAGTTAGATACCATCTGAAGGGGTGCTGTCTTCACCATAAAAGGGTCATAAAAGCTGATAGTATTTGAACGACATCAAATATGCATCGAAGCCGAACTGAAATCTTATCAGAAACGTTTCCTGATAAGTCATTTTCACAGCTTTCTGTTTCCTTACAGACGGTCAAACTGATGTAATTTGGACATTTTGCACAGGAAATCTTTCCCGTTTTTTTTTTTTGCTTTTTTGTATTTTCTCCCCAGTCCCTAAACGTCTTTGCTCCCTGAAAGATGACAGAGAAGACTTTACCAACGTCAACTAGATTGAAGCATTCATTCTATCGATCTATTGCATTAATCTGTTGAGCAAGGGTTTCTATAGTCTTCTAGGGCAACATAATCACAAAAGAAAAGCAACTTTTATCTAATTATAGACAAGTTGACTAACAAATAGCCTACCAAAATGTTGGAAATTATAATCAGAAACATATCTATATCAGGCAACAACAAAAGACCTCACTGCAGTCTTTGACTGTAGTCTATAGCACATTTTCTATATTTGCGGTTTAGGGTTGGGTGCTGGCCTCAGATTTTCACTTTATCACATAAAGTTGGGCGGTTGCGGATGGGTTATTAGCAATTGTGGGTGGGTGCGGGTGAACAAACACCTGACCCACCACTAGTGAGTAGGAGTTGTGCTTGTGCAAATCCGTCCCTCTTACCTAGAAACATGTTGGTGATTTGAAATCAAAGTTTGCAGGCACAACCTTTGCAGTGGTTTAAGTAAAAGGTAGTTGATGCACTTTACTAATGAATTGCCACTGGCTTTGAGGAACGCCAGTGTGTCTATGTATGCGGATGATTCAACACTATACATGTCAGCTACTACAGAGACTGAAATCACTGCAACACTTAACAAAGAGCCGCAGTTAGTTTCAGAGTTGGTGGCAAGGAATAAGTTAGTCCTAAATATTTCAAAAACTAAAAGCATTGTATTTGGGACAAATCAATCACTAAACCCTAAACCTCAACTAAATCTTGTAATGAAAAATGTAGAAAATGAGCAAGTTGAGGTGACTAGACTGCTTGGAGTAACCCTGGATTGTAATCTGTCATGGTCAAAACATATTGATACAACAGTAGATAAAATGGGGAGAAGTATGTCCATGATAAGGCGCTGGTCTGCCTTCTAGACAACACTGTCAACAAGGCAGGTCCTACAGGCCCTAGTTTTGACGTACCTGGACTACTGTTCAGTCGTGTGGTCAGGTACCACAAAAAAGGACTTAGGAAAATTGCAATTGGTTCAGAACAGGGAAGCACTGTTGGCCCTTGGATGTACACAGAGAGCTAATATTAATAATATGCATGTCAATCTCTCCTGGCTGAAAGTGGAGGAGAGATTGACTTCATCACTGCTTGTATTTATGAGAGGTATGCATCGAGCTGTCTGTTTGAACTGCTGGCACACAGCTTGAACACCCAAGCATACCCCACAATGCATGCCACGAGATCTCTTCACAGTCCCCAAGTCCAGAACAGACTATGGAAGGCGCACATTACTACATAGAGCCATGACTACATGGAACTCTATTCCACATCAAGTAACTCATGCAAGCAGTAAAATTAGATTTAAACAACAGATTAAAATTCACATTATGTAACAGCGGGGACTGTGAAGCAACACCAACATAGGCACAGACACACGCAAACACTCACACACACGATAACATACGCACTATACACACACGTACACATGGATTTTGTACTGTATATATGTTGTAGTGGTGGAGTAGGGGCCTGAGGGCACAGTCTGTGAATGTTTTGTAATGTTTTGAAAATTGTATAAACTGCCTTAATTTTGCTGGACCCCAGGAAGAGTAGCTGTGCCTTGGCAGCAGCTAATGGGGATTGATAATAAATACAAAAACAGGAGGCAGACTTAGATCCTAAATAAACCCATAGAAACGCATTGGGCTTACTATGGACAAATTTTGGCAAAAGTGAAACCTCTCGCTTCGCCTCTTCCTCTTTGTCCCAACCTCTTCCTCTATTCCAGATTGACGTCATTAACTTGTAGACTCATATGCCGTAGCATTGACACATTGTGGGAAGCAAAAAGTCTGCCTAGGGAGACTAATCACTGTGTAGGTTTTCTTATTACTGTACATAACTGTCAGTCAAGAATGGGGAACATTTTCTATCCAAGAAGTGTTCAAATAGGTCTATTGATTTGCAATTCAATAGACCTATACATACTGTAGTTCTTCAAAAGATCGAGGGTGAATTTGAAATAAGTGGGACGCTTTTTACATTTCCGTCTTCTGTAACCTCTTTCGACATCTATCCAACATGTTAAACCAACATGTGATAAATTTCTGAAATCCTCAAGATGTTTCCTAACCCCACAAACACACAAAATGTTGATGTCATATTCACAGGAGGCATAACACATATTTACGTGCACTGAGTCAAAACCATATTTTCAGTTCGCATTTTGTAGAATGCGACAGCAGGTTAGACAAACTGGGACACCATTATTAGAGTCCTAATTGTACCCCAATGACAATTCAATTTTGTGTGATTAGGAAACATTTGAGCATTTCAGAAATGTATCATGTGTTGGGCTAATACAGTACCAGTCAAAAGTTTGGACACACCTACTCATTCAAGGGTTTTTCATTATTTTTACTATTTTCTACATTGTAGAATAATAGTGAAGACATCAAAATTACGAAATAACACATATGGACATATGTAGTAACCAGTGTTAAACAAATCTAAATATATTTTAGAGTCTTCAAAGTAGCCACCCTTTCCCTTGATGACAGCTTTGCACACAATCTTGGCATTCTGTCAACCAGCTTCATGAGGTAGTCACCTATTATGGCAAGAACAGCAAACAGAAACGACAGTCCATCATTACTTTAAGACATCAAGGTCAGTCAATCCGGAAAATGTCAAGAACTTTGATCTTTTCTTCAAGTGCAGTCGCAAAAACCATCAAGCGCTATGATGAAACTGGCTCTCATGAGGAATGCCACAGGAAAGGAAGACCCAGAGTTACATCTGCTGCAGAGGATAAGTTCACCTCTGAAGCATTTATGCAGGCTGCAATCTGAGTTCAAGTAACAGACACATCTCAACATTAACTGTTCAGAGGAGACTGTGTGAATCAGGCCTTCATGGTTGAATTGCTGCAAAGAAACCACTACTAAAAGACACCAATAAGACTTGCTTGGGCCAAGAAACACGAGCAATGGACATCAGACCGGTGGAAATCTGTCCTTTGGTCTGATGAGTCCAAATTTTAGATTTTTGTTTCCACCTACCGTGTCTTTGTGAGACGCAGAGTAGGTGAACGAATGATCTCTGCATGTGTGGTTCCCTCCGTGAAGCATGGAGGAAGAGGTGTGATGGTGGGGGTGCTTTGCTGGGGACACTATCAGTGATTTATTTAGAATTCAAGGCACACTTAACCAGCATGGCTACCACAGCATTCTGCAGCGTTACGCCATCCCATCTGGTTTGGGCTTAGTGGGACTATCATTTGTTTTTCAACAGGACAATGATCCAAAACACACCTCCAGGTTATGTAAGGGCTATGTGACCAAGAAGGAGAGTGATGGAGTGCTGCATCAGATGACCTCACCTCCACAATGACCAGACCTCAACCCAAATTAGATGTGCCAGACACAACTAAGAATAACCCTACTTGTATGCCTGGGCCATGTTCAGTAGCCAAATGTTGCAGATAGAAATGGCATGAATAGAGATGACGTGATTCCTTATTCTACATCAGAGGCATGTTCATTCTACATAGCATATTTCTATCTGAATGTTCCAAAACATTGAGTTCTACTGAACGTGCCCATGGTACCTATGAATGGTGCACCGTGGTGTTATTGTAGCATGTGCAACATTCAGATTTCCATCAATTTATTCCTTGCACAATCAAGTAATACATCCAAAGTATAATTTACACAGACAAGGATTATCATTTAGACTAGACCAGATGTATTTAAAAAACTAGAGATTACATTTTCAGTGGAGACAGTTGTGGTCACATAGATTTGGCACCTCCTGCTGGAGGCAAACAGAGAAGGAAACGATGAGACAACTGGATTATGATGGTCCAATCGTGACCTGGCTGGCAAATTCACATTTGTATCAACCAGAGACAAGTGTGTAGGTTACACATGTGTAATAAGGATGTGGACATACCAAAGCATATTAGTAACAAAACATGACACCAGTGAATTGTTTTTGTTTAATATACAAAAGAGGAGACAAGGATAGCACAAGAAGAAGTGAATATAACTTGAGGTAATTATACAAATTTAATTTAGTGAGAAATGTGTTTCTTTCCGCACGATCACTTCAAGTCTTTCTCAGTCATTTGTAAGCTGCATGTCATCCGACAAATCATTCAACAGCTTTACCTACATTAAGTCATGACAAAAATAGTAGCATAATATGAATACAAAAATCTCAGTGAAAACAAAAACATAGCTTATTCTCTTTCAAACAAAACCAGTTGCAAAAATTATCTTATACTGTGCATATTCTGAAAGTATTCAGACCCCTTAACTTTCCACATTGTTACATTACAGCCTTTTTCTAAAATAAATCTATTTAAAATGTTTTCCTCAATCTACACACAAAACCCCATAATGACAAGGCAAAAGCAAGTTTTTAAAAATGTTCTAAAATGTATTTAATTTTTTTTACCTTACATAAGTATTCAGACCCTTTGCTATGAGACTCTAAAATTAGCTAAGGTGCATTCTGTTTTCATTGATCATGGGCTCCCGAGTGGCGCAGCGGTCAAGGCACTGCATCTCAGTGCTAGAGGGGTCACTACAGACCCTGGTTAGATTCCAGGCTGTATCACAACAGGCCTTGATTGGGAGTCCCATAGGGCGGCGCACAATTGGCCCAGCGTCGTCCGGGTTAGGGTTTGGCCGGGGTAGGCTGTCATTGTAAATAAGAATTTGTTCTTAACTGACTTGCCTCGTTAAATAAAAAAAAGTATCCTTGAGATGTTTCTACAACTTGGAGTCCACCTGTGGTAAATTCAAATGATTGGATGTGATTTGGAAAGGCACACACTCGTCCAAACTGAGCAATCGGGGGAGAAGGGCCTTGGTCAGGGAGGTGACCAAGAACCCGATGTTCACTCTGACAGAGCTCCAGAGTTCCTCTGTGGAGAGGGGAGAACCTTCCAGAAGGACAACCATCTCTGCAGCATTCCACCAATCAGGCCTTTATGGTAGAGTGGCCAGACGTAAGCCACTCCTCAGTAAAAAGGCACATGACAGCCCGCTTGGAGTTTGCCAAAAGGCACCCAATGGACTCTCAGACCATGAGAAACAAGATTCTCTGGTCTGATGAAACCAAGATTGAACTCTTTGGCCTGAATGCCAAGCGTCACGTCTGAAGGAAACCTGGCACCATCCCTACGGTGAAGCATGGTGTTGGCAGCATCATGCTGTGGGGATGATTTTCAGCAGCAGGGACTGGGAGTTTAATCAGGATCAAGGGAAAGATGAATGGAGCAAAGCACAGAGAGATCCTTGATGAAAACCTGCTCGAGAGGGCTCAGGACCTCAGACTGGGGCGAAGGTTCACCTTCCAACAGGACAACGACCCTAAGCACACAGCCAAGACAACGCAGGAGTGGCTTCGGGACAAGTCTCTGAATGTCCTTGAGTGGCCCAGCCAGAGCCTGGAGTTGAACCCGATCGAACATCTCTGGAGAGACCTGAAAATAGCTGTTCAGCAACACTCCCCCATCCAACCTGACAGAGCTTGAGAGGATCTGCAGAGAAGAATGGGAGAAACTCATCAAATACAGGTGTGCCACACTTATAGCGTCAAACCCTGGCTGTAATCGCTGCCAAAGGTACTTCAACAAAGTACTGAGTAAAGGGTCTGAATAATAATGTACATTGGAATATATGTATTTTTTTTGCAAAAATTCCTAAAACCTGTTTTTGCTTTGTCATTATGGGGTATTGTGTGTAGATTGATGAGGGGAAAAAAACCATTGAATCCATTTTAATGTAACTAAACGTGGAAAAAGTCAAGGGGTTTGAATACTTTCTGAATGCGCTGTACCTCAATATCAAAATTATTATAAGTGAAACATTTCTGCACTAGTAACCAAGTTCTGCACCAGAACGGTAGGGATCTCCTCAGAAGGCTTGGGTGAACGTGAGGGGCATGGGATTGGTGGTGGGCCTGTCCCAAATGGCACTCTATTCTCTATATAGTGCACTAATTTTTACCAGGTTCTAGTCAAAACTAGTGCACTATATTAGGGAATAGGGTGCCAATTGGGACAAGCCTGTATTCTCTCTCAGAAATGTCATGACCACAATGTGGGTAAGTGAAGTACACGAAAACAAACTACATTCAAGAAACAAACATAAGTAGGTATAGCGAAACAGAAAACTGGCCATGGACTAAAGCAGCGGTTCCCAAACTAGGGGTCATGACCCCGTAGGGGTCGCCTGATATAAAAATGGGGTCGCAGGAGAATTTCCAAAATCCTGTTATAATATTGTCTTTGTCTCTCAAAATCATTGTAATGTGGTTCACCTTAAAAATCGAGATGTAAATGATTCAAATGTAAAAAGGTGAAATTCAACCAGAGAGCGCCCTTAGATCATGGGAAAAGGCCATACTTGACAGTTGCACTTAAATTCTTCCCACGGTGAATGGCTAAGCCCAGTATGCTATGAAACCATACACTATTGCAGAGACTTTGATACTACTGGCTGCAACTGATATGGTGAAAACAATGTGGTGAGGCAGAGGCACATAAACTCACATCAATACCTTTGTCAGATAACTCCCCACCTTATGCTCTCCAATTGGATGCTAGCTGTGAGATGCATTGACTGATTTCCATCATGCTATTCACAACAACATATTCTTCTGTCTCACGATTCCCGAGCATGAAACGGCACAGGGGATGTTCAGTGTGCTGCGTGGCTATATTAACGGAAGACAGATTCCATGGGATTGAATGGTGGGCTTTTGCACAGATGGGGCTCCATCCATTACGGGACGGCGGGCAGGCCTCTGCATTCTAGCTATGAATGTGTCTCCTTGTGCCATATGGACACATTGTATGACACACCCACTGAGCAATAATGGATACACCAAAAGCCACTGGTGGCAAAAGAGCTGTGCACAGAACTTGGGAGATATGCAGCAGGTAACTTAGATTGTAAACTATATTGCGTAAGCCTGTTCGCAAAACTATGTGGACATACGGGATCAAAGCATGACAATGATCTATTTCACACAAGGCTTGGTGGATATCAAGGGGTAGTGTTGGAATGATTTTTCGAATTGAGAGGGGAACAGTTGTCATTTGCAATGGATGTAAAAACAGACTTTGTTGACCATCTGTGTAATGAAAAGAAAATGTGTCTCCTTGCCTATGTAGCAGACATATTTAGGGAACTGAACGCAAATGGAAATCAGTTTGACTGGGATCCTGGCGCAGTTGACATGCCGGTATGTGAAATGATACAGCTGATCGAGCTGTCATGTGACCGAATGCTGCAGGCGACCCATTCACGGGTCACTACGGAGGAGTTTAGGGACCTGACTCAAAGGGAAAACTCGGTCATCTCCCTCCGAGTATTAAAACTCATGGTATGCTTCAGTACTCTCGTCTGCATTAAAAACAAATATCGATCCAGGTTGGATGTGACAGGAGAGATGAGATGCACACTGTCGACCACATCCCCTGACTTTGAGTAACTCCAACTCGACATGCATCAAGCACACCCCTCTCATTAGTGGTGGTGAGACGAGATACATTTTGTCAGACTCATTTGCAATTGACTGTCATGGCCCCACATTAAAAGTATATGATGGTGAGTTGAGAATACAAACAGAAATACTGTTAGAATGTTTTTCAATTGACCGCCATTGTAAACTTCACATGGTTGGGGTCGTGAGAATTTTCCCATATCAAAATGGGGTCATGGGCCAAAGCTGTAAAAATGCTAAAGGGAGCTGTGCAATGGTTAGCGTTGAGATGTGGAAATGGATGTGTCCCATATCTCTTGTTCCTGAAGTGTGCATTTGTTCACTCTTCCCCAAAAATGTAATAGTGTTGGATTGGTGAAGGCATGGGCAAAACCACATTTTTCTTATACCAGTCATTTCCTTTCAAAATCATGAAGGGACGTGAACATGTGCGCACTTTGGGAGAAAGGAAATATTGGGACACACCCATAACGTCTGTGCAGACAAGTCAAGCCTGGAAAATTCACGTGGCTCACTCCTTCTACGGCTTGGTCCTCTCACTACTACCGCCACTGTTCCACATTGTCCATGTAGTCCTCCATGGTGCTGTTCTCCTCCAGATCCCACCACTCTGGCAGCTGCACCTCAGCCTCCACCGCCTCTCCACCTTCCCTCTCGTGCTTCATCTCTGGGGAGGGTGGTGGGGGTGGTCGTCGGTGGGTGGTGATCGCCTCCCCAGCCTGGGTCTCTGTCCACTGGGGCTTGTCGCTGGGCCACATCGCCACCGGCCACCCTATCCCCAGCCTTGTTGACCCCAGCCTCCCTCGAAGCCTCCTCCTCTCCTGCTGCCTCTTCTCCCTGGCCTGCCTCCTCTCCTGCTGACGGGCCACCTGGAAGCGCTGGAGGAACAGGTCGCGGGCGTACTCGTACAGCTCCACGTCCCATTGGTTCAGCTGGCGGATCCGTTGTTGAGTCTCAGGGGCGACCTCTACGCTGCTCGCACGCGTCCCGTTGAGCTGGGTGAAGGGGGCGATGAACGCCAGGCGAAAGGTCTTCTCAAACAGGTACTGGGTTTTCCTCTGGTACTCTGTCAGGCCAAAGAAGGCCATACCCCGCAGGTTCCGCTTGGCACTCTCTAATAGCACGGCCCAGCGCTCGTCCTCGCTCATGGCCGAGTCGTTGTAACAGCCCACTAGGCTGAGATCTGCCAGCATGCGGACCTGCCGGTTGTTGGCCAGGTTGTAGGGGCAGTCCATGAAATCCTTCAGAGAGCAGCCCGACCAGTCATCCCCGGGGTAGCAGCTGGGCAGCTCGGCCAGCGTGGGGGAGCGCCCGTCACACACGTGCAGGGAGGCCTTCCAGGTGGCACCGCGCTGCACGTGCCGCCACTCGCTGAGATAGCGCCACACCGGGTCACGCAGGATGGTGATGTAGTAGTAGTTCCGGCTGAGAGAGAAGAGACCTAGGTCAGTTCATTTGGGGTTTTGTATTCAGCACCTCTAATGTCACCTGACTAATAATAACCAACTAAATGGCCTCAATGAGTCTGAGTCACAAATGGCACACTATTCCCTATAAAGTGCACTACTTTTGACCAGGGCCTCTGATCAAAACCAGTGGGCTATATAGAGGAATAATAGGGGGTAATTTGGGACACAGCCTCTGTATGCTCCCATCTTCCATGCCTTCAAAAGTGTGAGTTCATGCGGAGTTAATTCGGAAATTTTCCCAACAACTAGGCTCACAACACATTTTACACCGACTCAGACATGAGAGAAGCTACACAAACACTACCAGACAAAATCACGATTACCACTCAAAGATAATACATCATTAAATGTGAGATGTGGATTCAATTTAGGGAGAAGATGCTGAACCAATTGAAATGCTCGTCTAGAATTCATGTCAAATCCGTTCCTCGCCATAGTGTTGAGTGACACTCACCTGGGAACGGTGGGCTTTTTGGGGGGCTCCCGCATGTTCATGAGGGACGGCACGCAGCTGGTCAGCTCCGTCCAGTCCGCGTGAAGACCGCAGCTCCATCCCGTCGAGAACCGGGAGAAAAGCCACGTTTCCCTTTTACCTGGCCGGTAACAGGTACATTTCTTTTGGCCAGCATGACACTCACAAGGCCTCTCGAGTTTAATATTACGCACTAAATGTCGACCAAAGGTTGTGCCCCCTGTCTTCTGGATGTGAAGAAAGACAATAACATCGTCTCCCTTCATATGGAAGTCTACCAGGCGACTGAGGTCGGAAGTTGTGAAATTGAAGCGGGGAACGAACCGGGCTAGAACACAGTCCTCAGCGACGTACGGGTCCTTTCCACTGAGGCCGATGTCGTTTACCTCTCCCCGGGACCGGATGGCATTGCCGCCCGACCTGGAGGACAATGATCCTAGGTGCAACAGCTGGCAATCGGAGCTAGGACAAACGTACTGAAGCACAATAACGGCGAAGAGCAACACCATCACCAGGGCAATATAGAGCCGGTTTTCCTCCATGTTCCCGAGAGAAAGCAGAGCGCATTACTCGGCCAGTTTGCCCTGGGCCGGGCCCTTCCTCGGCTGGTACACCGCTGAACCGAAACACTGGCTGGCTAGCCGACCGACGTTACTTCCATTCACATACAGACCGCGCCTTGGCCGTTTCCCCAGCTAATTGTGGCTCCGGAGTGCTAAGATGCAGCTGTCCCAGAAACATGCTGGTATGTTCGGGTGTGAGTGTTTCCACCTCCAATAGTTGGGTGTTTCGAGTCCCTTCCATGATCCTGTCCTCAACCTCCCCTCCCAGAATGCCCCGCGGCCCTGCCGTACATGGGTGGAGCCCTCTGCTGGGAGCCAATCCATCAACATCTACAGGGATTTCACATTCTGATTGGATCACTTGCTAGATGCCTACAACGTTTTCACACTACAGAAGCATACACATTTGTTATTACATGTTTTATTGTTGACTTGTTTATTTTACTAAATACTTTAACACTTATTTTATCTTCAAATCTTAAGGACTTGTAAGTAAGCATTTCACTGTCAAGTCTACACCTGTTGTATTCGGCGCATGTGACAAATACAATTTGATTTGAATATTATCTTCCCGATAATTATTTCCTCTTTCCTAGTACATCAAGCTATCACGTTACTTTCATCACACCGCCGAAATAGCTCAGTTGGGAGAGCGTTAGACTGAAGATCTAAAGGTCCCTGGTTCGATCCCGGGTTTCGGCAAGGTGTAACCTTTTTGGTCACATACACATGTTATTGCGAGAGATGAGTAAAGCCAAAATATTTAAACATTATTAAAGTGGCCAGTGATTTCAAATCTATGTATAGACTAGTATTGTTTTTCTTTTGAGGCTGCTTATATAACATTAAGATATTCAATGTGCCATGGGTTGAGAAACGAATACTGAAATCAGAGTCAACATGGGCTTCCTCTTTCTATGCAATGATGTGAAAGAACTGTAAGCTTACAGATTTTGGCAGGTTACAGGCACCATAGCTTCACCTACCCCTTCGTATTTGTATTTATGGATCCCACCTAGCTGCTGCCAAGGCAGCAGCTACTCTTCCTGTGATCCAGCAAAATTAAGGCAGTCATACAATTTAAAAAACATTACAATACATTTACAACTTATTTTACAACACATTGTGTGCCCTCAGGCCACTACTCTAACACATATTTAAAATTCATGTGTACATGTGTGTATAGTGCGTATGTTATTGTGTGTGTCTGTGCCTGTTTGTTTTGCTTCACAGCCCCCACTGTTCCATAAGGTGTATTTTTAAAACAAATTTTACTGCTTGCATGAGTCCTTGATGTGGAATAGAGTCATGACTACATGGAACTCTATGTAATACTGTGCACTTCCCATAGTCTGTTCTGGACTTGGGGACTGCGAATAGACCTCTGGTGGAATGTTTTGTGGGGTGTCCAAGCTGTTTGCCAGTAGTTCAAACGGACAGCTCGGTGCATTCAATACATCAATACCTCTCCCAAATACAATTGACATGAATAATATTAATGTTAGCTCTCTGTGTACATCCAAGGGCCAGCCGTGCTGCCCTGTTCTGAGCCATTTGCAATCTTCCTAAGTCACCCTTTGTGGCACCTGACCACATGACTAAACAGTAGTCCAGGTGTAACTAAACTAGAGCCGGTAGGACCTGCCTTGTTGATAGTGTTGTTAAGAAGGCAGAGTAGCACTTTATTATTGACCGACTTCTCAACATCTTAGCTATTGTTGTATCAATTTGTTCAAATCAAATTTTATTGGTCACATACACATGGTTAGCAGATGTTATTGCGCGTGTAGTGAAATGCTTGTGCATCTAGTTCCGACAGTGCAGCAATATCTAACATGTAATCTAACAATAGCTAATCCACACAAATATAAGTAAAGGAATGGAATAAGAATATATACAGTTTAAGTCGGAAGTTTACATACACTTAGGTTGGAGTCATTAAATCTCGTTTTTCAACCACTCCACACATTTCTTGTTAACAAACTATAGTTTTGGCAAGTAGGTCAGGACATCTACTTTGTGCATGACAAGTTATTTTTCCAACAATTGTTTACAGACAGATTATTTCACTGTATCACAATTCCAGTGGGTCAGAAGTTTACATACACTAAGTTGACTGTGCCATTAAACAGCTTGGAAAATTCCAGAAAATGAGATATTGGCTTTAGAAGCTTCTGATAGGCTAATTGACATCATTTGAGTCAATTGGAGGTGTACCTGTGGATGTATTTCAAGGCCTACCTTCAAAAATCAAAAGAAATCAGCCAAGACCTCAGAGAAAAAGTTGTAGACCTCCACAAGTCTGGTTCATCTTTGGGAGCAATTGGTACCACGTTCATCTGTACAAACAATAGTACACAAGTATAAACACCATGGGACCACGCAACCGTCATACCACTCAAGAAGGAGTCACGTTCTGTCTCCTAGAGATGAACGTACTTTGGTGTGAAAAGTGCAAATCAATCCCAGAACAACAGCAAAGGACCTTGTGAAGATGCTGGAGGAAATGGGTACTAAAGTATCTATATCCACAGTAAAACAAGTCCTATACCGACATAACCTGAAGCGCCGCTCAGCAAGGAAGAAGCCACTGCTCCAAAACCAGAATAAAAAAGCCAGACTACGGTTTGCAACTGCACATGGGGACAAAGATCGTACTTTTTGGAGAAATGTCCTCTGGTCTGATGAAACAAAAATAGAACTGTTTTGCCATAATGACCATCGCTATGTTTGGAGGAAAAAGAGGGAGGCTTGCAAGTCGAAGAACACCATCCAAACCGTGAAGCACGGGGGTGGCAGCATCATGTTGTGGGGGTGCTTTGCTGCAGGAGGGACTGGTGCACTTCACAAAATAGATGGCATCATGTGGATGGAAAATTATGTGGATATATTGAAGCATCATCTCAAGATATCAGTCAGGAAGTTAAGGCTTGGTCGCAAATGCGTCTTCCAAATGGACAATGACCCCCAAGCATACTTCCAAAGTTGTGTCAAAATGGCTTAAGGACAACAAAGTCAAGGCATTGGAGTGGCCATCACAAAGCCCTGACCTAAATCCTATAGAACATTTGTGGGCAGAACTAAAAAAGTGTGTGCGAACAGGAAGAATGGGCCAAAATTCACCCAACTTATTGTGGGAAGCTTGTGGAAGGCTGCCTGAAACATTTGACCCAAGTTAAACAATTTAAAGGCAATGCTACCAAATACTAATTGAGTGTATGTAAACTTCTGACCCACTGGGAATTAAAAGCTTAAAGAAATAATTCTCTACTATTATTCTGACATTTCACATTCTTAAAATACCAAGTGGTGATCCTAACTGACCTAAGACAGGGCATTTTTACTAGGCTTAAATGTCAGGTATTGTGAAAAACTGAGTTTAAATGTATTTGGCTATGGTGTATGTAAACATCTGACTTCAACTGTTCATATACATATATGGATGAGCAATGACAGAACGGCATAGGCTAAGATGCAATAGATGGTATAAAATACAGTATATACATTGAGATTAGTGATGCAAGATATGTACACATTATTAAAGTGGCATCATTAAAGTGACTAGTGATCCATTTGTTAGAGTGGCCAATGATTTCAAGTCTGTATGTAGGCAGCAGCCTCTCTGTGCTAGTGATGGCTGTTTAACAATCTAATGGCCTTGAGATAGAAGCTGTTTTTCAGTCTCTCGGTCCCAGCTTTGATGCACCTGTACTGACCTCGCCTTCTGGATGGTAGCGGGGTGAACAGGCAGTGGCTCGGGTGATGATCTTTTTGGCCTTCCTGTGACATCGGGTGCTGTAGGTATCTTGGATAGCTTGCCCCCGGTGATGCATTGTGCAGACTGCACCACCATCTGGAGGGCCCTGCGGTTGTGGGCGGTTCAGTTGCCGTAGCAGGCGGTGATAAAGCCCAACAGGATGCTCTCAATTGTGCCTCTGTAAACGTTTGTGAGGGTTTTAGGTGACAAGCCACATATCTTCAGCCTCCTGAGGTTGAAGAGGCGCTGTTGCGCCTCCTGAGGTTGACTGTGCGTGTGGATGGACCATTTCAGTTTGTCCGTGATGTGTACGCCGAGGAACTTAAAACTTTCCACCTTCTCCACTACTGTCCCGTCGATGTGGATAGGGGGGGGGTGCTCCCCTCTGCTGTTTCCTGAAGTCCACAATCATCTCCTTTGTTTTGTTGACGTTGAGGTTATTTTCCTGACACCACACGCCCGAGTCTCGTCATTGTTGGTAATCAAGCCTAATACTGTTGTGTTGTCTGCAAACTTGATGTTTGAGCTGGAGGCGTGCATGGCCACGCAGTCATGGGTGAACAGGGTGTACAAGAGGGGGCTGAGCATGCACCCTTGTGGGGCCCCAGTGTTGAGAATCAGCGAAGTGGAGATGTTGTTTCCTACCATCAGGAAGTCCAGGAACAGGGTTCAGACCCAGGACATCGAGCTTGATGATGAGCTTGGATGGTACTATGGTGTTGAATGCTGAGCTATGGTCAATGAACAACATTCTTACATAGGTATTCCTCTTGTTCCAGATGGGATAGGGCAGTGTGCAGTGTGATTGCGATTGCATCGTCTGTGCACCTATTGGGACGGTAAGCAAATTGAAGTCGGTGTAGGGTGACAGGTAAGGTGGAGGTGATTTCATCCTTGACTAGTCTCTCAAAGCACTTCATGATGACAGAAGTGAGTGCTACGGGGCGATAGTCATTTAGTTCAAGTTTGACCATGACAGTTTACAATCCAGGGTTACTCCAATCAGGTTAATCTATTTAGAAGTAACGTATTCCTTGCCACCCATTCTGAAACTAACTGCAGCTCTTTGTTAAGTGTTGCAGTGATTTCAGTCGCTGTAGTAGCTGATGTGTAGTGTTGAGTCATCCGCATACATAGACACGCCTTACTCAAAGCCAGTGGCACGTCGTTAGAAAAGATTGAAAAAGGGGCCTAGACAGCTGCCTTGGGGAATTCCTGATTCTACCTGGATTATGTTGGAGGCTTCCATTAAAGAACACCCTCTGTGTTCTGTTAGACAGGTAACTCTTTATCCACAATATAGCAGTGAGTGTAAAGCCACAACATATACATTTTTCCAGCAGCAGACTATGATCAATAATGTCAAAAAGCCGCACTGAAGTCTAAAAAAAAGTCCCTCACAATCTTTGTATCATCAATTTCTCTCAGCCAATCATCAGTAATTTGTGTAAGTGCTGTGCTTGTTGAATATCCTTCCCTATAAGCATGCTGAAAGTCTGTTGTCAATTTGTTTACAGTAAAATAGCATTGTATCTGGTCAAACACCATTTTTTTCAAAAGTTTACTAGGGGTTGATAACAGGTTGATTGGATGGCTATTTGAGCCAGTAAAAGGGGACTTTTTTATTCTTAGGTAGCGGAATGACTTTTGCTTCCCTCCTGGCCTGAGGGCACACACTTTCTAGTAGGCTTAAATTGAAGATATGGAAAATAGGAGTGTCAATATCGTCCTTAGTAATTCTCTATCCCAGTTGTCAGACCCAGGCTTCTTGTCATTGTTGATAGACAACAATAATTGTGAAGGAGAGTAGACAAGACCTGTAGCTTCTACACACAAAGACATTAGCAAGATTGAATGTTCATAAGTATTATGGGTTTAATTTTTCAAAGTGCATATTTTGAAATAGGAAGATGTTTAATTTTTAGGGTAAACTAACCAGTATTTAGAGGACCATCATGTCAGTAATTCAGAAAAGAAAACATTTAAGACCACGTAAATATCTGTCTTTATTTAATCAAGACCAGGAAATGTTGTTTAAAATACCTTTTACAATGTAGCATCTATCTCATCTTGTTTTTCTCATAACGTTTAAGAGAAACGCAGAGTAAAAATCAGATGGATTGTTACGGCCTCTTTGCAGAGACATTAAAAACGGCTGCTCATTATTAACACAATTTTAACTTGACTCTTTAAGCCACTCACACCTGTGTCCCAAATGGCATTTTAGTATTCCCTATGCAGTGCACTAATTTTGATCAGGGCCCATAGGCGTCTGGTCAAAAGTTGTGCACTATGGTGGGAATAGGGGGCCATTTCAGATGTACCTCAGAGGTTGTTCCATGGATCACTTAAAAGCTTGACTAATACACCACTGCCATGCCTGCTGGAATAGCTGCTGCCATGGCCCTCAAGCACAGGCATTTGACGATTGAGATGGAAAATAGTGTTCAATGATTACTTTCCCCTCATGACACAAACACAAGCAGCACAACCCTTTGCAAATATGTTGATGGTGATAACTTACAATTCACAACATAGTGACTACACTATTAAAAGACAATACTAGTTGAATGTGGAAGGCCAGCATAGATATATCCTTTTCACGGGCTACATAGATGTTTTCGCTGCATGACATCACAATGTTCTGTCCCCAATCCCCAACTACCAAATGTCCTCAGGGATTCCTTCCAAGTCCTGTCGGCAATCCAGGCATCAGAAATCTGTCATGTGGTTTCAATGTGCAATCAGCTTGAGAAAGTCAATGGTGCTCCCAGCACCAGGGGGGACACAAGAGGTCTTGAGCAAACAGCCCTTTCCAGGCATCATCACCATACATCAGCCAATCACATTAGAAGACTTGACAGACAACTGCAACATGCAAATCTGTTTTTTTCTTTACAGAATTCAAATGTAAAATTGGAAATCTGAAACTAATACAAACACCTTCAGTTAATTTATAAAATGAAATTTTCTTCTCCAAAATATATCAATATGTTTGTAAATGCTTTAAAAGAATCATGCAGTTAAAAAATGTACTGTACAAGAGCAACCGGTGGATAATGTGAGAGGTAAAACTATCAGGTGATGTGACTTGGAGTTGACAAGGACTTAAAATTCAAACAATAACTAATATTGTGCTCGTCAGTCATCCAATTCAACACAAATTCAGGGACACCGAGACATACGGTAAAGTACAACAGATACAATTTACTGTTTTGAGAAGTCACAGACAGCAATGTTATTTTCATGATCACTGAGGAGTAGTTACTAACGCACCAAAGTTTCATTGTCCATGCAAGACAGAATGTATAAAATTGAGTTGCACTCGAGGAAACAATTGAAAATGAATGTGAGGGGATACATGTAGATCAGACAGAGATGCCTCAAATCATACAGATGAAGGCTATAATGAAAGCAGAGGTAAATGTCTGTATGGGGTGCAAACAGGCACCCAAAAACATAATCTGCACTCACAGACCACTTCCACCAGCTCCTACAACTAGTAGTAAAAATCACTGTAGTACCTAATAGATATACACAGTACCAGTCAAAAGTTTGGACACACCTCCACATTCAAGGGTTTTTCTTCATTTGTACTATTTTCTACATTGTAGAATAATAATGAAGACAAAACTATGAAATAACACATATGGAATCACAAAGTAACCAAAAAAGTGTTAAACAAATCCAAATATATTTTATGAGATTCTTCAAAGTAGCCACCCTTTGTCTTGATGACAGCTTTGCACACTCTTGGCATTCTGTCAACCAGCTTCATGAGGTAGTCACCTTGAATGCATTTCAATGAACAGGTGTGCCTTGATAAAAGTTAATTTGTGGAATTTCTTTCCTTAATGCGTTTGAGACAATCAGTTGTGTTGTGACAAGGTCGGGGTGGTATATAGAAGATAGCCCTATTTGGTAAAAGACCAAGTTCATATTATGGCAAGAACAGCTCAAATAAGCAAAGAGAAATGACAATCCATCATTACTTTAAGACATGGTCAGTCAATCCGGAAAATGTCAAGAACTTTGAATTTCTTCAAGTTCAGTCGCAAAAACCATAAACCGATATAATGAACTGGCTCTCATGAGGACTGCCACAGGAAAGGAAGACCCAGAGTTACCTCTGCTGCAGAGGATGAGTTTATTAGAGTTACCAGCCTCTCTTCTGTATACCACTCCTACCTTGTCACAACACAACTGATTGGCTCAAACGCATTAAGGAACGAAATTCCACAAATTAACAAGGCACACCTGTTAATTGAAATGCGTTCCAGGTGTCCACCTCATGAAGCTGGTTGAGAGAATGCCAAGAGTGTGCAAAGCTGTCATCAAGGCAAAGGGTGGCTACTTTGAAGAATCTCAAATATAAAATACATTTAGATTTGTTTAACACTTTTCTTGTCTTCACTATTATTCTACCATATATAAAAAAGTAAAAATAAAGAAAAACCTTGGAATGAGTAGGTGTGTCCAA
Organism: Brachymystax lenok tsinlingensis; assembly: GCA_030435695.1. Lineage (NCBI taxonomy): Eukaryota > Metazoa > Chordata > Actinopteri > Salmoniformes > Salmonidae > Brachymystax > Brachymystax lenok. The sequence continues at coordinate 46,702,977 of CM059781.1, forward strand.
ACCTTTGACTGGTACTCTGTGTGTGTGTGTGTGTGTGTGTGTGTGTGTGTGTGTGTGTGTGTGTGTGTGTGTGTGTGTATATATAATATACACACACACACAGTTGAAGTCGTAAGTTTACATACACCTTAGCCAAAAACATTTAAACTCAGTTTTTCACAATTCCTGACATATAATCCTGGTAAAAGTTCTGTGTTTTAGGTCAGTTAGGATAACCACAATGCCAGAATAATAGTAGTGAGAATGATTTATTTCAGCTTTTAATTCTTTCATCACATTCCCAGTGGGTCAGAAGTTTACATACACTCAATTAGTATTTGGTAGCATTGCCTTTAAATTGTTTAACTTGGGTCAAATGTTTCAGGTAGCCTTCCACAAGCTTCCCACAATAAGTTGGGTGAATTTTGGCCCATTCCTCCTGACAGAGCTGGTGTAACGGAGTCAGGTTTGTAGGCCTCCTTGCTCGCAAACGCTTTTTCAGTTCGCCCATACATGCTCTATAAGATTGAGGTCAGGGCTTTGATGGCCACTCCAATACCTTGACTTTGTTGTCCTTAAGCAAATTTGCCACAACTTCGGAAGTATGATTGGGGTCATTGTCCATTTGGAAGACCCATTTGCGACCAAGCTTTAACTTCCTGACTGATGTCTTGAGATGTTGCTTCAATATATCCACATAATTTCCCCTCCACATGATGCTGTCTATTTTGTGAAGTGCACCAGTCCCTCCTGCAGCAAAGCACACCCACAACATGATGCTGTCACCCCCGTGCTTCACGGTTGGGATGGTGTTCTTCGGCTTGCAAGCCTCCCCCTTTTTCCTCCAAACATAACGATGGTCATTATGGCCAAACAGTTCCATTTTTGTTTCATCAGACCAGAGGACATTTCTCCAAAAAGTACAATCTTTGTCCCCATGTGCAGTTGCAAACCGAAGTCTGACTTTTTTATGGCGGTTTAGGAGCAGTAACTACTTCCTTGCTGAGTGGCCTTTCAGGTTATGTTGATTTACTGTGGATATAGATACTTTTGTACCTGTTTCCTCCAGCATCTTCACAAGGTCCTTTGCTGTTGTTCTGGGATTGATTTGCACTTTTCGCACCAAAGTACGTTAATCTCTAAGAGACAGAACTTGTCTCCTTCCTGAGTGGTATGACGGCTGCGTGGTCCCATGGTGTTTATACTTGCGTACTATTGTTTGTACAGATGAACGTGGTACCTTCAGGCGTTTGGAAATTGCTCCCAAGGATGAACCAGACTTGTGGAGGTCAAAAAAAAAAAATCTGAGATCTGAGGTCTTGGCTGATTTCTTTTGATTTTCCCATGTCAAGCAAAGAGGCACTGAGTTTGAAGGTAGGCCTTGAACAGGTACACCTCCAATCGACTCAAATTATGTAAATTAGCCTCTCAGAAACTTCTAAAGCCATGACATCATTTTCTGGAATTTTCCAAGTTGTTTAAAGGCAACTTCTGACCCACTGGAATTGTGATACAGTGAATTATAAGTGAAATAATCTGTCTATAAACAATTGTTGGAAACATTACTTGTGTCATGCACAAAGTAGATGTCCTAACCGACTTGCCAAAACTATAGTTTGTTAACAAGACATTTGTAGAGTGGTTGAAAAACGAGTTTTAATGACTCCAACCTATATGTATGTAAACCTCTGACTTCAACTGTGTGTGTATACACACACACACACACACACACACAGTATATACCAAAAAATGACTAACAATTAGAACACTTCAACATAAAACCCTGTGTTACAATTTCATCATACTTAGTCTCCACGTTTCTCTCATCTCCGACTCAATTCACAAAGTCACTCAACTGTGTCTGCTACATCTCAAACATTTTCGACATACAATGTCATGTCATGATCATGTCATTTTATCATATGCAAGACAAACTGTGCAGTCTGAGTCTGCTCTGAACTGAATAGACTCTCTGCCCCAGGACACAGAGTACTGCTCTTTGTCAGCTCTGCCTTCAATAGGGGAGCGACAGGGGGGGTCAGCAGCTCTCTCTTCTAGCCTACATCAGGACCTCCCCATACATCCAACTCCATCAGACACGTTCCATTTCAACACTGCTAGTGTATAATGATGAGAACACACACGAGGTATAATCTCAGTGGCCCGGTTTTGTATTTGAGTGTCGTTTGGGAAGTGCTACTCCTTCCACATTATGGTTGCACACCTGGGCACACAGAAGCCCCTAGAACGCCTCACCAGCTAGTTCAATCTCCTATTGAACCATCTTAACATCAGCCCTGTAACTTAGTATTTTCCCACAGAGCTACTGTACTCTTAGCTTTGAGAGCCAGTCTAAAGCTTCAACATGTAACCAAGATGTTCTCTTTTCTGGCATAGCCACATTCATCCCTGGCCAGTCCGAAGATATTGCCAATATAACTAAAAAGGAAGCACTCTCACTCATACACTCAAACATGCACAGAAACAGAAAAAAACTATACGGACACACATACACTGGCAAACCAGGAATACTTGCTACATTGATCCTTAGTTGTTCTCTTGATAAGGGAAATGCATTGGTGAATAGAGGTCTTAATTTTTTTTAATGAAGAGCACTCTCAGACACACTACAAAACACAGAAACGATATCCTGCTTCTAATTCAAATAACTCTCAGATACATGGACAATACCATCCAGATACATGGATGGTAAGTTGGTGGTTGGAGATATCCCTCTAGAGGTGTGGGGCTGTGCTTCGGCAGAGTGGGTGGGGTTATATCCTGCCTGTTTGGCCCTGTCCGGGAGAATTGTTGGACGGGGCCACAGTGTCTCCCGACCCCTCGAGTATTTCTCCTCTCTTATCCGGTGTGAATTTAATCAATCTCTCTCTCTCTCTCTCTCTCTCTCTCTCTCTCTCTCTCTCTCTCTCTCTCTCTCTCTCTCACTCTCTCTCTCTCTCTCTCTCTCTCTCTCTCTCTCTCTCTCTCTCTCTCTCTCTCTCTCTCTCTCTCTCTCTCTCTCTCTCTCTCTCTCTCTCTCTCTCTCTCTCTCTCTCTCTCTCTCTCTCTCTCTCTCTCTCTCTCTCTCTCTCTCTCTCTCTCTCTCTCTCTCTCTCTCTCTCTCTCTCTCTCTCTCTCTCTCTCTCTCTCTCTCTCTCTCTCTCTCTCTCTCTCTCTCTCTCTCTCTCTCTCTCTCTCTCTCTCTCTCTCTCTCTCTCTCTCTCTCTCTCTCTCTCTCTCTCTCTCTCTCTCTCTCTCTCTCTCAGGACTACCTGGCCTGATGACTCTTTGCTGTCTCCAGTCCACCTGGCCGTGCTGCTGCTCCAGTTTCAACTGTTCTGCCTGCGGCTATGGAACCCTGACCTGTTCACCAGACATGCTACCTGTCCCAGACCTGCTGTTTTAAACTCTCTAGAGACAGCAGGAGTGGTAGAGATACTCTGAATGATCAGCTATGAAAAGCCAACTGACATTTACTCCTGAGGTGCTGACCTGTTGCACCCTCGACAACCACTGTGATTATTTTTATTTGACCCTGCTGGTCATCTGCGAACATTTAAAAAATCTTGGCCATGTTCTGTTATAATCTGTACCCGGCACAGCCAGAAGAGGACTGGCCACCCCTCACAGCCTGGTTCCTCTCTAGGTTTCTTCCTAGGTTCTGGCCTTTCTAGGGAGTTTTTCCAAACCACCGTGCTTTTACACCTGCATTGCTTGCTGTTTGGGGTTTTAGGCTGGGTTTCTGTACAGTACACTCTGTGACAGCTGATGTAAGAAGGGCTTTATAAATACATTTGATTGATTGATTGATGAACAACACACATTTGAATAATGGGATGAAATGAAGAACTCAAAACACTGTTGGTGATGTGGCGGGAGGGATTCTAGCTCAAAGGTGCAGCAAGCGGTGAATCAGTTAAATCAGGACAACATGCAAAAAATAAAATATATGTCAACATTTTGGAAGGAAATCGCTGTACAGTACTGTCCATTTTTATAAAAAAGTTATTATAATAACTCAAGAGTTCCCCCCCACCACATGATGGCAGGCAGGCCGAGGTCCTGAAGGCAGTCTTTTTAAAAGTCTCTGACAGTTTTTCCCTTATCTCCAGTGGGGGGCAAGCAGGGCCAGGGTGAGCCCACAGAGTGCCAGTGCCAAGCTTCCGTGTGCCATACGGTCTCCACTAGTGGTTTCCTGGTGCACCACCTTGACCACGCGGGGGTTGAAGGGGGTGGGTGGGATGGAGAAGTAGATGTCCCGGTCCGCCTCACAGGATGGAGAGTCACAGCCGCTGCCACTCTCCTGTCCTCCGCTACTATCCTCATCTGAAAGAAAGAAAGAAAAAGGGAGAGGGAGAAATGAGAGCAGGTTGATGAGTCCATGAACACGGGAAAAGACACAGCATTCAGGGGATGAAAATACAACTCATCAAGTCTGTTGTGACATTTTTATGGTAACACCAAAGGTTGTGGTCCTCACTAGCTCAGTTGATAGAGCATGGCGCTTGCATCGGTAGGATAGTGGGTTCTATTCCCGGGACCACCCATATGTAAAAAAACGCTTTGGATAAAAGTGTCTTCTAAATGGTATATAAGGTTCCTTCTCTCACAAGGAGACAATGGTCTTCAAACAGAAGACATGAGCAGAATATCTAGGCCAGCTAATATTTATAGACAGGTGGGGTGTTTACCAACAATCAAAGGATTATTGACAATTTGTAAGCTATATTTCGTATGCAAATGTTTATTGAAAACATAAATAAATTTGCCCAATAAGCACTTGTCTCTCAAATACATTGTTACAGTTGTTAGTTAGCTAAATGTATCCATATTAGCATAGGATGTGACGTCAAATGTCAAAACAAGACATAAACAAGATACAACTAGTTGTAACAAGCCATCTACGATTCACCACACAACAGCTTCTTGTCATTGTTGCTAGCTATCTGACTGTTCAGAAAACAAATACACACGCACAGCATTTTACCTCAGAGTTACGCGCACATTATCATGATGTTGTCAACCCACCTGTCTATTGAAATGGAGAAGATTTCCAAAAGTTTAGTTCCCTGTAGAGGGTGCCAATCAGGTGTCCAACCGGATGCTCTGCATGGGGCAATGGGCCTCAGTAAGTAAGTTAATCTGTTAGTTCTTACCATCCTCACCTTGGTCGATGGAGATGTCATTGCCGCTGTGGGCGGCCTTCAGCCAGCTGGTCATTTCCTTCAACACTGCGATCTGACTGCGAATCACCACATCTGGCTTTGTAATGTCCACTTCCACATCCGGGTTGGACACCTGATTGGCCAACCCGTTGCCCATGACAACAGACTCATACCTATGGCAGAAGGTCAATAACTCATGTGGAGATCCTACCAAGCACACTGTTAGTTCACTATCTGCAGCAACATTACTTTATGACTTCAGAATGGTGGCTCCATCCCAAATGGCACCCTATTCCCTAAATAGTGTACTATGTTTGAAAAGTAGTGCACTAAATGGGGAATAGGGTCTAATTTGGGACACAGACACTGTTGGTTGGTGACTGTGTCAAGGGATTGACCTGAGAAAACAACCTGTCAAACTAACCTGCTCTTTGCTGTTCCGTTCCAACAGTCATCCCTAGACGTAATCCTCTCCCCAGCACACACGGTTTCTGGCAGCGTGGACCAGAACTTCTTAGCATGCTTCAGCCTTTTCTTCACGTCCGTCGTCTGGGCAGAAGGAGAGAGGCAGGCAAACAGAGATGGATCATTAATTTATGCCAAGTCCATTTGAAAGACTGATTCAACTCTTGAATTTATGCAGACAGTTGGGCCAGATGGCTGACAATGCCTTACCAGTCTGTCCAGGCTGGTGCCAGCAGCAGTAGTGGGCCGTGCATCAGGGCTGTAGGGACGAAAGCGACCGGTGAATCCTGTCTCCTTGACTGAGCGACGCGACCGGAATCCTTTACTTGGTTTAGGCTGACCACACCCCTGGAACACCTGGAGGGAGAGGCAAATGAGTGACAGAGACAGACAGGTTGGCGAATAAAGAAGACACTTACACACAGTCAAAGACAAACTGAGACAGGAAGTGACTGACCTTCTGTGACACCTGCATGCTGTTCTCCTGCATGTTCATGATGGCCTCAGAGATCTTAACGTCAATGGGGTCCATCACAGACTCAAAGTTGAAGGGCCCCTCCAGCCTCTCAGCCAGACTCAACATGGCATCTGATAAGACACAACTCAGTTAGCCATGGACACAATAACTGCAACCTTGCAATAACTGCAAACAAACACCCCCAAAACCAAAATAATGATGTGAATTAAAGTGCTAAAATCATTTTTGGCCTAGATTCTACCAGCAGGGGGAAGCACACTGCAGACGCCAGAGGTCCCCCAGTGAAGGGCAGAGTATCAGAAGCCACACACACACACACACACACACTCTCTCTCTCTCTCTCTCTCCCATTCACTCCCTCATTGGAGCATGTTCAATTGGTCATTGTTGGATATGAAAGCCCTTACCCAGGAAGTTGTTCCACTCTGTGTCAAGGTCAGCCTGGTTGGCCAGACAGCCACGCATCACGTTGAGACAGTAGTTCTGGCAAGGCTTGAGGGCCACCTGACCTTTGCAGTAGGGACAGTACAACATCTTCATGGCTGCCCGCACACAGCTAGGGGATGCACTGACCTGAGGGGGAGGGCAGAGGGAGTTAGTGACCAATGCATTTCAGACAGAAAGACTATATACAATGCAAGATTTATCAGACAGACACTTAAACTATATACAGTGGGGTCCGAAATTATTGACACCCTTGATAAAGATGACCAAAAATGACAGTATAAAATAAATGATGTAAATACTGAGCTATGTTGTATGCTCCTATTTCTTGGGAAATTATATAATATAAAGTTATACTAATACAACTGCTCATAGAAAGAGATTTGGTTTAACAAGTAATATATTTTTTTCTCAAAAGGGTAGGGGTCAAATGATTGACACCCCTGTTTGTTCCATATGGCGGCGCACAATTGGCCCAGCGTCATCCGGATTGGGGGAGGGTTTGGCCAGGGTAGGCCGTCATTGAAAATAAAACTTTGTTCTTAACTGACTTGCCTAGTTAAATGAAGGTTAAATAAAATAAATGACAATAGCTCACCTTGCGGAGATAACGGCACTGAGCCTTTTTCTACAATGTTTCATGAGTTGGAGAACACATTGGGACGGATCTCAGACCATTCCTCCATACAGAACCCTTCCAGATCCTTGATATTTTATTTTATTTTAATTTATTTTATTTCACCTTTATTTCAACCAGGTAGGCCAGTTGAGAACAAGTTCTCATTTACAACTGCGACCTGGCCAAGATAAAGCAAAGCAGTGCGACACAAACAACAACACAGAGTTACACATGGAGTAAACAAACGTACAGTCAATAACACAATAGAAAAGTCTATGTACAGTGTGTGCAAATGAGGTAAGATTCGGGAGGTAAGGCAATAAATAAGCCGTAATTTAGCAATTAAACACTGGAGTGATAGATGTGCAGAAGATGAATGCGCAAGCAGAGATACTGGGGTGCAAAGGAGCAAAAAAAATAATAATAACAATATGGGGATGAGGTAGTTGGATAGGGTATTTACAGATGGGCTATGTACAGGTGCAATGATCTGTGAACTGCTCTGACAGCTGATGCTTAAAGTTAGTGAGGGAGATATGAGTCTCCAGCTTCAGTGATTTTTGCAATTTGTTTCAGTCATTGGCAGCAGAAAACTGGAAGGAAAGGCAGCCAAAGGAGGAATTGGCTTTGGGGGTGACCAGTGAAATATACCTGCTGGAGCGCGTGCTACAGGTGGGTGCTGCTATGAGCTGAGATAAGGTGGGGCTTTACCTAACAAAGACTTATAGATGACTTAAAGCCAGTAGGTTTGGCAACGAATAGGAAGTGAGGGCCAGCCAATGAGCATACAGGTCGCAGTGGTGGGTAGTATATGGGGCTTTGGTGACAAAACGGTGACAAAACAGACAAAATATCCTTTGTCTGCGCATATGGACTGCCCTCTTCAATTCAAACCATAGGTTGTCAATGGGTTTTAAGCCCGGAGAATGAGACTGCCATTGCAAAATGTTGATTTTGTGGGCAATTCATTTTTCTTTGTGGATTTTGATGTGTGCTTGGGGATATTGTCTTGCTGGAAGATCTATTTGCAGACAAGTTCCAGTTTCTTGACAGAGGCAACCAGATTTTGGCTAAAATGTCCTGGTACTGAGTAAAGTTAATGATGACATTGACCTTACAAGTGCCCCAGGATTAGTGGAAGCAAAAATAGTCCCATAACATCCAAGTTCACCAATCATATTTTACAGTAGGTATGCAGTTCTTTTCTGCTTATTTATTCTAATTTCAACGCCAAACCCACCACTGGTGTGCGTGGTCAAAGAGCTATATTTTCATGTCAGCTGACCAAAGCAACAATTCAAATCCAAGTTCCAATGCCGTTTAGCAAACTCCAGGCAGATCACATGAAAATAGAGTTCTTGGGCCACGCACACCAGTGGGGGGTTTTGCGTCTAAATGAGAATGCATGAGCAGAAAATAACCCATCTTTGATGTTATGGGGCTATTTTGTTCTATTTTCATGTCAGCTGACCAAAGCAACAGTTCAAATCCAAGTGCCAATGTCGTTTAGCAAACTCCAGGCGTTTACATTGGTCGGATCACATGAAAATTTTATTATTTGGCCCCTCACACCAGTGGTGGGTTTTGCGTCTAAATGAGAATGCATGAGCAGAAAAACTATAAAATACGGTGGTGGATCATTGATGTTATGGGGCTATTTTGCTTCCACTGGTCCTGGGGCCCTTTTTTTAGGTCAACTTGGTTGCCTTTGCCGGCCAGGAGCCTGAAACTTGGCAGCAAGTGGATCTTCCAGCAAGACAATAACCCCAAGAACATAACAAAATCCACAAAGAAATGGTTAATTGGCCACCAAATCCACAATTCAACTAATATATTGTTCTATATGTCATTCTATGTATCAACATCTCTATATTTCTTAGGGTTGCAAAGGGAGGGTAAATAAATTGGTAACATTCAAAGTTGACCAGTAAACTACTAACATTTTTGTAACTTTCAAGAACGTTTGGGAATTGTATCACTTGATATCTAAAAGCCGTTTTGGGTACTTCAGATTACCACAGGAGTCTAATTATCTCTGGCCCTCCGTGTGGCTTTAATACATTTAAAATATATAAAATAAGATGATTTTAAAATACAAAATAGAATGACAAAACTGTAGAACATAATCCTAAATATAACCCATACATTTAGTGAACTTCCATTTCATCCCATGTATTCAGCATGAAATATAATTTATATAAAATAAAAACATATACCATGTCAATACAGTTCATTCAGAAATTATTCAGACCCCTTGACTTTTTCCACATTTTTTTTAACGTTACAATCTTATTCTAAAATGGATTAGATAAATATTTTTTTTATTCAATCTACACACAGGTTTTCAGATTTTTTTGCAAATGTATTAAAAATAAGACAGAAATACCATATGTGGCGTACAGCAGGTCAGCCACCAAGGGGAGACTCGTCGAGGCCTGGTGACAGATGGAGTATACATCACGAGGCGATGGCTCCATCTGCTGGACATGCCAGGTCTCGACGGGCTCTCCGGCCAGGACTAATTGGGGCTGATTGGGAGCTGGTGAGTAATCAAGGGCTGATTGCTCACCAGCTGTGCAAGTCCCATAAAGCTGCCAGAAGGGCAGCACACAGGGCAGAGTGGGGGGGGGGAAGAAAGGACTCCCGTATAGCTGGAGGGACGCTGACAGAAGTAAGGGCAGCACACAGGGAGACTGGGGGGAAGAAAGGACTCCCGTATAGCTGGAGGGACGGTGACAAAAGTAAGGGTAGCACACAGGGAGACTGGGGGGAAGAAAGGAGTCCCGTATAGCTGGAGGGACGGTGACAGAAGTAAGGGCAGCACACAGGGAGACTGGGGGGAAGAAAGGAGTCCCGTATAGCTGGAGGGACGGTGACAGAAGGGCAGCACGCAGGGAGACTGGGGGGAAGAAAGGAGTCCAATATAGCTGGAGGGACGGTGACAGAAGTAAGAGGAGTGAGTTCAGTTTTTGATCCCCACAGGATACAGCAAGACCCAGAGCCCAGAAGACGGTAACCCGGAGAGGGTCTCATGGGGAGACCTATTCTTTTCTTTTTGAGTTATTTTTAATAAACAATTTTGAAACAAAGCTAATAATACTCTGTCCGTGTGTAATCTGTGTAAACGTCTTGACCCAACCCCCTGGTTTGCCACACATAATTATATAGGTATTCAGACCCTTTGCTATGAGACTCGAAATTAAGCTCATGTGCATCCTGTTTCTATTGTTCATCCTTGAGATATTTCTACAACTTGATTGCAGTCCACCTGTGGTAAATTCAATTGATTGGAAAGAATTTGGAAAGGCACACACCTGGCTATATAAGGTCCCACAGTTGACAGTGCACGTCAGAGCAAAAAAACAAGCGATGAGGTTGAAGAAATTGTCCGTATAGCTCAGAAACAGGATTGTGTCGAGGCACAGATTTGGGGGAAGGGTACGAAAAAAGGTCTGCAGCGTTGAAGGTCCCCAGGACACAGTGGCCTCCATTACTCTTAAATGGAAGAAGTTTGGAATCATCAAGCCTCTTCCTAGAGCTGGCGGCCGGGGAAAAGGGCCTTGGTCAGGAAGGTGACCAAGAACCCGATGGTCACTCTGACAGAGCCCCAGAGTTTATCTGTGGAGATGGGAGAACCGTCCAGAAGGACAACCATCTCTGCAGCACTCCACCAATCAGGCCTTTATTGTAGACGGAAGCCACTCCTCAGTAAAAGGCACACGATAGCCCACTTGGAGTTTGCCAAAAGGCACCTAAAGGACTCACGACCATGAGAAACAAGATTCTCTGGTCTGATGAAACCAAGATTAAACTCTTTGGCCTGAATGCCAAGTGTCTCGTCTGGAGGAAACCTGGCACCATCGCTACGGTGAAGCATGCTGTGGGGATGTTTTTCAGTGGCAGGGACTGGGAGACTAGTCATGATCGAGGGAAAGATGAACTGAGCAATCATACAGATAGATCATTGATAAAAACCTGCTCCACAGTGCTCAGGACCTCAGACTCGGGTGAAGGTTCACCTTCCAACAGGACAACGACCCTAACCACACAGCCAAGACAAAGCAGGAGTGGCTTCGGGACAAGCCTCTGAATTTCCTTGAGTGGCTCAACCAGACACCGGACTTGAACCCGATCGAACATCTCTGGAGAGACCTGAAAATAGCTGTGCAGCGACGCTCCCCATCCAACCTGACAGAGCTTGAGAGGATCTGCAGAAGAATGGGAGAAACTCCCCAAATACAGGTGTGCCAAGCTTGTATCGTCATTCCCAAGAAGACTCAAGGCTGTAATCGCTGCCAAAGGTGCTTCAACAAAGTGCAGGGTCAGAATACTTATGTAAATGTGATATTTCATTTCTTTTTTTGCAAACATGTCTAAAAACCTGTTTTTGCTTTGTTATTATGGGGTAGTGTGTGTAGATTGATGAGGGGAAAAAAACTATTTTCCGAATGCACTGTACGTATTTGTTGTCAATGTTTTGTTTTCAATGTTTTGCCGCCAAACTGGTGGCAGTTGTGAAGAAAAGTCAATAGTTGAAAGAGTTAATTGAAAATAATGACATTGTTGATTAGATGCTTTATTCTTTAATTAGGCTTTTTCTTGAACCACATGGTCTATCCACTAGAAACTCATGAATGAATAAAAAATGAATACTATATATGAATAGTTTTTAAAACATTTCCAAAGTTAACATGTTAATTACGAAGCATTTCTGTAACTTTGGTAAATTACCATTCGTATTGCAACTCTACTCTTCCACTTACCGTGGAGACTTTGTTGACCACCTCGGGCATGAGCGCCAGGCCACGGGTGAAGGTGCGCGCCGCGACAAAGGCCCGTGTCAGCTGGAGGCGGAGCTTGCGCGGCACGTCACCAAACGGTTTCAGTTGCTCGGTGTGGCGGCTGACGCACTCCATGTAGGTGTCACTGAACTCGTACTGGACGTTGACCAATTGGAACATCCTCTCCAGGAGGTCTTCCCAGAAGTCAGACAGCATGGAGTCCAGGTTGACCGCCCCGCTGCCTGACACGTAGTAGCGCTTCAGCTCCTGGAAGAAGTGCTTGAATAGCTCGGCATTATGCACGTACATCAGGCCGTACGTGCGCACGAACATGTCGTTGAGCGAGTGCTCCGCGTTGTCCAGCAACTCGCGGAAGAATTCTGCAGACGGGAAAGAGAAGAAGAGAGAGTAAGTACGATAATAGCACATAGCTAAAACTTTTAATATCAACATCAGAGTGTGGTAATGGTAGGCTATATCTAATAGAATATTAATATAAAGAGGTTAATATTATTGAAGTGACTTGTTATTCAGGACATTGTATTTGCGGCATAATGGAGTGCTTTGTAAATCTTCCAAAACATGTGGACGGGGGGCAGATTTTATGAAGGCTTATGTCAATACCATATTTATTCTGTCTGGGCCAAAGTATGTACGTATTCTAATAAGATCTGTTCCTCTTTAAAAACATACAGTGCCTTCAGAAAGTATTCATTCCCCTTGACCTATCCACATTTAGTTGAATTAAAGCCTGAATAAAAAAGAAGCCATTAAATACAAAATGTCCTCCATGTACACACAATACCCCATAACGAAGACGAAGTGAAAACATGTTAATATACACTACCGTTCAGAAGTTTGGGGCCACTTTAGCAGTCTTTGTTTTTGAAAGAAAGCACATTTTTTTGTGTCCATTAAAATAACATCAAATTGATCTGAAATACAGTGTAGACATTGTTAATGTTGTAAATGACTATTGTAGCTGGAAACGGAAGATTCTGTTGTCCTGATTAAAGAAGCAATACAACTGGCCTTCTTTAGACTAGTTGAGTATCTGGAGCACCAGCATTTGTGGGTTGGATTACAGGCTCAAAATGGCCAGAAACAAAAAACTTTCTACTGAAATTCGTCAGTCTACTCGTTCTGAGAAATGTTATTTTAAATGGACAAAAAAAATGTTTTTCTTTCAAAAACAACGACATTTCTAAGTGACCCCAAACTTTTAGCAAATTATTGTTAATAAAACACCTGTTGCCAATTCAATTGTTTGGACATGATTTAGGTCTCACAGTTGACAGTGCATGTCAGAGCCATAGCTATACCATGAAGTCCAAGGAACTGTCCATAGATCTCATGGATAGAATTGTGATGAGGCATATATCTGGAAGGGCATAAAACAATTTCTAGTGTTGAAAGTTTCCAAGAACACAGTGGTATCCATCATTGGGAAATAAAAAAAATATGGAACTACCCAGACTCTGAGCAACCTGGCAAGAAGGACCTGGGTAAGGGAGGTGACTGAAAACCCAATGACAGAACTACAGAGTTCCTTGGCTGAGATGGAAAAATGGCTGCCAGCTGGACAAGTCTCTACAGCACTTCACCAATCAGGGCTTTATGGGAGAGAAGCCAGATGCAAACCACTCCTGAGAAAAAGCCACCTGACAGCACACCTGGAGTTTACAAAAAGGCATGTGAAAGACTCAGAACTTAATGCAAACGATTCTGTGGTCTGATGAGAGAAAATAGTTACTATTTGGCCTGAATTGTCTGGAGAAAACCAGTCACAGCTCATTTCTCATCTAACACCATCTCTACATGGTGGTGGCAGCATCATGCTATGGGGATGCTTTTCAACGCCAGGGACTGGGGCGAAGATGTACGTTCTAACATGACAATGACCCCAAGCAACACTGGAATGGCTTCAGAACAAGAATGTGAAAGTCCTTGAGTGGCCCAACCAAAGCCCAGACTTGAATCCCATTGAAAATCTGTGGAAAGACTCAAAGATTGCTGTTCACCACCACTCCCAATCGAACTTAATAGAGCTTGAGAAAATCTGCAATGAAGAATGGGAGAAAATCCCCAAATCCAGACGTGCAAAGCTGATACAGACATACCCAAAACGACTGACTCACAGCTGTAATTTCTTCCAAAAGTGATTCTAAAATGTAAATGTACTTATGTAAATTGGACATTTCTGTATTTCATTTTCAATAAATGTGAAAACATTTCTAAAAACGTGTTTTCACTTTGTCATTGTGGTATTGTGTAGCTATTTTTAATTCAATTCAAAAGTTTTGAGAATGACACAAATATTAATTTCCAAAGTTTGCTGCTTCAGTGTCTTTAGATATTTTTGTCAGATGTTACTATGGAGTACTGAAGTATAATTACAAGCATTTCATGAGTGTCAAAGGCTTTATTGACAATTACATGAAGTTGATGCAAAGAATCAATATTTGCAGTGTTGACCCTTCTTTTTCAAGACCTCAGCAATCCGCCCCTGGCATGCTGTCAATTAACTTCTGGGCCACATCCTGACTGATGGCAGCCCATTCTTGCATAATCAATGCTTGGAGTTTGTCAGAATGTGTGGGGTTTTGTTTGTCCACCTGCCTCTTGAGGATTGACCACAAGTTCTCAATGGGATTAAGGTCTGGGGAGTTTCCTGGCCATGGACCCAAAATATTGATGTTTTGTTCCTCAAGCCACTTAGTTATCACTTCTGCCTTATGGCAAGGTGCTCCATCATGCTGGAAAAGGCATTGTTAGTCACCAAACTGTTCCTGGATGGTTTGGAGAAGTTACTCACTGAGGATGCTTTGGTACCACTCTTAATTCATGGCTGTGTTCTTAGGCAAAATTGTGAGTGAGCCCACTCCCTTGGCTGAGAAGCAACCCCACACATGAATGGTCTCAGGATGCTTTACTGTTGGCATGACACAGGACTGATGGTAGCACTCACCTTTATCAGAAACAATCTGCATGGGAAAGGTAGTATGGTAAAAGAAACTGTTAGAAATGGAGGGAGAAGAGTAAAAGAGGGGGGAGTTAGATTTTCTTTGAGGCAGAGAGAGAGGCAGAGAGAGTGGTAGAGGGAGAGAGAGATAGGCAGAGAGTGAAAGGAAGCGGTTCCCAAACCTTCCATACCAAAGCCATCACCTACAGAGAGATGAACCTGGAGAAGAGTCCCCTAGACAAGCTGGTCCTGGGGCTCTGTTCACAAACAGACCCCACAGAGACCTAGGACAGCAACACAATTAGACCCAACCAAATCATGAGAAAACAAAAAGATAATTAAAATCAAATCTTATTGGTAACATACACATGGTTAGCAGATGTTAATGCGAGTGTAGCGAAATGCTTGTGCTTCTAGTTCCGACCGTGCAGTAATATCTAACAAGTAATCTAACAATTTCACAACAACTACCTTATACACACAAGTGTAAAGGAATGATGAAGAATATGTACATTTAAATATATGGATGAGCGATGGCCGAACGGCATAGGCAAGATGCAGTAGATGGTATAGAGTACAGTATATACATATGAGATGAGTAATGTAGGGTATGTAAACATTATATAAAGTGGCATTGTTTAAGTGACTAGTGATACATTTATTATATCCAATTATTAAGGTGGCTAGAGTTTGAGTCTGTATGTTGGCAGCAGCCACTCAATGTTAGTGATGGCTGTTTAACAGTCTGATGGCCTTGAGATAGAAGCTGTTTTTTCAGTCTCTCGGTCCCAGCTTTGATGCACCTGTACTGACCTCGCCTTCGGGATTGATTGAATATGTCCGTAAACACACCAGCCAGCTGGTTTGCGCATGCTCTGAGGACGCGGCTAGGGATGCCGTCTGGGCCGGCAGCCTTGCGAGGGTTAACACGCTTAAATGTTTTACTCACGTTGGCTGCGGTGAAGGAGAGCCCGCAGGTTTTGGTAGCGGGCTGTGTCAGTGGCACTGTATTGTCCTCAAAGTGGGCAAAGAAGTTGTTTAGTTTGTCTGGGAGCAAGACATAGGTGTCCACGATGGGGCTGGTTTTCTTTTTGTAGTCTGTGATTGACTGTAGACCCTGCCACATACCTCTCGTGTCTGAGCCGTTGAATTGCGACTCTACTTTGTTTCTATACTGAAGCTTAGCTTGTTTGATTGCCTTGAGGGGGGGAATAACTACACTGTTTGTATTCGGTCATGTTTCCGGTCGCCTTGCCATGATTAAAAGCAGTGGTTTGCGCTTTCAGTTTTGTGTGAATGCTGCCATCAATCCATGGTTTCTGGTTGGGGAAGGTTTTAATAGTCGCTGTGGGTACAACATCACCGATACACTTGCTAATAAACTCGCTCACCGAATCAGTGTATACATCAATGTTATTGTCCGACGCTATGCGGAACATATCCCAGTCCACGTGATCGAAGCAATCTTTTAGCGTGTAATCAGATTGGTCGGACCAGCGTTGAACAGCACAGGCTTTTCCTGTTTTAGTTTCTGTCTATAGGCTGGGAGCAACAAAATGGAGTCGTGGTCAGATTTGCCGAAAGTAGGGCGAGGGAGGGCTTTGTATGTGTCGCGGAAACTAGAGTAGCAATGATCCAGGGTTTTGCCAGCCCGGGTCACGCATTCATTATGCTGATAAAACTTAGGGAGCCTTGTTTTCAGATTAGCCTTGTTAAAATCCCCAGCTACAAGAAATGCCTCAGGATATGTGGTTTCCAATTTACATAGAGTCCAATGAAGTTCTTTCAGGGCCGTTGAGGTGTCTGCTTGGGGGGGGATATACACGGCTGTGAATATAAACAAAGAATTCTCTTGGTAGATAATGCGATCGGCATTTGATCGTAAGGAATTCTAGGTCAGGTGAACATAAGGACTTGAGTTCCTGTATGTTATGATCACACCACAACTCGTTAATCATAAGGCATACACCCCCGCCCTTCTTCTTACCAGAGAGATGTTTGTTTCTGTTGGCGCGATGCGTGAAGAAACCGGGTGGCTGTACCGACTCCGATAACGTATCCCGAGTGAGCCATGTTTCCGTGAAACAAAGAATGTTACTATCTCTGATGTCTCTCTGGAAGGCAACCCTTGCTGGAATTTTGTCTATCTTGTTGTCAAGAGACTGGACATTGGCGAGTAGTATACTTGAGAGCGGTGCGTGATGTGCCCGTCTACGTGATGTGCCCGCCTGACCAGAAGGCCGCTTACTTGACACATTGGAAATAATTAACAAAAAACCTGAACAAACTAGAATGCTATTTGGCTCTAAACAGGGAGTACACAGTGGCAGAATACCTGACCACCGTGACTGACCCAAACTTAAGGAAAGCTTTGACTGTACAGACTCAGTGAGCATAGTCTTGCTATTGAGAAAGGCCGCCGTAGGCAGACCTGGCTCTCAAGAGAAGACAGGCTATGTGCACAATGCCCACAAAATGAGGTGGAAACTGAGCTGCACTTCCTAACCTCCTGCCAAATATATGACCATATTAGAGACACATATTTCCCTCAGATTACACAGATCCAAAAATAATTTGAAAATGTTGATAAACTCCCATATCTATTGGTTGAAAAACCAGTGTGCCATCACAGCAGCAACATTTGTGACCTGTTGCCACAAGAAAAGGGCAACCAGTGAATAACAAACACCATTGCAAATACTACCCATATTTCTGTTTATTTATTTTCCCTTTTGTACTTTAACTATTGGCACATAATGACATTTGAAATGTCTTTTTTCTGTTTACAGCAATTTTTTATTGCTTTGGCAATGTTAACATACGTTTCCCATGCCAATTAAGCACTTCAATTGAAATTGAATTGAGTGACAGAGTGGCAGAGGAAGATGCAGAGCGAGAGTGGCGGCGCGAGGGAGAGACGGCGCGAGGGAGAGACGGCGCGAGGGAGAGACGGCGCGTCTTTGACGGTACATGGCCCCGTCCATCGTCACCTTTGATGCGGTGAAGTTGTTCTGTCCCCTTAGCAGAAAAAAACCCCCAAAGCATAATGTTTCCACCTCCATGTTTGATGGTGTTCTTGGGGTTATAGGCAGCATTCCTCCTCCTCCAAACACGGCGAGTTGAGTTGATGCCAAAGAGCTCCATTTTAGTCTCATCTGACCACAACACTTTCACCCAGTTGTCCTCTGAATCATTCAGATGTTCATTGGCAAACTTCAGATGGGCATGTATATGTGCTTTCTTGAGCAGGGGGACCTTGCAGGATTTCAGTTCTTCACGGCGTAGTGTGTTACCAATTGTTTTCTTGGTGACTATGGTCCGTGTAGTTCTGGGCTGATTCCTCACCGTTCTCATCATTGCAACTCCACGATCATTGCAAGAACTCACGGGGGGAGATCTTGCATGGAGCCCCAGGCCGAGGGAGATTGACAGTTCTTTTGTGTTTCTTCAATTTGCGAATAATCGCACCAACTGTTGTCACCTTCTCACCAAGCTGCTTGGCGGTGGTCTTGTAGCCCATTCCAGCCTTGTGTAGGTCTACAATCTTGTCCCTGACATCCTTGGAGAGCTCTTTGGTCTTGACCATGGTGGAGAGTTTGGAATCGGATTGATTGATTGCTTCTGTGGACAGGTGTCTTTTATACAGGTAACAAGCTGAGATTAGGAGCACTCCCTTTAAGAGTGTGCTCCTAATCTCAGCTTGTTACAAGTATAAAAGACATCTGGGAGCCAGAAATCTTTCTGATTGAGAGGGGGTCAAATACTTATTTCCCCTCATTAAAATGAAAATCATTTTATAACATTTTTCACTGTTCAAATAAACCTACCATTAAAATTAGACTGACCATTTCTTTGTCAGTGGGCAAACGTATAAAATCAGCAGGGGATCAAATACTTTTTTCCCCTCACTGTACATGTACATATTACCTAAATTACCTTGACTAACCTGTGACCCCGCACACGGACTCTGTACAGATACCCCCTGTAAATAGCCTCAATACTGTTATTTTACTGCTGCTCTTTAATTATTTGTATTTTTTTTATATATTAACAAAAAAAGTAAAAATAACTTTTTTTTTACATAACTTATTTTTCTGAAAACTGCATTAGGTATGCACGATATATCGGTGAACATATTGGAATCGGCCGATATTAGCTGAAAATGCCAACAACGTCCCGATGTTTAGTTTAACGCCGATGTGCAAAACCCATGTCAAAGCTGATGTGCATACCTATATAACGTAGGTACATAACGTAAGCATTTCACTACACTCGCATTAACATCTGCTAACCATGTGTATGTGACAAATAAAATTAGATTTTAATGACGCCATGTAAAATGTTGCGCTACACGTGCAACACAGCATTCCTAACCGAGCTGTTACTCAGATCGAGCAGTCAAGTCGAGCAGTCATTTGAAAGATTAAGACCAGTGAGACAACTCAAAGGCCAAATCAACACCAAGATAATGGAATTCATTGCCATTTATAATAAACTGTGCTCTGTCTGGTTGAGCACCGGTACACACTACCAAGTGTGCTATTTTTCAGATGTTGCCCTACCGGAGTTACACAGTAATAGCGTCACTGCTATTAGCTTCACGACATACTATGGAACGCCGTTTGGGTCTTTGCATGTCAAAAAAGATACCCTTCAATTAACACTATTTGACAATAACACTATTTGACACGTTAAATAAGCTTTTAATTTGACACGTCAAATAACACAGTTCTATTATATAATGTGTGTTCTGAATTTTCACGTGCAAGCCTAGCGCCACCACTACTATCAGTAGCACTGTCAAAGCTGTACAAAAAGTCTGCAAACAAGCCAACACCGGACATGAACGGTGTGATTACAATACTGCGTTAGTAATAAAACATTATTTGTTCAACCGCAACTTCTGGAGTAGCAAGCTAGCTTTAGCTTGGTAGCTAGCTAGCAACAATACATGGCTTTTAAATGTCTTTGAAATATGGGTGTGGCTATGATCTGTAAATTGAAAGCAGACCACTACCTGAAATCTACTTCACAAAATTTAAATAATCCATAAAAATTTTGGCAAGTAGTGAAGGGTTTGGAGTGCAAAAAAGATACACAACTTCCCAAACAATTGTTGGTAGACACACAGATTGTAACTGAGAGAACCTCCATTCTGAAAGCCTTGAATCAGCATGTTTTAGATGCAGACAGTTTATTTGAAAAGGTCAAAGGTATAATTGAGCTCCCTATGAATTTGCCTGACACCCCTGTGCACTCCTTCGCCAGGTTCTCCTTTTTATCCTTCTCTGTTTCAGAAGTGCGTAAAGCCCTGAAAGAAATTGATGGGGAAAAAAATCCCCTGGCCCTGATGAACTAGGCCCCCGCCTCCTACACTTAGCTGCAGACATCATTGCTCCCCCCTTAACCCTGTTGCCCAAAGCGAACGTTATAATCAGCCAGCTAGCTTCATCTGGCTTGTGATGCTCGACCAGACCGGGTTATGTGTTGTGAAGCTAGCCACAATAAGGATTAGGCACAATAGTGTAATTTGCGGATTGCCTTCAAAATAAAAGTACCTCTTTGAAAGTTATGCAGAAGGTTAAAATTGGTGGAATCATGCCATATTTAGGCATGATTCCATGCCTAAATATGGCATGAGGTTGGAATGTGAAGCAATGGGATGGGGTATCAGTCTACTCGGTGACACCCACAGAACACAACTGTGAAGAGTTTACGCAAATATTAGCGTTGTAGCTCTTATCGCAGGACTGTGACTGTGTGAAATCACCTCCCCAGTCAGCCTATTGTGTGTATTGACATTCATATTGCACTGTACAGCTTTACCTAAGGTTTGGGGATCAATGAAATGGGGTATCAGTCTACTCAATACCCAATATATTGTCTCCTCAGAGTTATCATACTTCAAAACATCCACACAGTATTGTTTTTCCTCAGGAATAGTGTTCAATACACATGGGTTGACACATGTGGCTCAATTCACAGTTGTTTCAGAGTCCCACAATAAGAGCTACGATGCTAATGTTCTCTGGGTGTGACTGAGTAGACTGATACCCCATGTCATTGATCCACAATCCATAGGTAAGGCTGTACAGTGAAATAAGAATGGCCCCAATGCAATTCTAAAGTAGAATACATCCAGTGTGATTTCAACAGATTTGTCAAATTAACAAATTGTCTTTTGTTGATTTTATATAACATTCCAACCTTGTTTAGCATGATCTATTCAATTATGACGAGCAGTCATATTCAGGTCCTGATTGGTCAAAAAAAGCCATTTGACACATCAAATAGTGTTATTTGACATGTATCTTTTTTGACATGCAAAGACCCAAACGGCGTTCCATAGACATCCTGGTTGAGAATGAAATGAAACAGCACAGCAAGTAAGTGAAAGAAATGGGTTTTGATTATGTTTTACTGGTAATGGGGACATATGTAAATGCCAACAAAATAACTTTTTGGTCAGTGTGTGTGTGTGTGTGAGACCTTTATTTAACTAGGCAAGTCAGTTAAGAACAAATTATTATTTACAATGACAGCCTACCCCAGCCAAACCCGGACGACGCTGGGCCAATTGTGCACCGCCCTATGGGACTCCCAATCACGGCTGGATGTGATACAGCCTGGATTCAAACCAGGGACTGCAGTGACGTGTCTTGCACTGAGATGGAATGCCTTAGACCGCTGCGTCCAAGTGTGTGTGTTAACTATTTAACTGTACTAGAATGCTTAAAAGGCCACAAAATTAGATATTGGATATCGGTATTGTTTTATTTGGCAAGGAAAATATCAGATATCAGTATCGGACAAAAATGCAATATCTGTGCATCATTAAACTGCATTGTTGGTTAAGGGCTAGTAAGTAAGCATTTCACTATAAGGTCTACACCTGTTGTATTCGGCGCATGTGACAAATACATTTGTATTTGTTTTGGCGCTGTCAATTCCACATCAGACCAGCACACTAAAAAGATACAGGGTGGAGGTGGCTTGGTGCCGTTTAAATTTAGTTTTTTTTTACTCCAAATCCCCGCTGTGTCGCCAAGGATACCGGAAACACTGTAGCCCTTCCATTTACCTCCCAGCATGGCCACACCCCCAAACACAAAGACAGGGGAGAGGGCACCAAGCTCCATTGACAGAGATTAAAACAAAAGGCTATTCTTCCCCCCACCCACTCTGGAATGTCATAGTTTAAAGTCTGAAAGGAGACATGATGGGAGGTGGAGTTGGTAGAGGGTAGGACAGGCCCTATCAGTTGTCTTCTTACACCTCCTCCCTTCTATGCAGCCATACTAAGTCAAATCAAATTTTATTAGTCAGGTGTGGACTAACATGCTGACCACGCGTTGCAAAATAAATTTACACATATTTTATTCAATCATTGCATCCAAACTGCTCCCGCGTGTCAACGAACGTCTGCGTAGCCAGGCGTTAAAATACAACTTGATTCCCATCTCCTCATTGGTTTTTAGGAGCATATACCCACGTTTGTGATTGATAGATCAACTGGAGTGTGGACCTCAGTTTATTGCCAACTGCCATATAACCTGTTTGGGCTAGGGGGCAGTGTTCGGAAGTACGGAGTCTGACGTGCCCAAAATAAACTGCCTGTTACTCAGGCCCAAAAGCTAGGATATGCATATAAATGGTAGTATTGGATCGAAAACACTTTCTAAAACCGTTAAAATAATGTCTGTGAGTATAACAGAACTGATATGGCAGGCGAAAACCCAAGGAAAATCCATGCAGAAAAAAAAAGAATTTGAGCTCCCTGTCCATTCTTATCTTTCCCTTTTGAACAATGAAAAGAATAGCTCCCAGATTGCAGTACCTATGGCTTCCACTGGATGTCAACAGTCTTTAGACAAGGTTTCAGGCTTTTATGAAGAAGTAGTTTAAGGAAATCCAGGTGTCCCTCATTCTGGCTGTAGTCATGTGGCGCGCATGACTGAGGGCGAGCTCTTCATTATTTATCTCCGGTATTGAAAATAATACATTCCGTCTTACATTTTATCATTTATTTACATATTAGGTTACCTTGACATATTAGGGTACCTTGATTAGAAACATTGTTTGACTTGTTTAGACAAAGTTTAATCTAACTTTTTTAGGTTTCCTATGGCTGTATGTTGAACGAGTGGACTATAAAGAGGGACTTTATCGAACAAAACGACCATTCTTTGTGTTCCTGGGACCCGTGGGATTGAAACAAGAGGAAGATCTTCAAAGGTAAGTGATTTATTTTATCTCTATAATTGATTTTGTAATGCCTGTGCTGGTTTGAAATATATTTATATGCAGGAAGTATGCGGGGCGCTGTCCTCAGATAATCAAATGCTTTAGCCGTAAAACCTATTGTAAATCGGACAAAGCTGTTCGATTACCAAGATTCTAAGCTAAAGAATGGTGTACAACACTTGTATTTTCATTCATGTTTAATATTAGTATTTTTTTATTTAAATTTGGCGCTCTGCATTTCACTGGATGTTGTCGTAGGTGGACGCTAGCGTCCCACCGATCCCTAACAAGATAAAGTCCACAGAAGAAGAAGACTGGAGGAGAGGTTACTAGAAACTAACTAGGTTTCCCCTTTTATCTGTGGATTCATTGTTGGAGTAGAGAACACACGATTGTGTGTGACTCAAAATGGGTCAAAACTCTACAAAGATCCAGAAAAAAGGACCTTGTGCATTTCAGGTAAAATAACAACCCAATGTTTATATCCCAGGACAAATTAGCTAGCAACAGCAAGCTAGCTAGCTAAATGTCCATTAATGTTTCATGTGTTCTGACCTGTCCCCAAATTAATATAGTTGGTTCAGAGTTTGTTTTGATATTTCAACCTACATGTCCTGATCGCGTCTGGTGTGGATGGACAATATCAACATGCCCTCGATGGTGGACGCAGGTGCGTGCCTGGTCTAGTCAGCATGTAACAGTTAACTGCTTACTTTATGGGCCCTTCAAAACAATGCAGAGAGAAAGAAAATAAAACACGTAATAATAAAAGTAATAAAAAGACACAATGAGTAACAATTACTTGGCAATATACAAAGGGGTACCTGTACCGAGTACCACCACTTCACAGCCAATAGATTCTCCCTGGCAAAGATGTATATGCTACTGGGGAATAGAGTACCACAAGCTGCACAAAACTCCCTTCTAGTTGTAACTTCTGGTACTTTGTAAAGATCGATTAGAGTTGAGTGGGTTTCTCAGGCTGAAGTTAAGGCCTCTAGTATGAAAGCAGCATTACACAGGCGTCTTGCTTCGTCATTGAAAACGGTTTAAGACAACAGCCAGCAGTCAGCCAACAGCTAGGCCATGAAGCAGCACACACACTCCCTTACAGTTTTCCATAAAAAAATGTCCCTGCTGCTCAGCCATTGGCTATGGAAAATGTCGGTGAAAGGTTACAGGAGAGAGAGCATAGTGTGTAGGGAAACACAAAGGACGTATGAGGCAGTATAGACACTTAGCCTATATGTGTGTATGTTTGTTTGAGAATCTGACTGTAGATCCCGACAGCAAGAATCTTGTTAGACAAAGAGGGCCTGGAAGAATGTTGTCCTTCCTCTGTGAAGTAGGGCTTTCTTATGCCTCAGTGACTTGCTTTGTTGCCATTTCCATATGTTCCTACTGCTGTCCCTGAAGTATGAAACACTGATGTTGGGCCTAATCCATCACCTCAACAGAGGAGCTGACCAATCCCCTTTCCACGCCTCCCTCCCCTTCATCCTATAAAGACAACTGGACATCCCACCTTCCCTTCCCCCCCACTAAACCCTGTCCCAGCCCAGGCAGTAATTGCACCCTATGTTACAATTAGTCGAGAGAGAGAGACAGAGAGAGAGACAGAGCGGGAGAGAGAGCGAGGGAGCGAGCGAGCGGGAGGGAGAGCGAGAGGGAGAGCGAGCGAGAGGGAGCGAGCGAGCAAGAAGGGGGGAGAGAGCAAGCGAGCGGTGGGGGGCACAAGAGGGGGAGCGAGAGAGGGAGGGGAGAGTGAGAATTCAGGGCAACAAGTGAATTGATTTGTCACATTTGTTGCAATATTACTTCAGTGCCTTGTTGCAAACAGGATATGTGTTTTGGAATATTTTTATTCTGTACAAGCTTCCTTTTCACGCTGTCAATTAGGTTAGTATTGTAGAGTAACTTCAATGTTGATCCATCCTATCACAGCCATTCAATTCTAAGTCACCATTGGCCTCATGTTGAAATCCCTGAACGCTTTCCTTCCTCTCCGGCAACTGAGTTAGGAAGGACGCCTGTATATTTGTAGTGACTGGGTGTATTGAGCATCCAAAGGGATAGTCAATGTCTGCTTTTTAATTTTTTTACTCATCTACCAATAGGTGCCCTTCTTCGAGAGGCTTTGGAAAACCTCCCTGGTCTTTGTGGTTGAATCTATGTTTGAAATTCACTGCTTGAGCAGTTTTGGGGAGTCACTGGGTTCGATCTGTGTCAGAACCGGTCGTGACCGGGAGTCCCATAGAGCTGGGCACAATTGGACCAGCATCGTCCGGGTTAGGGGAGGGTTTGGCCAGGGGGGCTTTACTCGTCTCATCGCACTCTAGTGACTCCTTTTGGCTGGCCGGGTGCCTGCAGGCTGACTTTGGTCGTCAGTTGAACAGTGTTTCGTCTGACACATTGATACAGCTGCCTTCCGGGTTAAGCAGGTGGATGTAAACCTCTTACAGCTAGGAGGCAGAATTCCTAGTTTCCGCCTGTCTGACGTGCCCAAAGTAAATGGGCTGTCACTCAGGCCCAGAAGCTAGATATGCATATAATTCGATAGAAAAGACTGAAGTTTCCAAAACCATTAAAATTTTGTCTGTGGCTATTACATAACTGATTTGGCAGGCGATAACACGAAGGAAATCCGACCAGAAAGAAAAAACAAATTCTGCTCCCATGCTCTTATTTTGAAAAGCTATTGAAAAGCATTGAATCCATCCACCATTTTCCTATTCCTATGGCTTCCCCTTTATGGTAACAGTCTACTATTGATGGCTTTGGGCTTGTATTTTGAAAAATGAATACGTTTTTTCACATGAAGGAAAGAGTGCGCCGGAAGAAAAACAGTGTTTGGGCACGTTTTGGGGAGAGCACTCGCGTGGGAATTTGCCTTGTCTATTGAACATAGTTGTTTCCGCGTGAAGTTTTATCGTTTATTAACATTTTAGACAACCTAAGTCTTTGTTTGACAAAAATAGACTAAGTTTCCTGGGAGCAATTTGGACTTTTTTGTCGTCGTTTTGACGGAGGTGTTTCCTGTGGATTTCTGAATTCAATGGCGCCGTCGAAACTGCGTTCTTTGGATATAAATGTGTACTTTATTGAACAAAACGAACAGCGGTTTTGTAGCTGGGACCCTCCTGGTTGAAAACATCAGAAGATCTTAAAAAGTGAGTTTTTAAATCTTTAATTTGTGATTTTGTGTCGCCAGTGCTGGTTGAAAAAGCTATTTTTGTGAGGTGCTGACCTCAGATAATCAAATGTTTTGCTATCGCCGTAAAGCCTTTTTGAAATCTGACAACAGATTTAGATTACCATGACTCTAAGCTTTGTAACCATGTGCAACACTTGTGTGAATACTTTGTGAAGGCACCGTAGCTTAACTAGCTTCTCTTGGTTTGATGCAGTCAAGACAGGTATATGTAATCAGATGAGACTATTAATAACTAGCAATAAGTTAGCCCACCAGCAGGAGTCGACTTGGTTCGCTGCTCCCTCTTCACTCAGACCCACACCGATTTCCAGCCGCCTGCTTGAGCTGCTGCTCTGCTTCTCTCTCCCTCTTGCATTACCGCTCCGGTTACAGCATTGTTGCGTTAGGTATTTGTTTAATTGTTATTTTTCCCTTATGATGTTTTTATTAACAATCCAAATTTCATTAGTGTGTGTGTCTGTGTCTATGCATACACATAAGGCTGTGTGTGTATTTAATGTGCCCAGCTCCAGATGAGCCAATAGCCACTGTGACATCATCATTACCTTCAGCCACTGTAAATACAATGAGCCTCAGACCTTTCCTTTGGCAGATCTGTCCATAGGAAATGGCTGCTAGTGGATGTCTTAATGTGAGAATTGGGGAAATAATGGGAGAGAGCAACCGGAGCTGGTCACCCTATCCAGTGAGAGAGTGGTCTAATGGCTCAGGTGGAGGATAGCACAGCATGGCTTTTGTAAAGGTATCCCACATCTAACAGCTCTGAGAGACAGGCCAACCTGCACACCCTGACAAAGAACATACGAGAGAGAGAGCGAGAGAGAGAAAGGGCAGCTGTACAACAAATGAAGGGAGGAGAAGGAGTGCTAGCAATGAGTCATAAAGGACAAAAGGCAGAGCAGGGTTCTACACCAACCTTTTCTGTTGATGGCACCAACTGTTTCGGTTGATGGCACCAACTGTTTTGGTTGATGGCATTAGCAATTTTTTTATATACAAACAATTATAATGGATCATGACTTGGCCTGTGTCCCAAAACGTGCCTGCATTCCATACAGAACCAGGCTAATAATGACAAGCCATCTTTTCAATAAGCATGCCCTTTCATTGACTTGGATATATTTACTGTAACAGCATAGGAAAAAAAGTTTAAATAAAGTACAAAATGAATTTATTGCAGATTTCAAAGTGCCTTATGTGACTCACCACCTGGATTCGGTCTTATGCAGCAAAATGTGAAATGGTGTTTTTTACATTGGATTAAAGTAGAGACTCAAAATGGTATATCATACACTGCACTTGAGAAACAAGGGTAAAGTAATTCTGCTTTGAAAGTTGATCAACTTGTAAACCCACTTTTGAGAAAATTGAATGTTTTGGTATCTAGTGAAGAGCTCTTCTTTGTCTACATCCATTCAGCATCGTTCACACCCTCTTAAGCTTTAGCCCCACCCATCTCGTTTTGCTCTCGGAGCGTTCAGTTTACCTCTGGATAACATGAAAACAGCCTAACCAGCTCTGCTGGCAGCAATTTCATTACGCTTTTTTGCAGACGTTTACTGACACCGGCCATATTCAACGGGTGTTGTACACACGTCACGTAACGTTAGCTAACAAGCCAGCCAGCTAACGTTAGCTAGTTAAACAATAATGAACAGTGCCAACAATGCCACAGTGCTGGGAGCTAACCAACCAGGTTCAATGTTAGCTAGCTAACATTAGGCTCTAACTAGAAAAGCAAACAGCTCTGGGATTCAAATACTAACGTCAGCTAGGGAGCCATCCAGCTAACGTTAGCTAGCTAGCTGACAGTACACTTAAGCTTAAGACATATAGCTAGCTAGCTAGCTAGCTAGCTAACTAGCTAGATAGGTAAACAATGAACCTAGCTTGGTAAACAAAATAAGTTCACACACATCCCGTACTGCTAACCTAGCTAGCTAGCTAACAGTACACTTTAGCTTGAAATGAAACCACTTTGAATAAAAAACTTCTATGCCATCTGTAAATACAATTGCTAAATTACGAGCCCTGTTGGTTAAGCCACAGAAAAAGCCAGCAACCTTCCCACTAGCCATGACTGGCTGAGATAATGAGTGGGCTGGACATGCTGAGAGATGAGAAGGCTTCTGTCTATTTGAGCTCGTCAGTCTGTGTTGGTAATCCTGTCGAACGCGGATTTGTAAAACATTTATTGTGTAGTTGAGCTGCATAAGTGTTGCTCTCCACTTTCTGGAGGATCAAGTTTTGAAATCAGTGGAATTAGAGAAGAAAACACCTGTCTCTGGATTACATCTTTAAACTAAGGGCAACCGTGGTATGGCTTTCCTGACAGGGAGAAGCGTCCATCATGCATGATGATGCATACAGGTAAAATAGTCTAGCGTTAGCTAGCTACATTCAGATATTACACGTTTCTAATTTTGACAAAGTGGTTTCTATCAAGCTAAAGTGTACTGTAAAGTGTAACGCTAGCTGGCTGACGCTATTATTTGTTTCCAAGCGCTGTTTGCTATTCTAGTTAGAGCCTAATGTTATCTAGCTAACATTGGACCTGGTTGGTTAGCTCCCAGCACCATGGCATTGTTGCCACTTTATACATTATTGTTTAACTAGCTAATGTTAGCTTACTGGCTCGTTAGCTAACGTTACGTGACATGTGTGGTCTTAAACGTTGTTTACCTAGATAGGTTCATTGATTACCTAGCTAGCTATATGTCTTAAGCTAAAGTGTACTGTTAGCTAGCTATCTAACGTTAGCTGGCTGGCTCCCTAGCGGACGTTATTATTAGTTTCCCCAGAGCTGTTTGCTTTTGTAGTTAGAGCCTAATGTTAGGCAGTGTTGGCACTTTGTTCATTGTTGTTTAACAAGCTAACGTTAGCTGGTTGGCTCGTTAGCTAACGTTACGTTGACGTGAATATGTTGAATATGGCCGGTGTCAGTAAACGTCTGCAAAAAAGCGTAATGAAATTGTTGCCAGTTTGGATAACATGAAAACAGCCTGAGGTAAACAAATCATCGGCCAGAGCGTCAAGTGTGCGCGCCGAGAGCGAGATGGGTGGGGCTAAAGCCTAAGAGGGGTGTGAACTACTGATGACATTTTTGGCCAATACCGATATCCGATATTTTCCTTGACAAAGAAAAACGATAACGATAACCGATATTAAATTTTTTTGCTGCCTTTTAAGCATTATAGTACAGTTAAATAGTTTTCACACACGGACACAGCGGCCTAAGGCACTGCATCTTAGTGCAAGAGGCATCACTACAGTCCTTGGTTCGAATTTAGGCTGTATCACATCCGGCCGTGATTGGGAGTAGGGCGGCGCACAATTGGCCCAGCGTTGTCCGTGTTCGGCTGGGGTAGGCCGTCATTGTAAATAAGAATTTGTTCTTACCTGACTTGCCTAGTTAAATAAAGGTCACACACACACACACACACACACACACACTGATCAAAAGGTTATTTTGTTGGCATGTACGTATGTCTCCATTAAACCAGTAAACCTATTTCTTTCACTTACTTGCTGTGCTGTTTCGTTCTTCATTTGTTCAGTCGTTTCATTCTCAACCAGGATTTCTATGGAACGCCGTTTTGGTCTTTGCGCGTCAAAAGAATCCACATCAAATAAAACAATTTGACGTGTCAAATAAGCTTGTTGGAGCTTGTTACATTTTTACGTAGTTATTTTATTACACATTGATTACACTATCACTCGTATTTCATATATAACAACGATTCATCGATTCGTATGCTATGATGCTGGTACAGTTGTCTCGCACAACTACAGTGCTCTTCATAAAAAAAGAGCACGTCTGGGACCTGTTGGATCGGAGGGTGAGGGCTAGGGCCATTCCCCCCAAGAAATGTCTGGGAACTTGCAGATGCCTTGGTGGAAGAGTGTGGTAACATCTCACAGCAGAACTGGCAAATCTGGTGCAGTCCATGATGAGGAGATGCACTGCAGTACTTAATGCAGCTGGTGGCCACACCGGATACTGACTGTTACTTTTGATTTTGACACCCCCCCCCTTTGTTCAGGGACACATTTTTCCATTTCTGTTAGTCACATGTCAATGGAACTTGTTCAGTTTATGACTCAGTTGTTAAATGTTCATACAAATATTTACTTCTGGAAATAAATGCAGTTGACAGTGAAGGACGTTTATTTTTTTGCTGAGTTATATATATATTTTTTTTATTTAACTAGGCAAGTCAGTTAAGAACAAATTCTTATTTACGGCCTACCCCGGCCAAACCCGGACGACGCTGGGCCAATTGTGCTCCGCAATATGGGACTGCCAATCACGGCTGGATGTGATACAGCCTGGAATCAAACAAGTGTCTGCGCCACTCGGGAGTCTCATACACACACGTACACATGGATTCTGTACTGTAGATATGTGGTAATGGTGGAGTAGGGGCCTGAAGGCACACTGTTGTGAAATCTGTGAATGTACTGTAATGTTTTTTTAAATTGTATAACTACCTTAATTTTCCTGGACCCCAGGAAGATTAGCTGCTGCCTTGTATCCGTAATAAATACAAAATTGTCCCGTTTCCATTCGTCAGTGACTCAGCATGGTCACATGTTCCCATGCACCGCCTCACCCACAAAAGGGCAGGCAGTGGAAACCCGATCAGGATATTCACACACACACGCACGCACACACGCACAGAGAGAGAGGGAACAGGAAGTGTGTTAATGGAAAGAAGGCTCTGGGTGAGTTTGTGGTCTGTCTGGGAGCATGTGTACCTCTCTCCCCAGAGTGTAGGGTAAGGCATGGGAGAGGGGATTGGCCAAAGAGGGGCAGTGACAGACATTGAGAGACAGGTGGAATTGCCAACAGACAGGTAGACTGGGTGTCTCTGCTGCAGACAGCCAGTGCACAGGCAGGTGGGACATAAATGGACTGATACAGTAGGAAAGTAGGTGTGTGTGTGGTCATGTGTCTCGATCTCTCCCTTACGGTCAAAGTGGCTGTGCCTCTGTTTGAAGGTGCTCTGTAGGTTGGAGCTGAGCTGGGAGATGGGGGCCTTCAGGTCTGAGTGGCTCTGCTGGCTCAGCTTTTCCTCCATCTCCAGGGTACAGCATGAGTAGCCCTGGGGACACACCTTTAGGGGGGCTCCTACAGGCAGAGAAAACCCTGTTACACACTATAGATACACACAAACCAACACCAACCATCGTAAAAACAGTTCATTCACACACATAATTACACAATATGAAAAACAAACCTACTTCTGTTTCCTGTAAATTAAAGGTTGAGAAAGTAAGAATTCTGTCCACAAAGGTACCGAAATGTTTATTACAGTGCCTTCAGAAAGTATAGACTTTTTCCACATTTTGTGGGACTAACATTTGTCATTTTTTGTCAATAGATAATGCATTTAATGTAAAACATTATCCTTTTTTTAAGATAAATATTAAATCTTGTTAGGGCTAAGGTCCTTTTTTCAGAATTTCCGCCTGACTGACGTGCCCAAAGTAAACTGCCTGTTACTCAGGCCCAGAAGCCAGGATACGCATATAATTATTGGATAGAAAACACTTTGAAGTTTCTAGAAATGTTAAAATGTTGATAAATCCAAAGAAAAAACAAACAGAATTCTTTTTTTTTTGAGGTCCCAGGCTCTTATAATGGAAAGCTTTGGGTCCTATGTAATTCCACTAGAAGTCAACAGTCTTTAATAAAGGTTTCAGGCTTGTTTCTTGAAAAACGAACAAGAATTTAGATTTTTGGTGAAGAGACCACAGGAACAATATCAGTCTTACGGCACACAAAGAAGAGGGCGCACCCTTACTAATTTGACTTTCCTATTGAACATACTACTTTCCGTATGAAATATTATAGTTTATTTACATTTTAGGGTACCTGAGGATTAAATAGAAACGTCGTTTGACTTGTTAGGACGAAGTTTAGCGGTAGCTTTTTGGATTCCTTTGTCTGAACGAGTGGTTTACTGAAATCGATGGCGCCAACTAAAAATACCTTTTGGGATATAAGAAAGGATTTTATCTAACAAAACGACCATTCATGTTGTAGCTGGTACCCTTGGG
This sequence comes from Brachymystax lenok tsinlingensis, assembly GCA_030435695.1. Taxonomy (NCBI): domain Eukaryota; kingdom Metazoa; phylum Chordata; class Actinopteri; order Salmoniformes; family Salmonidae; genus Brachymystax; species Brachymystax lenok. The sequence continues at coordinate 46,735,391 of CM059781.1, forward strand.
ATTGCAAACAGAGGAAGATTTTCAAAAGTAAGTGATTTATTTAAAATCACTATTTGTGACTTTGTGAAGCCGGTTGAAAAATATGTTGATGTGGGGCGCCGTCCTCAGACAATCGCATAGTATGCTTTCGCTATAAAGCCTATTGTAAATCGGACAACGCAGTTAGATTAACAAGAATTACGCTTTTAAATGATACAAGTATCTTATATGTTCATGAATGTTTAATATTACGATTATTTATTTGAATTGTGCGCCCTCTAATTTCACCGGATGTTGTCAACTGGTGTCCCACTAGCGGGACACCTAGCCTTAAGAAGTTTTAAATCGCTCAGCACTAGACAAATCAAAGAAAGTGAACTTCAAAATGTGATGTAGTTTTATTGGAATTTGCAGCTGTTGTTGGTAAGTAATGAATCTGCTGAATCTGTTAATAGCTTTATGTGAATCAGGAGCCTTGTGAATCAACAGAAAATAAAGAATAATGTTCAATAAATAAATATTTATTGTTTTTTCTATTTTAACTCCACAGTAAGCAACCAATTCTCTAATTTGCCTTAAACGGGCAGCATAGTAATATAATTTATCATGTGGTGTCCCAGGCCTCCCTGCTTCACACAAATCAAACTTTAGTTGTCACATGCGCCGAATACAACAAGTGTAGAATTTATCGTGAAATGCTTACCTTCAAGCCCTTAACCAACAGAAGAGTTCAAGAAGAGTTAAGAAAAAATGTACCAAGTAGACTAAAATAAAAAGTTAATAAGAATAACAATAACGAGGCTATATACAGGGGGCACCGATACCGAGTCAGTGTGTGGGGGTACAGGTTAGTTTAAGTAATTTGTATATGTAGGTGAAGTGACTATACATAGATAATAAACAGCGAGTAGCAGCAGTGTACAAAAGGGAGGGGGGGCCCATGTAAATTGTCTGGTGGCAATTTTATTAATTCTTCAGAAGTTTTATGGCTTGGGGGTAGAAGCTGTTGAGGATCCTTTTGGTCTTAGACTTGGTGTTCCGGTACCGCTTGCCGTGCGGTAGCAGAGAAAACAGTCTATAACTTGGGTGACTGGAGTGTCTGACAATTTTATCGGCTTTCCTCTGACACCGCCTATTGTATAAGTCCTGGATGGCAGGGAGCTTGGTGATGTACTGGGCCTTTCGCACTACCCTCTGTAACGCCTTACAGTCAGATGCCGAGCAGCTGACATACCAGGCGGTGATGCAACCGGTCAGGATGCTCTCGATGGTGCAGCTGTAGAACCTTTTTAGGATCTGGAGACCCATGCCAAATCTTTTCAGTCTCCTGAGGGGGAAAAGGTTTTGTCATGCCCTCTTCACTACTGTCTTGGTATATTTGGACCATGATAGTTCGTTGGTGATGTGGACACCAAGGAACTTGAAACTCTCGACCCGCTCCACTACAGCCCCGTCGATGTTAATGGGGTCCTGTTCGGCCCGCCTTTTCCTGTAGTCCACGATCAGCTCCTTTGTCTTGCTCACATTGAGGGAGAGGTTGTTGTCCTGGCACCACACTGCCAGTTCTCTGACCTCCTCCCTATAGGCTGTCTCATCGTTGTCGGTGATCAGGCCTATCACTGTTGTGTCGTCAGAAAACTTAATGATGGTGTTGGAGTCGTGTTTGGCGATGCAGTCGTGGGTGAACAGGGAATATACGGGAGGGGACTAAGTACATAAGTCCAGGATCCAGTTGCAGAGGGAGGTGTTTAGTCCCAGAGTCCTTAGCTTAGTGATGAGCTTCGTGGGCACTATGGTGTTGAACGCTGAGCTGTGGTCAATGAACAGCATTCTCACATAGGTGTTCCTTTTGTCCATAGGTACAGAAGGGTAACTCAAGTTTACCCTGGAAAACCATTTATCCACAAGAGAGAAAAAAGTTGAATTTAATGCGAGTGATTTATTCTCCTCAACGTGACGTCTGATAGCAACCATCAGTCCAGACGTTATAAGGCGAGCTTCTGCAGCTGTTGCTCATGTAGGAGTAATAGAGACAGACACACAGGAGGTTGGGTGGACTGATAAAGACAGGCTTGAGCCGGGGAGAGAAGATTGAGCGAGGATGTTAAATGAGCTTAACCTATAAACTTCCACTCTGAAGAAGGCACAGTGATGCCCAAACGTTGGTGATTTACCCAATAAATTACTGGGAGTTTATATATGGAGTGTGCGACTCAATTTTTATAGTTTATTCGCCGTTAGTCAGCACCTCCACACAAAATAATATCTGTGTGTGCGCTAGAAATGAGCTTAACCTGACAATTTTAGCAATTTCTTAGCGCTGACATCCTATCTGGAGACATCCCATCTGTTTTTCTTTTTAAAGGCGGCTGTTGGAATTTGGGAAGACAGGGGTCCTTTCACTCCACCCAGGCTCCCAATGGCATGTTTGGGTTTTCCCCAACAGTGGTCTGCTCGCTCAGTCAGCGACTCTGGCCCTTCCCGTCTGGGGTCTCTCAACTTATTGTTTAGAGTTATAATAGTACAATACACAAGGTGCAATTTCTAAATTTGGTTGTGCATCAGCAGTTTTTATTTTGTTATGTCAGCCCATGTCAGCGATTTCTTTTATTTATTGTTAAGTTAGTCAAGCCGCCAGCTATCTAAACTTGTAGTAGTCATGGTCGAATTACAGACCGGGGGCATTGATTGTTAGTCACGCTCACTCAGATATTATATTAAAAACTGAAAACATTCTCACCACCCTATGGCAAAATGTGTACAATTGCAGCAAACTTGCTTTAAAACTGTTTCTCTCTCTGCTGTCAAAAGGGCAGATGCTAAAATACTTTGCTTGCAAAGTGAGAACAAAAACTCCACCCATCTAAATATATGTTTCTAAACACTTCTACATTCAGGTGGATACTACCATGATTACGGATAAACCAGAATAAACCATTGTGAGAAAGCATAACCGCCCGCCCCCCCCATAATGCTAGCCTCCCCTGTTGCTGTAATGTTGTGCTTCTAACTTCCTCTCTCATCATTATTCACGATTCATTCAGGAATATCCGTAATCATGGTAGCATCCACATTAATGTATTTAGAAAATATGATATTCTTATTTACAATAAAATTGACTCCAAAATTACACAATACAATATTTACCATTCATTTCTATTGGGCACAAAATAATCTGAAACACAACCAAAACAAACAGAAATTTCCTCCAACAACTTTTTATAGTCAAAAGCTTGAAGTAATTATTGTGTGCTAGGAATATGGGACCAAATAATAAACTAAAAGACTACTTTAATATACATAAGTGAATTTGTCCCAATACTTTTGGTCCCCCAAAGTGGAGGGGGAACTATGTACAAAAGGTGTTGTAATTTCTAAAACTGTTAAATAGATATGGATTAAAATACCTTTAAATTAGGCAGGATATACTTTAACCTCAGTCACTGTACCATTTCAAATCCAAAGTGATGTAGTACAGAGCCAAAACCAAAAGAAAATGGTCACTGTCCCAATACTTTTGGTGCTCACTGGATATCAAGTGCTATTGAGGGAATAATCTTACAATGTTGCAGTCCAGAAATGAGAGCTTTACCATCTATGCCATAAACCTGGGCCTCTTATGGAGACTGTAGAACTGTCATCAACACATGCTTCAGTATTCCCCCTTCTCTCCAGAAGCATGTGTGCACAGGCCCCATAAGCGTATCAAAAGGATCCCACCCTGCTCACCAATGTGCCTTAGCAGAATGCAATTTAGAAGCTTGTGTGGTCCAGAAACGAGAACTCTACCATCTATGGCAAAAGCCTTTCACCACAACAGGTTACAATAGTAAAATAATCTGCTGTCACCTGTCAAACTGATTCTATATTGAATATCTTTTTGAGATGCTCAAACAAGAACGTGTATCTGTAGTTCAACTCTAAAATGCACTAGACCGTGCAAGATAAAACCAACAAAGAAAAGACAACACATGCATGTGGTCTCAATGTCTAAATAGGGACGGCAGGGCTAGTTCAAACTGCAGGACTTAGTGTATAGATCATGGGAGACTAAAGTGAGAGAATTAATAAAGATGCTCAAACAAGCAGGTGTATGTGTAGTAAACAAGCAGGTGTATGTGTAGCAAACAAGCAGGTGTATGTGTAGCAAACAAGCAGGTGTATGTGTAGTAAACAAGCAGGTGTATCTGTAGTAAACAAGCAGGTGTATCTGTAGTGTTCAACTTTAAAATGCACTAGACTGTGTAAGACAAACTCCCCAAAGAAAAGACGGCAGACAAATGCATGTGGTCTCAATGCCTAAATAGTGGTTCTCCTCACAGGTGAGTGAATCAGCCCATGCCTGGTGTATAGCACTTGGTTGATCTCTGGAGCAGGACACAGAAGAGCTGAATAGATCATGTGAGACAAAAGTGAGTGACAAGAATTAATCAAATAAATCACAGCAAAAGGAATGTAGTTTGTGAGCTAGAAAAACACCCTGACAGTCTGGGTGCTCTACAGTAATCCTACTCCAACTACTTACAGGGATAATGTGGCATTTCGTATTTGTCAGTATAAAGGAAATTAATGGAACCTGCCTTGATGATTGTATTAGCTTTACACTGCTTGTCCTACAGATTTAAATTATTAGTAAACTGGTAGGTAAAACGCTCCTTGTCCCGGAATGAGCAGAGATAGCCCCGATCCACATTAACGGGACTCCAGTAGAGTGTCAGCAATTTTAAGTTCCTTGGCTTCCACATCACCGAGGACTTGACATGGACCACCACCACTCTTGTCAAGATGGCGCAACAGTGTCTACTTCCTAAGGCAGCTGAAGATATTTGACATGCCACCCAAGGTCCTCTCCAAATACTACCGCTGCACCATTAAGAACATCCTGACCGGTTGCATCATGGCCTGGTACGGCCCACCATTGGGCAGACCAACAGGCACAGAGATAGAAACTATCTACAAGCCATCAGACTGCTGAACCATTGAGCTGGACCTGCACTGATTCTCCGCACCTTAGCACACAAGCACAGATGCACTCACTCACGCACACACCCACACAGATATACACTCATCCACATATACATTCATGCCACACACACACAAACTGCTGCTACCAAACTATTTTTATTATTGCTAAATACAGTGCATTCGGAAAGTATTCAGATCCCTTGACTTAATTCACATTTTGTTACGTTACAGCATTATTCTAAAATGTATGAAAAAATATTATTCATCAATCTACATACATACCCCATAATGACAAAGCAAAAACACATTTTTCGAAATATGAGCCAATTTATAAAACAAAAAAACTGAAACATAACATTTAGACCCCTTTACTCAGTACTTTGTTGAAGCATCTTTGGCAGCGATCACAGCCTCGAGTCTTCTTTGGTATGACGCTACAAACTTGGAACGCCTGTATTTGGAGAGTTTCTCCCATTCTTTAGTATTTTTACCCCTTTCTCTCCCTAATTTCGTGGTATCCAATTAGTCTTGTCTCATTGCTGCATCTCCCATTCGGACTAGGGAGAGGCGAAAGTAGAGAGCCGTGCGTCCTCTGAAACACAACCCAACCAAGCCGCATTGCTTCTTGACACAATGCCCACTTAACCCGGAAGCCAGCCACACCAATGTGTTGGAGGAAACACCGTACACCTGGCGACCGTGTCAGCATGCACTGCGCCCGGCCCGCCACAGGAGTCGCTAGTGCACGATGGGACAAGGACATCCCTGATGGCCAAACCCTTCCCTAACCTGGAAAACGCTGGGCCAATTCTGTGCCAATACCATGCTATTGTTTGAGGAGAGTGCACAGTTATGAACTTGAAAATTAGCTATTTCCAGGTCTCTCCAGAGATGTTTGATCAGGTTCAAGTCCGGGCTCTGGCTGGGCCACTCAAGGACATTCAGAGACTGGTCCCGAAGCCACTCTTGCATTGTTTTGGCTGTGTGCTTAGGGTCGTTGTCCTGTTGGAAGGTGAACCGTCACCCCAGTCTGAGGTCCTGAGTGCTCTAGAGCAGGTTTTCATCAATAACCTCTCTGTACTTTGCTCTGTTCATCTTTCCCTCGACCCTGATTAGACTCCCAGTCCCTGCTGCTGAAAAACATCCCCACAGCATGATGCTGCCACCACCAAGGTTCACCATAGGGATGGTGCCAGATATCCTCGTGACGTGACGCTTAGCATTCAGGCCAAAGCATTCAATCTTGGTTTCTTCAGACCAGAGAATCTTGTTTCTCATGGTCTGAGAGTCCCTTAGGTAACTTTTGGCAAACTCCAAGCGGGCTGACACGCGACTTTTAGAGAAGTGGCTTCTGTCTGGCCGCTCTACCATAAAGGCTTGATTGGTGGAGTGCTGCACCAAGCTGTCATCAAGGCAAAGGTTAGCCACTTTGAAGAATCTCAAATATATTTAGATTTGTTTAACACTTTTTTTGGTTACTACTTGATTCCATGTGTTATTTCATAGTTTTAATGTCTTCACTATTATTCTGGAATGAGCAGGTGTCCAAACCTTTGACTGGTACTGTATAGATGAATATATTTGCACCCATCTCAGTTAACTAATCCATTGTGGATGCCTAGACTAATAAACAACCTACGCTTGAACTGTAAATGTGGTCGGAGGCTTCATATGGAGGGTGTGACGCAACTGCAGAATCTCCAGAGGCATGCAGAGGCCAAATCGAGTTCTGTACCGCATCGCCATGCGCCTCCGAAATTGTGTAACAATGCAGAGGGCTCTCTATAGGGGGCGGTACATCCTGTAGAAGAAAAAAAACTCGAACAAACAAAAAACTGCAGATTTTCCCAAATCTGTGGAGTTGAAGGGATCGCTGGTGTTTTCCATTCCTGAGAACTGGTTTGGTAACTTATGATTCTTAACTTAATTAATGAAGTTACATATGAAGGGAGTTTCTGTAAGATTGCTTTGTAAAAAAATAAGCGAATGCAGCTCTTTTCTTACAGACAGAGAGGTCCATCCCACATTTTTTCACAGACTACAATGAGTCCTAAAATTGTCCCGTGTTAAAACGTATTTCAGAATGGTAGACTGCGTCCAAGGGTTTTAAAACAAAAAGGTGGCTACATGCATGTTAAAGCTTGTGAGGGAGATAAGTGTCTCCAGTTTCAGAGATTTTTGTAGTTTGTTCCAGTCATTGGCAGCAGAGAACGAGAAGGAGAGTCGGCCAAAGGAGGAATTGGCTTTGGGGGTAACCCGTGAGATATACCTGCTGGAGAGCGTGCTACGGGTTGGTTCTGCTATGGTGACCAGCGAACTGAGATAAGGCGGGACTTTACCTAGCAGGGACTTGTAGATGGCCTGGAGCCAGTGGGTTTGGCGACGAGTGTAAAGCGAGGGCCAGCCAACAAGAGCGTACAGGTCGCAGTGGTGGGTGGTATATGGGGCTTTGGTAACAAAAAGGATGGCACTGTGATAGACTGGATCCAATTTGTTGAGTAGAGTATTGGAGGCTGTTTTGTAAATGACATCACCAAAGTAGAGGATCGGTAGGATGGCCAGTTTTACAAGGGTATGTTTGGCAGCATGAGTAAAGGATGCTTTGTTGCGAAATAGGAAGCCAATTCTAGATTTAATTTTGGATTGGAGATGTTTAATGTGAGTCTGGAAGGAGAGTTTACAGTCTAACCAGACACCTAGATATTTGTAGTTGTCCACATAATCTAAGACAGAACAAGAGTAGTGATGCTGGAAGTGATCGGTTGAAGAGCATGCGTTTAGTTTTACTTGCGTTTAAGAACAGTTGGAGGCCACGGAAGGAGAGTTGTATGGCATTGAAGCTCGTCTGGAGGTTAGTTAACACAGTGTCCAAAGAGGGGCCAGAAGTATACAGAATGATGTTGTCTGCGTAGAGTTGGATCACAGACTCACCTGCAGCAAGAGCAACATCATTGATGTATACAAGAATTGAACCCTGTGGCACCCCCATAGAGACTGCTAGAGGCCCGGACAACAGGCCCTCTGATTTGACACAAAACTATCGGAGAAGTAGTTGGTGAACCACGCGAGGCAATCATTTGAGAAACCAAGGCTGTCGAGTCTGCCGATAAGGATATGGTGATTGACAGTCAAAAGCCTTGGCCAGATCAATGAATACGGCTGCACAGTAATGTCTCTTATTGATGGCGGTTATGATGTCATTTAGGACCTTGAGCGTGGCTGAGGTGAACCCATGACCAGCTCTGAAACCAGATTGCATAGCGGAGAAGGTACGGTGGGATTCGAAATGGTCGGTAATCTGTTTAACTTGTTAGGGAGCAGCGCATGAGGTGACCGTTTTGGAGAGCCTGGCGTGCCCAAAGTAAAATGCCTCCCATTCAGGCCCAGAAAATAGGATATGCACATATTTAGTACCATTGGATAGGGAACACTGAATTTTCTAAAAGTGTTAATCATTTGTCTGTGAGTAAAACAGAACGGATATGGCAGGCGAAACCCCGAGGAATTTCTGTCCTGGAAAAAGTGGTTTTGACAGAGTGCCTCATTTGGAACCCCTCCCTTATGAAAATGCCCATATAAGGGCATATGAATGCAGTACCAATCGCTTCCTCTGGATGTCAGTCTCGAGACAGTGTTCAGATTATATATTTTTTGATGCTATTAGAGCAGAGAAGAAGAGAAAACAGGAAGTGTCCCCTTGGAAGTCAACAGAAGAGAACGCGTGCTCCCGACAAGGCACGCTCTGTGTTTTTTTCCGTCCTTATAGCCCAGTTTATATTCCGGTTGAATTATTATAGTAAATATACGTAAAAGTGTTCCTAAGGATACATTTAAAACGATTTTTGATTGTTCTTGGACAAGTTTATAGGTATAAGTTGAACGAGTTCACGTTTCAATGGACGAGTGGAGGCTGTAGTTTGATTATAACGCGAACCAAACGGAGATTTATGGCTATAATACATTACTTTTTCTAACAAAAGAAGCATGGATTGTCTTCGTGGGACACTTTGGAAGCCATCAGTAGAAGTTCTTCAACAGGTAATTGATTTGTTTTCGCTGTGAAATGTGTTTTGTGTGAACCATGAAGGCTAATGAATTCATGGTAATGAGAAAATAGTAGAGGTGCTACCCTCAAACAATCAAATGTGGTGCTTTTGCCGTAAAATCTGACAACGCTGTGATATTGCCAAGAAACAGAGCTTTTGATGAGTATGAAACACTTGTATAATGTTTAATAATTCAACTTTTGGATTTTGAATTTGGCGCCTTGCATTTCACCTGGTAGTGTCGGGATTGGGGGCGCTAGCGCCCCACCACTCCCTAAGAAGTTATTAACTTGGCTTTCAAAGACCTTAGAAAGGCAGGGTAGGATAGATATAGGTCTGTAGCAGTTTGGGTCAAGAGTGTCTCCCCCTTTGACGAGGGGGATGACCGCAGCTGCTTTCCAGTCTTTGGGAATCTCAAACGTCACGAAAGAGAGGTTGAACAGGCTAGTAATAGGGGTTGAAACAATTTCGGGCAGATAATTTTAGAAAGGGTCCAGATTGTCTAGCCCGGCTGATTTGTAGGGGTCCAGATTTTGAAGCTCTTTCAGAACATCAGCTAACTGGATTTGGGAGAAGGAGAAATGGGGGAGGCTTTGGCGAGTTACTGAGGGGGGTGCAGGGCTGATGACCGGGGTAGGGGTAGCCAGGTGGAAAGCATGGCCAGCCGTATAAAAAAGCTTTTTGAAATTCTCAACTATTGTGGGTTTATCGGTGGTGACAGCATTTCCTATCCTCAGTGCAGTGGGCAGCTGGGAGGAGGTGCTTTTATTCTCCATAGACCTTAGTGTCCCAGAATGTTTTTGAGTTTGTGTTACAGGAAGCAAATTTCTGCTTGAAAAAGCTAGCCTTGGCTTTCCTAAACTGCCAGTGAATATTGGTTCCTGACTTCCCTGAAAAGTTGCATATCACGGGGGCTGTTCGAAGCTAATGCAGAACGCCACAGGATGTTTTTGTGCTGGTCAAGGGCAGTCAGGTCTGGAGAGAACCAAGGGCTATATCAGTTCCTGGTTCTAAATTTCTTGAATGGGGCATGCTTATTTAAGATGGTGAGGAAGGCACTTTTAAAGAATAACCAGGCATCCTCTACTGACGGGATGAGGTCAATATCCTTCCAGGATACCCGGTCCAGGTCTATTAGAAAGGCCTGGTCGCTGAAGTGTTTTAGGGAATGTTTAACAGTAATGAGGGGAGATCGTTTGACCGCAAACCCATTACGGATGCAGGCAATGAGGCAGCGATCGCTGAGATCTTGGTTGAAAACAGCAGGGGTGTATTTGGAGGGCAAGTTAGTTAGGATGACATCTATGAGGGTGCCCGTGTTTACGGCTTTGGGGTTGTACCTAGTAGGTTCAATGATGATTTGTGTGAGGTTTAGGGCATCAAGCTTAGACTGTAGGATGGCCGGGGTGTTAAGCATGTCCCAGTTTAAGTGACCTAGCAGCACGAGCTCTGAAGATAGATGGGGGGGCAATCAGTTCACATAGTGTCCAGAGCACAGCTGGGGGCAGAGGGTGGTCTATAGCAAGCGGCAACGGTGAGAGACTTGTTTCTAGAAAGGTGTATTTTTAAAAGTAAAAGTTCAAATTGTTTGGGTACAGACCTGGATAGTAAGACAGAACTGTTGTAGTTAGGGATGGAAATTTCAGCGTTATTGGTGGACTTCCTGAGCCAGGATTCAGACACGGCTAGGACATCCGGGTTGGCAGAGTGTGCTAGGGCAGTGAATAAAACAAACTTAGGGAGGAGGCTTCTAATGTTAACATGCATGAAACCAAGGCTTTTACGGTTGCAAAAGTCAACAAAATGAGAGCACCTGGGGAATAGGAGTGGAGCTAGGCACTGCAGGGCCTGGATTAACCTCTATATCACCAGAGGAACAGAGGAGGAGTAGGATAAGGGTACGGCTAAAGGCTATAAGGACTGGTCGTCTAGGACGTCTGGAACAGAGAGTAAAAGAACAGGTTTCTGGGTGCGATAAAATAGATTCAAGGCATCATGTACAGACAAAGGTATGGTAGGACGTAAATACAGTGGAGGTAAACCTAGGAATTGAGTGGTGATGAAAGAGATATTGTCTCTAGAAACATTTAAACCAGGTGATGTCATCGCATGTGTGGGTGGTGGAACTGATAGGTTGGATAAGGCATATTGAGCAGGGCTAGAGGCTCTACAGTGAAATAAGACAATCAACACTAACCAGAAGAGCAATGGACAAGGCATATTGACTTTGAGGAGAGGCATGCTTAGCCGAGTGATCATAAGGGTTCAGTTAGTAGTGAGGCTGGTTGGGGACACGGCGATTCAGACAGCTAGCCGGGGGTAGCAAGCTAGCAAAGGCTAACAAAGACAGAGGAAGTCTGTTTATAGCCTCCTCGTACGTTTCCGTCGGTAGACCAGTCGTGGTGGGTTAGTGGGGTTCCGTGTGGTGAAGGGGACCAGGCCAAATTGGCAAAATAGGTAATAGTGGCCCAAGAAATTGTCCGATGGACCTGTTTAGCTAGCAGCCGATATGCTCAAGACAGCAAAACATTAGCAGGCCGCAGTTAGCTGATGGGCGTTCAGGTGACGTCGCGACAGAGGGCCGGTTGGATAACCCCCTCGGGCAGATATGTCAGTAGTCCAGTCATGAAGGCCCAGTGAGGCTCCGCACAGGCAGTAAAAACAGGTCGGGATAGGTGTTGTAGCCCAGGAGTGGCTGATGGGATTCTTCAGACAGCCGGAAAATGGGCCAAGCACAGGCTAGCTTCAGGCTAATTGGTGCTTGCTCCGGGACCAACGTTAGCCAATAGTCACACGGATAGCAGCTAGCTAGCTAGCTGAGGACGAGGACAAAAAGACGTCTGACTGCTACGCCATCTTGCATAGAAGAAGGCCTATAGGCTACCTGGCCTGCGCGCAAATGTATGCATATAAATGTGCCATTTAGGGATCTGATATCTGATTGGCTTAACGCACCACTACTAATGACCTGTGGAGCCTCTCAAAGTATTGTTTTCTTCACCTCAAACAGCAAGCAAACAAAGTCTGTTTTTACATCCATTGAGAATTACAATAGTTTTATGTAGGCTATTTTTACATATTTGGCAATGTCAAGAGAAGTTACTTATTAGGTTTATCATTTTAATTCAGATAGCATTTTGATTAACCACATGACAATGAATTCAAGATATGAAGACGTTATAAATTAAATGAAGCTTTCACGAAAATGTGCATATGAAAACCATAACTGTCAGGCAGATGGGTAGAAATTGTAAGATAAACTGGCATTCAACAAGAGAGGATTCCAACTCCTTGTGTTGCCTATTACCAGGAACCACTAGACAGGTAGCCTAGTGGTTAGAATGACTAGAAACCCAAAGGTTGCATGATAGAATCCCCAAGCTGACAAGGTAAAAATCTGTCGCCCTGCCCCTGAACAAGGCACACTAACCCACTGTTCCTAGGCCGTCATTGAAAATAATTATTTGTTCTTAACTGACTTGCCTAGTTAAATAAAGGTAAAATAAATAAATAAAAGTAATGGCAGAATCTGCAAAAGCCAGCAGGAGCGGGAGGAGAATAGTTGGGTCAGGTTTTTTTCTAGATCTCTGGTGCCCTCTTGAGGCATTTGTCTTATTAAAACACACAGGGTGTTTCTATTTTACGAAAATACTTGTTAAAAATGTTTGACCAATCGGTCTAACAAGAATTTTGTTAGTCGTGGACAGCCCTTCTATATGAAAGCTTCTACCTTTTATTACAACATCAGTCCCACAACACGACCAGAGAGTGAAGCACCACCACCTTTCATCTCTTAAACAGGACCCCTCCCTCCTGGGATCAAGTCCAAATCGAGCCACCCACCCACACACACAGAGAGAACGAAAGCGAGAGAGAAGAGTTGGCAACCACTACCTAAACACATCACTGTTCAACATATACAGTTGAAGTCGGAAGTTTACATACACCTCAGCCAAATACATTCCAACTCAGTTTTTCACAATTCCTGACATTTAATGCTAGTAAAAATTCCCTGTCTTACGTCAGTTAGGATCACCACTTTATTTTAAGAACGAGAAATGTCCGAAAAATAGTAGAGAATGATTTTTTTTCAGCTTTTATTTATTTTATCACATTCCCAGTGGGTCAGAAGTTTACATACACTCAATTAGTATTTGGTAGCATTGCCTTTAAATCGCTTAACTCGGGTCAAACGTTTTGGGTAGCCTTCCACAAGCTTCCCACAATAAGTTGGGTGAATTTTGGCCCATTCCTCCTGACAGAGCTGGTGTAATGGAGTCAGGTTTGTAGGTTGGGATGGTGTTCTTCGGCTTGCAAGCCTCCCGCTTTTTCCGAACAGTTCTATTTTTGTTTCATCAGACCAGAGGACATTTCTCCAAAAAGTACGATCTTTCTCCCCATGAACAGTTGCAAACTGTAGTCTGTTTTTTTATGGCGGTTTTGGTGCAGTGGCTTTCAGGTTATGTCAATATAGGACTCGTTTTACTGTGGATATAGATACTTTTGTACCGGTTTTCATCCAGCATCTTCACAAGGTCCTTTGCTGATGTTCTGGGATTGATTTGCACTTTTCGCACCAAAGTACGTTCATCTTTAGGTGACGTGTCTCCTTCCTGAGCGGTATGACGGCTGCGTGGTCCCATGGTGTTTATACCTGCGTACTATTGTTTGTTCAGATGAACGTGGTACCTTCAGGCGTTTGGAAATTGCTCCTAAGGATGAACCAGACTTGTGGAGGTCTACAATTTTTTTTCTGAAGTCTTGGCTGAATTATTTTGATTTTCCAAAGATGTCAAGCAAAGAGGCACTGAGTTTGAAGGTAGGCCTTGAAATTCATCCTCAGGTACACAGGCTAATTTACATCATTTGTGTAAATTGGATATCAGAAGCTTCTAAAGCCATGACAATTTTCTGGAATTTTCCAAGCTGTTTAAAGGCACAGTCAACTTAGTGTATGTAAACTTCTGACCCACTGGAATTGTGATAGTGAATTATAAGTGAAATAATCTGCCTGTAAACAATTGTTGGAAAAATTGTCTCATGCAAAGTAGATATCCTAACTGACTTGCCAAAACTATAGTTTAACAATAAATTTGTGGAGTGGTTTAAAAACGAGTTTTAATGACTCCAACCTAAGCGTATGGCTTCAAAGGAGAACGCTACCTGCCAGGAGAACGCTATCTGCCCGAAAGAATAGTGCCAACTGTAAAGTTTGGTGGAGGAGGAAAAATGGTCAGGGTCTGTTTTCCATGGTTCGGGGCTAAGCCCCTTAGTTCCAGTGAAGATAAATCTTAATGCTACAGTATACACTGGAATGACATTCTAGACGATTCTGTGCTTCCAACTTTACGGTAACAGTTTGGGGAAGGCCCTTTCCTATTTCGGCATGACAATACCCCCGTGCACAAAGCGAGGTTCACAAAATGGTTTATTGAGATCTGTGTTAGAACTTGACTGGCCTGCACAGAGCACTGACCTCCACCCAATCAAAAACATTTGGGATGAATTAGAAAACGCTGACTGCGAGCCAGGCCTATCTGCCAAATATCAGTGCCCAACCTTGCTAATGTTTTTGTGGCTGAATGGAAGCAAGTCCCTGCAGCAATGTTCCAACATCTAGTGGAAAGCCTTCCAAGGAGAGTGGAGGCTGTTGTAGCAGCAGCAGGTGTCCATATACTTTTGGTCATGTAGTGTACATTTGTATTTTGTATTTATTATGGATCCCCATTAGCTGCAGCAAAATTAAGGCAGTTATACAATTTTAAAAACATTACAATACATTTGCAGACCTCACACCACACTGTGTGCCCTCAGGCCCCTACTCCACCACATATCTACAGTAAAAAATCCATGTGTACATGTGTATTTTTATTCTTTTACCTTTATTTAAATAGGCAAGTCAGTTAAGAACAAATTATTATTTACAATGATGGCCTACACCGGCCAAACCCGGACGACGCTGGGCCAATCGTGCCCCGCCCTATGGGGCTCCCAATCAGAAGCCGGTTGTGATACAGCCTGGATTAGAACCAGGGTGTCTGTAGTGACACCTCTAGCACTGAGTGTCCCTTAGACCGCTGTGCCACTCGGGAGCCCAAAATAGTGTGTATGTGTTTGTTATCATGTGTCTGAATATGTCTGTGTCTATGCTGGTGTTGCTTCACAGTCCACACTTTCATTAGGTTTAGTTTTTCTGCTTGCATCAGTTACTGGATGTGGAATAGAGTATCATGTAGTCATGGCTCTCTGTAGTACTGTGCTCCTCCCATAGTCTGTTCTGGACTTCAAAAGGTTCTACAGCTGCGCCATCGAGAGCATCTTAACTGGTTGCATCACTGCCTGGAATGGCAACTGCTCGGCCTCCAACCGCAAGGCACTACAGAGGGTAGTGTGTACGGCCCACTTCATCACCGGGGCCAAGCTTCCTGCCATCCAGGACCTCTATACCAGGCAGTGTCAGAAGAAAGGCCCTAAAATGTTCAAAGACTCCAGCCACCCTAGTCATAGACTGTTCTCTCTGCTACCGCACGGCAAGCGATTCCAGAGACATCTAAACAGCTAGTACCCCCAACCCATAAGACTCCTGAACATCTAGTCAAATGGCTACCCAGACGTTTTGCATTGCCGCCCCTACTCTTATTATCTATGCATAGCCACTTTAATAGCTCGACCTACATGTACATATGTGGAAAAGCGGCATCTGCAAGTACCCCTTCGCCAGGTCCAGGGTGCTGACGTATCTTGCCTTCCCCAAGCGGTTGACCAGTTCGTCTACCCGGGGCAAGGGGTATTTACTGACTTCTTTCCTGTCCCGGAATTCATTGCAGAAACGAACGGTTCCGTCGGGTTTTGGTACCAGAACTATAGGGCTAGACCACTCACTGTGGGGCTCCTCCAGTACGCCCCATCTCTAGCATTGTCGTCACTTCCCGCTGGGCCGCCGTCCTCCGGGCTGGGCGCCCGGCACCTCGGGAAAACACGACCATATTCCACTGGCCCAACTCTCAGAGCGCTTGTCGTTGGGTCGGGCTGAGGTCTTACCCCATGGAAACTGCTGTGGCCGGGTCCACGTTGCGCTCAGCGCCTCGTGCTTTCCACTTCTTCAGTAGGTTCACATGGTAAAGCTGGAGGTGTTTGCTCCGCCCTGGTTGGCGGACCTTATAATTGACGTCGCCTACCCGCTCGACGATGTCATAGGGACAGTCCTTTTTTTCTCTTCTTCCTACCTTGCGCGCATGCCTCCCCAGGTCCTCATCATTGGGGGTCAACAGCGTCAGGGTGCCCAGCCCATGTACTCTACAGTGCCTGGAAGAGAGGGCAATATCTACCGAGGAGAATGGGCATGGGCAGGTTAGGAATAGCCCCCATGCGCATCTGGCACTCCCCCCTTGGGGTGGTTATCTGCACCAGCACGGTTGGGTACCTCTGTGTTCCCGTGTAAACAGGACACTCATCTCCTCATCCCCTGCTTCGTCTTTTTCATCTCGAGTGAGCCACTGCGGTTGGGCCAGGGTCACCATGCTGCCGGAGTCCAGCAGAGCGCAGATGTCAACGCCATCGATTCGTATTGGAACCATAGGAGGGGCCATCTCTGTGTGCGCCCAAACAAGAGGTGACATAACGCGCCATCCGGGTTACCCCGGAGCTGGGGATGCGGAGGGCATGGACTCTTCCTGGCCGGGGCAGCTCTATGCGAGGTGTCCCGTCTCGCCGAAATCATAGCAACACCACTGATCTAGGTCCAGCAGTAGACGTCATCGACGGTTTGGGTCGCCCTCCCATTTCATGGCCTCGGCTGGTTCCGTCCGGGCCCACGTCAGCCCCTCGGCTCTCTCTGCACTCGTCTTCCCCCTCCCCGCGTCCACTCTCTCCACCCAGGCCCCTTTCAGCAGGTCCTGGTTGTTCTGGTGGGTTTACACCGCGGTGAGCAATTCCAAGGGCTGGACTTACTAAGCCATCCCTTGGTAAGGCGCACCAGGTCACTCATCTGAGAGCGGGCGGAGATGGTGGTGTCAAAGGCCCAGTCATGGATCAGTTGTGCACGGCATGCGAGGCTGAATCCATAACGGCTCAGGATCTTACATTTGAGTCTCTCATAATTCAAATCAAATCAAATTTTATTTGTCACATACACATGGTTAGCAATGTTAATGCGAGTGTAGCGAAATGCTTGTGCTTCTAGTTCCGACCATGCAGTAGTATCTAACAAGTAATCTAACAAATTCACAACAACTACCTTATACACACAAGAGTAAAGGAATGAATACGAGTATGTACATATAAATATATGGATGAGCGATGGCTGACCGGCATAGGCAAGATGCAGTAGATGGTATGGAGTACAGTATATACACACATATACAGTGGGGAAAAAAGTATTTAGTCAGCCACCAATTGTGCAAGTTCTCTCACTTAAAAAGATGAGGCCTGTAATTTTCATCATAGGTACACTTCAACTATGACAGACAAAATGAGGAAAAGAAATCCAGAAAATCACATTGTAGGATTTCTTATGAATTTATTTGCAAATTATGGTGGAAAATAAGTATTTGGTCAATAACAAAAGTTTCTCAATACTTTGTTATATACCCTTTGTTGGCAATGACAGAGGTCAAACGTTTTCTGTAAGTCTTCACAAGGTTTTCACACACTGTTGCTGGTATTTTGGCCCATTCCTCCATGCAGATGTCCTCTAGAGCAGTGATGTTTTGGGGCTGTCACTGGGCAACACGGACTTTCAAAGATTTTCTATGGGGTTGAGATCTGGAGACTGGCTAGGCCACTCCAGGACCTTGAAATGCTTCTTACGGCCACTCCTTCGTTGCCGGGCGGTGTGTTTGGGATCATTGTCATGCTGAAAGACCCAGCCACGTTTCATCTTCAATGCCCTTGCTGATGGAAGGAGGTTTTCACTCAAAATCTCACGATACATGGCCCCATTCATTCTTTCCTTTACACGGATCAGTCGTCCTGGTCCCTTTGCAGAAAAAACAGCCCCAAAGCATGATGTTTCCACCCCCATGCTTCACAGTAGGTATGGTGTTCTTTGGATGCAACTCAGCATTCTTTGTCCTCCAAACACGACGAGTTGAGTTTTTACCAAAAAGTTATATTTTGGTTTCATCTGACATTCTCCCAATCCTCATCTGGATCATCCAAATGCTCTCTAGCAAACTTTAGACGGGCCTGAACATGTACTGGCTTAAGCAGGGGGACACGTCTGGCACTGCAGGATTTGAGTCCCTGGCGGCGTAGTGTGTTACTGATGGTAGGCTTTGTTACTTTGGTCCCAGCTCTCTGCAGGTCATTCACTAGGGCCCCGTGTGGTTCTGGGATTTTTGCTCACCGTTCTTGTGATCATTTTGACCCCACGGGTGAGATCTTGCGTGGAGCCCCAGATCGAGGAAGATTATCAGTGGTCTTGTATGTCTTCCATTTCCTAATAATTGCTCCCACAGTTGATTTCTTCAAACCAAGCTGCTTACCTATTGCAGATTCAGTCTTCCCAACCTGGTACAGGTCTACAATTTTGTTTCTGGTGTCCTTTGACAGCTCTTTGGTCTTGGCCATAGTGGAGTTTGGAGTGTGACTGTTTGAGGTTGTGGACAGGTGTCTTTTATACTGATAACAAGTTCAAACAGGTGCCATTAATACAGGTAATGAGTGGAGGACAGAGGAGCCTCTTAAAGAAGAAGTTACAGGTCTGTGAGAGCCAGAAATCTTGCTTGTTTGTATGTGACCAAATACTTATTTTCCACCATAATTTGCAAATAAATTCATAAAAAAATCCTACAATGTGATTTTCTGGATTTTTTTTCCTCATTTTGTCTGTCATAGTTGAAGTGTACCTATGATGAAAATTACAGGACTCTCATCTTTTTAAGTGAGAGAACTTGCACAATTGGTGGCTGACTAAATACTTTTTTTCCCCACTGTATATACACACACACACACAC
Source organism: Brachymystax lenok tsinlingensis (assembly GCA_030435695.1). Classification (NCBI taxonomy): domain Eukaryota; kingdom Metazoa; phylum Chordata; class Actinopteri; order Salmoniformes; family Salmonidae; genus Brachymystax; species Brachymystax lenok. The sequence goes on from CM059781.1 coordinate 46,754,337, forward strand.
GAGATGAGTAATGTAGGATATGTAAACATTATATAAATGGCATTGTTTAAAGTGGCTAGTGATACATTATTTCATCCAATTATAATTATTACAGTGGCTAGAGATTTGGGTCGATGGCCGAACGGCATAGGCAAGATTCATTAGATGGTTTAGAGTACAGTGTATACATTTGATATGAGTATGTCGGATACGTAAACATTATATACAAAATTGTTTAAAGTGGCTAGTGATACATTTGTTACATCCAATGTTCTATTATTTAAAGTGGCTAGAGATTTAAGTCAGTATGTTGGCAGCAGTCGCTCAATGTTAGTGATGGCTGTTTAACAGTCTGATGGCCTTGAGGTAGAAGCTGTTTTTCAGTCTCTCGGTCCCAGCTTTGATGCACCTGTACTGACCTCGCCTTCTGGATGATAGCGGGGTGAACAGGCAGTGGCTCGGGTGGTTGTTGTCCTTGATGATCTTTTTGGCCTTCCTGTGACATCGGGTGGTGTAGATGTCCTGAAGGGCAGGTAGTTTACCCCCGGTGATGCGTTGTGCAGTCCTCATTACCCTCTGGAGAGCCTTACGGTTGTGGGTGGAGCAGTTGCCGTACCAGGCGGTGATACAGCCCGACAGGATGCTCTCGATTGTGCATCTGTAGAAGTTTGTGAGTGATTTTGGTGACAAGCCGAATTTCTTCAGCCTCCTGAGGTTGAAGAGGCGCTGTTGCGCCTTCTTCACCACGCTGTGTGTGGGTGGACCAATTCAGTTTGTCCGTGATGTGTACGCCGAGGAACTTAAAACTTTACACCTTCTCAACTACTGACCCATCGATGTGGATAGGGGGGTGCTCCCTCTCCTGTTCCCTGAAGTCCACCATCATCTCCTTTGTTTTGTTGACATTGAGTGAGAGGTTATTTTCCTGACGCCACACTCCGAGGGCCCTCACCTCCTCCCTGTAGGCCGTCTCGTCGTTGTTGGTAATCAAGCCTAACACTGTAGTGTCGTCAGCAAACTTGATGATTGAGTTGGATGCGTGCTTGGCCATGCAGTCATGGGTAAACAGGGAGTACAGGAGAGGGCTGAGAACGCACCCTTGTGGGGACGGTGTTGAGGATCAGCGGGGGTGGAGGTGTTGTTTCCTACCCTCACCACCTGGGGCCGGCCCGTCAGGAAGTCCAGGACCCAGTTGCACAGGGCTGGGTCGAGACCCAGGGTCTCGAGCTTAATGACGAGCTTGGAGGGAACTATGGTGTTAAATGCTGAGCTGTAGTCGATGAACAGCATTCTTACATAAGTATTCCTCTTGTCCAGATGGGTTAAGGCAGTATGCAGTGTGATTGCTATTGCGTCGTCTGTGGACCTATTGGGACGGTAAGCAAATTGGAGTGGGTCCAGGGTGTCTGGCAGGATGGAGGTGATATGATCCTTGACTAATCTCTCAAAGCACTTCATGACGACGGAAGTGAGTGCTACGGGGGCGATAGTCATTTAGCTCAGTTACCTTAGCTTTCTTGGGAAGAGGAACAATGGTGGCCCTCTTGAAGCATGTGGGAACAGCAGCCTGGGATAGGGACTGATTGAATATGCCCGTAAACACACCAGCCAGCTGGTCTGCGCATGCTCTGAGGACACGGCCACGGATGCCATCTGGGCCGGCAGCCTTGCGAGGGTTAACACATTTAAATGTTTTTCTCACATTTGCTGCGGTAAAGGAGAGCCCGCAGGTTTTGGTAGCAGGCCGTGTCGGTGGCACTGTATTGTCCTCAAAGCGAGCAAAGAAGTTGTTTAGTTATTCTGGGAGCAGGACGTCATGGTCCGCAACGGGGCTGGTTTTCTTTTTGTAGTCCGTGATAGACTGTAGACCCTGCCACATTCCTCGTGTCTGAGCCGTTGAATTGTGACTCTACTTTGTCTCTATATTGACGCTTAGCTTGTTTGATTGTCTTGCGGAGGGAATAGCTACACTGTTTGTATTCAGTCATGTTTCCGGTAGCCTTACCTTGGTTAAAAGCAGTGGTTCGCGCTTTCAGTTTTGCACGAATGCTGCCATCAATCCACGGTTTCTGGTTGGGGAAGGTTTTAATAGTTGCTATGGGTACAACATCACCAATGCACTTGCTAATAAAATCGCTCACCGAATCAGCATATACATCAATGTTGTTGTCAGATGCTATCCGGGAACATATCCCAGTCCACGTGCGCGAAGCAATCTTGCAGCATGGAATCAGATTGGTTGGAGCAGCGTTAAACAGACCTGTTTTAGTTTCTGTTTGTAGGCTGGGAGCAACAAAATGGAGTCATGGTCAGACTTGCCGAAAGGAGGGCGGAGAACAGCCTTGTATGCATCACGGAAGTTGGAATAACAATCATCCAGGATTTTACCAGCCCAGGTGGCACAATTCGATATGCTGGTAACATTTCGGGAGCCTTGTTTTCAAATTAGCCTTATTAAAATCCCCAGCCACAATAAATGCAGCCTCAGGATATGTCGTTTCCAATTTACCTAGAGTGAAATGAATTTCTTTCAGTGCCGTCGATGTGTCAGCTTGAGGGGGGGGGATGTACACGGCTGTGATTATAATCGAGGAGAATTCTCTTGGTAGATAATGCAGACCGCATTTGATTGTAAGGAATTCTATGTCAGGTGAACAAAAGGACTTAAGTTCCTGTATGTTGTTATGATCACACCACGTCTCGTTAATCATAAGACACACCCCCACCCTTCTTCTTACCAGATAGATGTTTGTTTCTGTCGGCGCGATGCGTGGAGAAACCAGGTGGCTGTACCGACTCAGATAACGTGTCCTGAGTGAGCCATGTTTCCGTGAAGCAAAGAACGTTGCAGTCTCGGATGTCTCTCTGAAAGGCAACCCTCGATCTGATTTCGTCTACTTTGTTGTCCAGAGACTGTACATTGCCGATTAAAATACTCGGGAGAGGTGCACGATGCTCCCGTCGACATAGCTTGACCAAAAGCCCGGCGCGTTTCCCTCTTCTCCGGCGCCGCCGTTGTTTTGAGTCGCCCGGGTGCTATCCAGTCTATTGTCCTGGTTGGGGTAACAAACAGAATCCTCTTCGGGAAAGTCGTATTCCTGGTCGTAATGTTGATAAGTTGACGTTGCTCTTATGTCCAATAGTTCCTCCCGGTTGTATGTAATAAAACGTAATATTTCCCAGGGTAACAAAGTAAGTAGTAATACATAAAAAAAACAAAAAACTGCATGGTTTCCTGAGAACGTGAAGCAAGGCGGCCATCTCTGTCGGCGCCGGCATTCAAGTTGATGTAGGCCTTCTGGGCCCTCATAATTGGGGCTCTACTTGGGGCTCTAAGCCCGTGCACTCCCAGAAGAAGGAGACAACATCGCAGCACGTACCTCCCCTCACCAACCCCCGGGGTAGACCTCCCGGAATACCACACTGGTCAAACACAAGCCAATAAAAGGGGGCTTTACTATTCTTAGGTAGTGGAATTAATTTTGCTTCTCTTCTCTTTGCTAATCTTGCCGATAAAAAAAAATGTATTAAAGTAGTTCAATGAGCCATCTGATTCAATTAATGTTTGGTTGAGTTTGCGTTCTTGCACAAAATGTAATTTAAGGTGCTCCAATGCTTTTTACTATCATTCTTTGTCATTTATCTTTGTTTCATAGTGTAGTTTCTTCTTTTATTCAGTTTAATAAACATGATTTTTCCATTTACAATACGTTTGCCAATCGATTGTGCAGCTTGATTTATTTGCCATTCCTTTTGCCTCATCCCTCTCCACCATATCATTTTCCAATTCCTCATCAACACACAGAAACCTCACATCCTCCATATAATTAATGGTACTGTAGAGCTCTTTTTACTTGACCACAATATAGCTGGGTCGCTTTGTCCTCGCCCCAAGGGTCCACCGCCCTGCAGTGCCCAAAACCAACACACCCCACTCAGCTTTAGGATCTTAGTTAAACATTCATTACAGGTTTAAGGTGTTAGGCCAAGGCCAGAGTGACAACCCCCAGGATTGAGCAGCACAGCAGCTAGGGATTTCCTAAATAGTTCTCCCCTGAAGTGAGCATGTTTTTAATACAGACTCCATCTGTCGTACTGTACGCCACCCAGATCTTATGAAAGCTGCCCAGTATACCCTTAAGCGGGTAATACATCAAATCTAGTGATACATAACTTTATATTTATGCCATCACTGACATTGTGGGAGGATAACCAACCTTCCAAATACACCTCCAGCAGAGGAATGACATTTCTGAGTGCATGTTATTCAGTTCCACTAGTATATAGTATGTTCTATGGATGGTCTTAAACTGACGTAATTTATGTCTGAGATTATATGAACATGACTGGGCATTCAATCACATCTGTATCCATTAATCATCAACAGCTTCTCCCAGGTCTTCAACTTTTTGTTTTACATGTTTTGTATCATTGGGAAAAGCATCGTATCAACACTTGATACAGTTCAGAAATCAACTTTAGAGGTTTGTCAGACTACCTTAAAATAGTTTCAATATTTGAAGCGTCTGGCTTGTCCAGTGTTTGCTGCACAGAGAGAATAAAGTGATGCATCTGGTTTACCCTGGCTGCCTGACCATGCTGAGATGAGGCATGACAAAGAATTGCCTTGGTGTACATAAAAAAATATATATTATCCAAGAATAGAATGAATGGTTGATTATTTGAAATGACCATTATTCCCAGATTGTAGAAAAGTTAGATAAACTTATGTCTTATGTAGGGCCTTGAAAACAAAAAGGGAGTAATGTAGAGATCTACTGGTCATTAGCTAGGTCCAGCCAACCTTGATACAGGATGGAGTGATGATTATCTTTTTTTTATTTCACCTTTATTTAAAATGTGAATTCCATAAACTTCAATACCCCCTCAGTTTATAACGTTCCATCATTGGTTGCTCTGAGAGTTCTTCATATTGACATTGGCTGCAGCCTCGGGCCCTATGGCGCTAAGCTTGGAAAATAAATGTCAGTTTATTCTCCTTCCTCTATTACTAATAAGGATAGACCAAATGGTGCAGTTGTATGTAATCTTAGACCCATACCAACTATATCAACCATCAGACAGGGCCTGCAACTGTCTATAGTATGTAGCTTTTTGAGTTGGAGGTTCCCATGTGACTTTAAAAATTGCAAAGGCCTTGGGTTGAGCATCTGAACATTAGGAGCTTACTTCCTGAACTAGATTGCATTAAGATCTGGGCTATGAAGAAGAATCCGGATATTCTGGTATTGACTGAAACTTAGATCTCTGGGGACATTCTGGACTCCAATATTAGTATTGAGGGTTATGTGTTCAGAGCTGACAGACAGGGTAGAGGTGGTGGAGTGGCCATTTATATTAAAAATAATTTCTCTCCTTACCAAAATCCATTTCCCTTGCCAACCTATTTTTGCCTCTTTTTAATCCATTGCCTGGGGAAAAATGCATCCATAACTGTTATAGGGGTCTACCATCCTCCCTTGGCTAACTTTTGTGCACTCGAGGAGTTAACTAGTTTGTTAACTTCTGATTTAGTAAAATAAGAAATTATCCTGGTTGACCTAAGTTATGATTGGGAAATGCAGCCTTCAGACATTCTAAAAGACATGTGTAATGATCTAAACCTAACCCAGCTGGCGACTAAGCCTGCACGGCCAACTCTGATTTGATCTTATCTTAATGAATACACCAGAGAAATCTACTGATGTCTTCAGCCAAGACATTAGTGACCATTGCCTAGTTGTTTGTGTTACAGATGTGAGAATACAAAAATCTAAGCCTTGTGTCATCACAAAGAGCAACTTTTTTGCATGCTCTTTCTTTTAGTGACCTTGATTGTATTTCAGCAATCCCTGAACCTGATTTAGCTTCAAACCTCTTTGCAGATGCCTTCAATACTTTTGTGTATAATCATGCTCCCTTCAACAAATTAAGGGTTAAACGTAGATCGAATGCCTGGTACACTCCAGAATTATGAGAAGTCATTCATAAGATAATGCTTGGGTCAAGGCCAGGAACACAGGCTTAGGCCTGAACTGGCAAGCTTTTAAGCAACTGAGGAATCATTGTAACTCTAAAACAAATCAAAGGCTAAATCTGATTATTATGTAACCGCTCTGTCGGATTGTAATGGGAACCTGGCTAAATTCTGGAAAACTGTAAAACTCCCTGAAAGGTGTTGCTTCCTCCTCTGTGCCACAATATATGAATTCCAACACTGGCCCATTATGTAAAAAATGCCATCATTGATGCATTTAATCACCATTTTATTTCAGCAGGCTATCTCTTTGAAATAACTTCTAAGCCTATTCACAATGATATTGGGCTGGATGCTGACAGGGGAAACTTGCTGAATGATCAGAGAAATGATAGTCAAAGCTTTTCTTTTAGGCTATTTACAGAAATAGACATCCTGGATGCTTTGCTAGCAATAGACAAGTGTGCAGCTCTCATCATTGTTGGCTCAATAAGCCACATCTTTAATTTATCATTCCAAAAGTATGGAAATCAGCTCTTGTGCTGCCACTCCATAAGGGTGGGGATAGTGGTGGTCTTAGTATTTACTGCCCCATTTTCAAGGCTTCCTTGTCTAGCTAAGGTTCTTGAATCATTTCTTTTCTGAGAAATGAATTTGGAATGTAAATCAATCAAGGTTTAGGCCTGGGCATAGCAACATTACAGCAACCACTTTAGTAGTTAATGATTATTTTCAATGCTTTAGACACTAAAATAAAATATGCTGCTTTGTTTGTGGACTTGTCAAAATCTTTTGATACTGTTGATCATGCTATTTTATTGAATTTGTCCTCGATAGGCCTGAGCTCTAATGCCTGTTTTTGGTTTCCAGATTATCTTACTGACAGAACTCAGGCCATCGTGATGGATCATAAAGGTGTACCATAGGGGTCGATATTTGGACCTGTTCTCTTCACTAAACACCATTGCTCAATCTGTAAAAATGGTATACTTAATCTATATGTGGATGATACTATTATGTGTGCTATTGGCCCGACTTTTGATCTGGCTGTGTCAACTACAGACAGATTTTATAGCTATGCAGGAATCCCTTGCTGATTTAAAACTTGTGCTTAATTTGGGCTGAACTAAAATAATTTCACTTTCATAAGAATGTTTCAGACCATCTAATGATGTTCACTCATTAGATGGTTCTCAGTGTTCCCGTATATAAATAATTAGGCATTTGGATTGATATGGATTTGACTTTTTAAAAAAACATTATAGATGAGCTGGTTAAGAAGCTAAGATTTAAAGTAGACTTTTTATACAGAAACAGATCGCACCGCCCAAAAACAGATTATGCCTTTCTCTAAGCAGTAGGAAGCAGATTATACAGTGAACCTTTTTTATCTGTTCTTTATATATTTTAAATTGCATCTGATCTGCTACTACTCTTCTTCCTTTGGATGCCATCTACCATAGTGCCCTTCATTTTGATACAGGTGACAGTTTTGCCTTTGCTAGGTAAATCTCCGCCTTTGCTCACTGGTCTCCATAGCAGCACCCACCCGTAGCACACGCTCCAGCAGGTATATTTCACGGGTCATCCCCAAAGCAAACACCTCCTTTGGCCACCTTTCCTTCCAGTTCTCTGCTACCAATAACAAACGAACTGCAAAAATCACTGAATTTGGAGACTTATATTTCCCTCACTAACTTTAAGCATCAGGAGTCAAAGCAGCTTACCGATCGCTGCAGCTGGACACAGCCCATCTGTAAATAGCCCATCCAACCAACTACCTACCTCATCCCCATATTTGTTTTTGTTTTTCTGCTCTTTTGCACACCAGTATTTCTACTTGCACATCTTTCACTCCAGTTGTAATTGCTAAATTGTAATTACTTCATCACTATGGCCTATTTATTGCCTTACCTCACTTCATTTGCACACACTGTATGCAGATTTTTCTATCGTGTTATTGAATGTACGTTTGTTTATCCCATGTGTAAATCTGTTGTTTTTGTCTCACTGCTTTGCTTTATCCCGGCCAGGTTGCAGTTGTAAATGAGAACTTGTTCTCAACTGGGCTACCTGGTTAACTTCTTTGGGAGCAGCGCACGAGGTGACGGTTTTGGAGAGCCTGGCGTGCCCAAAGTAAAATGCCTCCCATTCAGGCCCAGAAAAAAGGATATGCACATATTTAGTACCATTGGATAGGAAACACTCTGAAGTTTCTAAAAGTGTTAACATTTTGTCTGTGAGTATAACAGAACAGATATGGCATTCAAAAACCCGAGGAATTTCTGTCCTGGAAAAAGTGGTTTTGACAGATTGCCTCATTTGGAAACCCTCCCTTATGAAAATGCCCATATAAGGGTATATGAATGCAGTACCTATCGCTTCCTCTGGATGTCAACAGTCTCGAAAGTGTTCTGATTCTGTTTAGATGCTTTTAGAGCAGAGAAGAAGACGAATAAGGAAGTGGACACACAGATGTCAATAGTACATGCGCGTTCACGGCTGGCGGGCTCTGTGGTTTTTTCCTTTCTTATCGCCCAGTTTATATTCCGGTTGAAATATTAAACAAGTGTTCCTAAGGATACATTTAAAATTATGTTTGATTGTTCTTGGACAAGTTTATAGGGATAAGTTGAACGAGTTCTTTTCACGTTTCAATGGACGATTGGAGGCTGTATTTTCTTATAACGCGCCAACCAAACGGAGATTTATGGATATAATACATTACTTTTTCGAACAAAAGAACCATGGATTGTCTTCGTTGGACACTCGGGAAGCTTTTGGATATTGATGCATGTTTAATAATTCAACTTTTGGATTTTGAATCTAGCGCCCCACCAAGTTAACTTCTTAGGGAGCAGCTCCTGAGGGGGCGGTTTTGGAGAGTCTGGCGTGCCCAAAGTAAAATGCCTCCCACTCAGGCCCAGAAAATAGGATATGCACATAATTAGTACTATTGGATAGGAAACACTGAAGTTTCTAACAGTGTTAAGATATTGTCTGTGAGTATAACAGAACGGATATAGCAGGCGAAAACCCGAGGAATCTCTGTCCTGGAAAAAGTGTATTTGAAACATTGCCTCATTTTGAGGCAATGCGCCCCACCACTCCCTAAGTAGTTAATGCAGGCAAACTTAAATCAGTGTTACCTAATATCTACCAGCATGTCACATGTGAAACCATTTTTTTTTTTTATACAATCTAGGCCACCTTTACTCCACACACAGAAGCTCCCTCACCCTCCATTTAGCAAATCTGACCATAATTCTATCCTCCTGATTCCTGCTTACAAGCAAAAACTAAAGCAGGAAGTACTAGTGACTCTCTCAATAGGGAAGTGGTTAGATGACACGAATGCTATGCTACAGGACTATTTTGCTATCACTGACTGGAATATGTTCCGGGATTCATCCAATGGCATTGAGGAGAATACCACCTCAGTCACCGGCTTCATCAATGAGTGCCGACGACCTCGTCCCCACAGTGACCGTACATGCATTTCCCAACCAGAAACCACGGATTACAGTCAACATCCGCACCGAGCTAAAGGCTAGAGCTGCCGCTTTAAAAACAAAGGTGTCCATGACTCAAGATTTATATTAAGTCCTGTAGCTAGAGCCCTGAAATGTCTCATTGAAGATCTAACCTAATTATGATAAGTGTAAGTAGTTAAAGGAGCGGGACACTAATCCAGACTCAAAAGAAATCCTGCTACGCCTGCAGACAAACCATCAAACAGGCAAAGCATTAATATAGGACTAAGATTGAATTCTACTACACCGGCTCTGACGCTCGTCGAATGTGGCAGGGCTTGAAAACTATTACGGACTACAAAGGGAAACCCAGACGCGAGCTGCCTACCAGACGAGCTAAATGACATATGCTCGCTTCGAGGCAAGCACCACTGAAGCATACAGTTGGAAGTCGGAAGTTTACATACACTTAGGTTGGAGTCATTACATCTACTTTTTCAACCACAAAATATAGCAAAATATAGATTTGGCAAGTTGGTTAGGACATCTACTTTGTGAATGACACAAGCCATTTTTCCAACAATTGTTTACAGACAGATTATTTCACTTATAATTCACTGTATCACAATTCCAGTGGGTCAGAAGTTTACATACACTAAGTTGACTGTGCCTTTAAACAGCTTGGAAAATTACATACAATTATGTCATGGCTTTAGAAGCTTCTGATAGGCTAATTGACATCATTTGAATCAATTGGAGGTGTACCTGTGGATGTATTTCAAGACCTACCTTAAAACTAAGTGCCTGACATCATGGGAAAATCAAAAGAAATCAGCCAAGACATCAGAAAAAAATTGGAGACCTCCACAAGTCTGGTTCATCCTTGGGAGCAATTTCCAAACGCCTGAAGGTACCACGTTCATCTGTACAAACAATAGTACGCAAGTATAAACACCATGGGACCACACAGCCGTCATACCGCTCAGGAAGGAGACGCGTTCTGCGCCTGTCTAGCACCAAAAAGGCTCCTTAACAGTTTCTAGCCCCAATCGATAAGAATGCTGAACAACTAATCAAATGGCCACTTGGACTACTTACATTGCTGCCCCCTTTGTTTTTACACTGCTGCTACTCGATGTCACTTTTTCAAATTACCTTGACTACCCTGTACCCCCGCACATTGACTCGGTACCGGTACCCCCTGTATATAGCCTTGATATTGTTACGTAAATGTTTTGTGTACCTTTTGATTGATTAATTTTTTTTTTCTTTTGTTTATTTAGTAAATATTTTATTAACTCCTTTTCTTGAACTGCATTGTTAGTTAAGGGCTTCTAAGTAAGCATTTCAAGGTCTACACCGGTTGTATTCGGCGCATGTGGCAAATAAGATGACACCGCATTAAATCAAATTTTATGTCATCACATGTTGGGTAAAGCGAGATGAGAAATGCAAGATGTCCAGCAGCTAAAATGGCGAGGGAACTGCTCACTTAACAGAACAAGCAGATTTGATATTTTTGGGAATATTATTCGTTTTTTGTCCTTCCACCCGCTTATAAAAGACACCGGTGCCTTCCAAAATGAGAATGAAGGAAATATCGTCAAATAAAAGTTTGGATGAAAATTGGTCAATTGACCAGAAGCTCGACCTCAAGCACAAGCTTTAGCTACGCTGCTGGAGGTTTGAGTCTGCTTCGCTACATACAACTAAACTCCCAATTATTTGGGAAGCCAAGCAAATAACGAGTGGGCACATTGTTTAGGTTGTCAATCATAAGGGGGAAAAGGAGGATTATTTACAGCAGTCAAAACATGGGAGCAGCTAATAAACAAGCATGACACTGTCATGGCATTCATTAACAGTCCACTGCTTTCTGCTTCTTCTTTGTGGTTTGACCACCATCCTCATTAACTGGCTCCCTTTGACATTCCCCTGCCTGGCCCCAACACTGGGTTCTCTGGTGACGAGGATGAGGGTTGGGGAGGTGAAAATACCTTGTGGACACCACATCCTCTTCTCTGCCTGCAACATGTGGCCCAGGACCAAACTTCAGAGCAGCTACTCCCCACCCCTCCTCTTACTCCACCACCACCCTACAGTCTTAACCAGTGGGGTCAAAGGTTAACAGCCACTCCTCAGAGGTCCTGTCCTCTGACCCCTCTGTCCACTAGCCAACACCACCACACACACAGCCTTTAAAAAGACACACACAAACTGACGCACACCAACAACCATAGGTCCACATACAAAACACACAACAGCCATACCAAACCCACTACCCATCCACATACAAACATTAACAACCACACACACACAGTCAGAAGTCATAAATTCCCCAGAAGATTATTTCCGACTGTACCCTGCTGAACTCCATTGACCACAGAGAACCATGGAGGAGGGCAGGGGGCCCTGGGGTGACTAACGCGTGTCCCCGGCCCCGAGCCGGCCGGTGTCTGTCACTAATGGAACACAGCTACAGTAAGCCCATGGTTCTCTCCAAGGCTGCGTCCCAAATAGCAGCATATCCCCTATATAGTCCACTACCTTTGACTGGTCTGTTTTCTCAAGTTTTCTAGCGGCTCTGGTAGGAAGTAAACATTACTACTCCCTCATAGACACTGGTGTAAATCTACACGCCCTGAGGCCCCAACACTCCCTTGATCTCCCTCCCATTCTCCCCTCCGAGTAGGGCATAATTATCTAGCTGGGGGTGGGGGAACGGTACCATTTGTTGGGCAATTCTTATTTTTTTCCCCCTCCCATCTCATCCCCCCTAGCTGGGATCAGTTCAGCTGGTTGAGCTGGAGGTCTGCTGACGACTCAAGGCGTGTGTCCTTAATGGCACACTATTCCCTACATACTGTACTACTTTTGACCTGAGCTCTATTGGCCTTGGTCAAAAGTAGTGTACTATATAGGGTGCCATTTGGGACACAAACCAAGGCTGCTTTGGTTTCAGATATAATGAGGCTTCAACAATATGCCTGTACTATACCATTGTAAAAGTCCCAACTTTTACCAAATTAAAATGTGTATGATATTCTGAAGTGTTTATGCAAGGAGAAATTAAAAGGGGATGAAAACGAAGGCCAATTGGGGGGAGGCAGCATACGACTACACAGCAATTAACTTTAAGCATCCTTCTGTCATGTTGCGGCATGTTGTCAGGTACTCCCCCTCTCATCCATCCATCGTCTAGCAACTGCCATCTTCTCTCCTATATCTCCCTGTCGGTCTCTGGCTGCCTGTCTGCTAACAGCCAAGCTATTGTGGTCTTCCCAGCCTGAGGTTGGAAATATTGGATGCACTTCTAACCCATAACTACAACGAAAACAGTTTACTTATGGGGCGCTTCAGGGACCCTTTTCTGTATGATGTCTATGGACAGTGCCGTTCAGGTTTCTAGAGATTTTAAAAGCATGATCAGGAACCACAGTCCCGCTCATACAGAAACTGCTGGACAACTATTAATAATAGCCCTTTTATGTTATGAGAGCACATGTACACACACACTCACTCTCACACACACACGCAGACCAAGGTCATCACCGGAACTGGGGAAATGTTCAAGTGTTTCACTGGAACCGGAAACCTTTATTAGAGCTTCAACTTACTTTCTCCTCCTCCTACACTCCCCCACGCTTTTTAATGACAAGTTTACAGCATTTCTGCCAACTCCAGTAATGCTTTTCAGGTCTAACTTTAAAAAAAAAAGAGTCAAACCAGCATCATTAGCCAGGAGATTCTGAACAAAATGGTAGGCATCACCGAGTGAGCATTCTGCAGTTCACTTTCTCCATTTCCTTTTTAAGAGTAAAGGCAACCGTCACTGCACAATTCAGCAGAAATTATCAATTGTTACAAGGTTAGAGCTTCTGAAATCAGACTTTTTCTCAACTATGTTTCAAATAGACTAGATTTTACATTTTTCACAAATATCTGAGAACTTCCAATGGAAGTCAGGGAAGAGCGGGGGCTGAACTCTGATATTACTCCTTAAGTACTTAAGGAGTGGAAGAAGGGGTTTGCTAGTTTGTTCTCAGGTAATGAAAATGTGGCATATTTTGAGGAATATATTTATAAATGTAAATGTTCCCTGAGAACTAAAATGGAAAATCCAATGTTAGAACCCTCATATATGTAACCCATACTTAAATGAGGATCTGTCTGTAGCAGAAGTTAACTACTTACGGAGTGGTGGGGCGCTACCCGGTGAAATGTGAGGCACCAAATTCAAAATCCAAAAGTTGAATTATTAAACATTCATCAATATACAAGTGTTGCATAGTCATCAAAAGCTCTGATTCTTGAAAATATCACAGCGTTGTCAGATTTCAAAAAAGCTTTCCCTCGAAAGCACAACATTTGATTGTTTGAGGGTAGCACCTCTAATATTTCCACATTAGCATAAATCCATAACCCAACACGGGTCTCAAAAAACACAAAATCGCTAATATAAAATCCCTTACCTTTCGAAGAACTTCTGCTGAGGGCTTCCCAAGTGTCCAACGAAGACAATCCATGGTTCTTTTGTTAGAAAAAGTCATTTATTATATCCATAAATCTCAGTTTGGTTGGCGCGTTATGATCAGAAAATCCACTGTTGAGTCGCCCATTGAACCGTGAAGAGAACGCGTTCACATTATACACTTGTCCAAGAACAATCAAACATCATTGATAATGTATCCTTAGGAACACTTTTGTATATTTACTATAACATTTCAACCGGATTATAAACTGGAAGATAGGAAAGGAAAAAACCACAGCGCGCACGAGCCCGTGAACGCGCTTCCTCTTCTGTTTACATCCGATGACCAGTTCGAAATTCTTCTTCTATTACCTTCCAGAGCAACCTAACATCACCAAACACTGTCTAGAGACTGTTGACATCCAGTGGAAGCAATGGGTACTGCAATCTTACTCCCATTATATAGCCGTTTTCAATAGGGAGGGGTTCAAAATGAGACAATGTGTCAAAAACACTTTTAACAGGACAGAAATTCCTCGGGTTTTCGCCTGCTGTATCAGTTCTGTTATACTCACAGACTATATTTTAACACTCTTAGAAACTTCAGTGTTTCCTATCCAATAGTACTAATTATGTGCATATCCTAGTTTCTGGGCCTGAGTGGCAGGCCATTTACTTTGGGCACGCCAGACTCTCCAAAACCGACACCTCAGCTGCCGCTCCCTAAGAAGTTAAGGTGATTGACGCTGCAAAAAATGTGAAAGCATTTGGCATTGATGAACTGCATAATAAGGTTTTAAAATACCCTAAATTGACATCCTATACGATTTGCTCCAAATTTGTTTTGAGTACATAGTGAATGAGTACAGTATACTGCCATCCATTTGGTATATGTCTATAGTGAATCCAATTCCCAAATATTCAAAAAAATGTGCCACTGAACTTGCTTGTGTCCGTGTTATGAATATCGTACAGATTGCTTTCCCACACCCTCGGGTGTAAAACAATGAGAAGCCTGATCACAGACTTTGTTTGCTTTGTTTATAAATGATTTGTCAAAGAAATGAAACAGTTAAATATTAGAGTAAAATATGATGAAATGCTAAGTATCCTTTAATATGCTGATGATATTATTCTGATGTCAGAATCTGAACAAGACCTGCAGAATATGTTATTATGTTCAGTCAATTGGTGTAAAAGATGGAGACTCATGATTAACCAGACAAAAAACCCAGATAATGACTTAGAAAACCAGCTACTAAGAGAAGTGTTTTTCAGTGTTTTGACATTCTTGAGTTTGCTAGAATGTATAAATATTTGGGTGTTTTTATTGATGAACATATTACCTTTCTATACGCAACATCTTCCCTGGCCGACTCAGCAAGCAGAGCTCTTGGGGGAGTTAAAGGACAAACAAAAACACTCAAAGATATTGGTTATGCTACGTATTGTCCATAACAGAGCAGTATGTTACTTTTTAGGGTTCCACAAGTTTGCACCTCTACTTGCAATAACTGGGGTCATGGGCTGGGAACCCTGTGAGCTGAAATGGAAGGGGTGTATGGTGAGACTTTGGAATAGATTGTTGGATATGCCAACTGCCAGAGTAGCTAGTCAAGTTTTTCAATGGGAACTGAAATGTCTGACCTTAAGAGTTTTTTTATGACATTTTTATGAAAACCAAATTAAGGGAGACATACAGTTGAAGTCGGAAGTTTATATACACTTAGGTTGGAGTCATTAAAACTCAAATTTCTTGTTAACAAACTATCTTTGGCAAGTCGGTTAGGACATTACTTTGTGCATGACAAGTATTTTTTCCAACAATTGTTCACAGACAGATTATTTCACTTATAATTCACTGTATCACAATTCCAGTGGGTCAGAAGTTTACATACACTAAGTTGACTGTGCCTTTAAACAGCTTGGAAACTTCCAGAAAATGATGTCTTGGCTTTAGAAGCTTCTGAGAAGCTAATTTACATAATTTGAGTCAATTGGAGGTGTACCTGTGGATGTATTTCAAGGCCTACCTTAAAACTCAGTGCCTCTTTGCTTGACATCATGGGAAAATCAAGAGAAATCAGCCAAGACCTCAGAAAAATTGGAGACCTCCAGTCTGGTTCATCCTTGGGAGCAATTTCCAAATGCCTGAAGGTACCACGTTCATCTGTACAAACAATAGTACGCAAGTATAAACACCATGGGACCACGCAGCCGTCATACCGCTCAGGAAGGAGATGCGTTCTGTCTCCTAGAAATGAACGTACTTTGGTGCGAAAGGGAAATCAATCCCAGAACAACAGCAAAGGACCTTGTGAAGATGCTGGAGTAAACAGGTACAAAAGTATCTATATCCTCAGTAAAACGAGTCCTATATCCTCAGCAAGGAAGACGCCACTGCTCCAAAACTGCCATAAAAAAGCCAGACTACAGTTTGCAACTGCACATGGGGACAAAGATTGTACTTTTTGGAGAAATGTCCTCTGGTCTGATGAAACAAAAATAGAACTGTATGGCCATAATAACCATTGTTATGTTTGGAGGAAAAAGGGGGAGGCTTGCAAGCCGAAGAACACCATCCAAACCGTGAAGCACAGGGGTGGCAGCATCATGTTGTGGGGGTGCTTTGCTGCAGGAGGGACTGGTGCACTTCTCAAAATAGATGGCATCATGAGGGAGGAAAATGATGTGGATATATTGAAGCAACATCTCAAGACATCAGTCAGGAAGTTAAAGCTTGGTCGCAAATGGGTCTCCCAAATGGACAATGACCCCAAGCATGCTTCCAAATGTGTGGCAAAATGACCTAAGGACAACAAAGTCAGGGTATTGGAGTGGCCATCACAAACCCCTGACCTCAATCCTATAGAAGATTTGTGGGCAGAAGTGAAAAAGCGAGTGCGAGCAAGGAGGCCTACAAACCTGACTGTTACACCAGCTCTGTCAGGAGGAATGGGCCAAAATTCACCCAACTTATTGTGGGAAGCTTGTGGAAGGCTACCCAAAACGTTTGACCCAAGTTAGACAAATTAAAGGCAATGCTACCAAATACTAATTGAGTGCATGTAAACTTCTGACCCACTGGGAATGTGATGAAAGAAATAAAAGCTGAAATAATTCTCTACTATTATTCTGACATTTCATATTCTTAAAATAATGTTGTGATCCTAACTGACCTAAGACAGGACATTTTTACTAGGCTTAAATGTCAAGAATTGTGAAAAACTGAGTTTAAATGTATTTGGCTAAGATGTATGTTAACTTCCGACTTCAACTGTAGATATGATTAAAAAACTGTTGATGCAATATAGGAAAAAATGGGTGGAGGAGATGAATTATAAACCCAAATTGAGAACCTTTTGTTTGATTCAGGGTGAATTGGTGTGTGAGAGAGATATTATGCATAACCTACCGAAAAGCAAGAGATCGCTATGTGCAGAGGTAAGATCAGGGATATTGCCTCTGTGTATTGAAACAGGTCGATATTGTGGTGACATGGAAAAGGAAAGACTATGTAATTAATATGACCTCAAAGAAATAGAGAATTAAACTAATTGTATCCTCTATTGCTCCTTCTACCACAATATACACTTGCTCTTATTCCAGAAAGCACACCAGATATACCCTGGCATTATGTGGCTGAGTGATGAGGAGAAATGTAAATGTTTTTTTGTCCATTATTTCCATTGGCAGAATATTTAGATAAAGCCTGGAATGAAAGAAAAAGGGCTATCTATAATTAAATAGTAACAATATTTATCTTCTATGTGGTTAATGGTGTGTGTGTGATATATATATATATATATATATATATATATATATATATATATATATATATATATATATATATATATATATATATAGATTGTGTATAGGCTTGTCTACCATATGAATCTTCTCAGTCTGGGTTCAAGTGACTGTTTCTTTTTATTTGTCTGTATGTCTGCATGTATGTGTATTATTTTACTGCTCTAGGGATGTAATTAGTTTGGATAACCTTATCTACTATTATGTATTGATTTACCTTTCATTTTTTCACTCTTTATGTGATGCTCAATGCAGAGAACGCCGGAAGAATTATCATTTAATTACCACAGTGAATTATTGTAATGTTTGTTTATGTGTCAATTAATCCCATAAGGGATGGGTTGCCAATAGGCAATTGGACACAAAAATAAAAATGTCATTAATTCAATAACTGTATGTATCAAATGGGTATCAGAGAGTCTGACACCGAACACTCATTTCAACCTAGGTGACCATCAACCTCTACTTCATGAGCCTGGCAGTATTAATGCCCATCGTGATGCAAGCGGTCAGCAGGCAAATGATTAGCCAGACAGACATCCCCCCTCTCCCCGACAGGGAGGGCGGTTGCTGTGTTAACGAGGAAGTGTGCTAGCGAGCAGGATATCCCATGCCGCATAAACATGCTGACCCTAGCAGGCGCCGGCTGGCAGGAAACCGCTTTCAGCACAGACAACCCAGCCAGCTGAATGTACCAGCTGTCTACAAGCACACACCCATGCATAGACATGCCACCAGAGGTCTCTTCGCAATCCCCAAGTCCAGAACAGACTATGGGAGGAGCACAGTACAGGGCTCTGGTCAAAAGTAAAAGCACTATAAAGGGAATAGGGTGACATTTGGGACACAGCCCTACTCTACCCTGCTCATCCCCCTATAGGAACTCAGTACTCTACAGATCGCACTGCGGTTGCCATTCAGCAACCAATCAGTTCCAATTAGCATCATACATTGGTATCTGAATTAGGGCTGACCCCATTGAGGCGACTGGTTTGGTCGATAGGCTGTTGGTCGACCAAGACTTCTTTAGTGGAGCAGTAGCAAAAAAAAGACAATGTCATGGTGTACAAAACACCTGTCTGAGTGGACTGATCCATTGTGGAGGCCGAGGGGATGGCACAGTCCATCACCAAGACATGTGCTACTGAAAATGTATATAAATATATTACCTAAGAATAATGGTGCAACACTAATAAATATAATATTTTAGAAAAAAAAAAAGTGCTTTCTCCTGTGATCGATAGCTGTTGAATTGGCGCCTTTTCCTCGACCATGTTGCTATGTGCATAATAGCAAAGTTAACCAGCATATTGGTGTTGAGAATAATGTGGCTGAGGCAGCAACAGAGTTAGAAGACAATTAACCTGTTACAGATGAGCGCCAAATTCAAATTACAAAAATAAATACAAATGCTGCACCCCCTTCAAAAAGCTTTGACTCTTGTTAATCTAACAGTATTGTCAGATTTCAAAAAGGCTTTACGGCGAAAGCAGAACATTTGATTGTCTGAGGACAGCACCCCCACTCAAACTCAATTCGCAGAATAACATAACCAGCAGGTGTCACAAAACTCAAAAATAGCATAAAATAATCGCTTACTTTTGATGATCTTCCTCTGATGGCATATCAAAGCATCCAGGTTACACAATAAAAGGTCCTTTTGTTCGATAAAGTTCCTATTTATATCCATATAGCTCTGTTTGGTTGGCGCGTTTTGTTCAGTAATCCACCTGCCCAAAGGCTTTCATCCATAAAATTCGCCGAAAAAAGTCAAACAGCATTTGTAATCAATACTCAGATACCCTAAAATGAATATACACTATAATATTTCAGACGGAATATAACCTGCTAAATAGAAGAGAAACAGAAATGAGGAACTAGTGGTCTTACTCCCTTGATTTTCATGATTGAACGTTCCAACCTTTTTCTAAAGACTGTTGACATCTAGTGGAAGCCATAGAAACTGCAATATGGGAGCTAAAATACCCTGCATTGAATAGCATGCCAATTGAAAACAGTGTGACATGACTGATTCAGACATCCCGGATGGATTTTGCTTGGGTTTTTGACTGCCATATCAGTTCTGTTATACTCAGACATTATATTAACAGTTTTAGAAACTTCAGAGTGTTTTCTATTCAAAGCTTTATATGCATATACTAGCTTCTGGGCCTGAGTAACAGGCAGTTTACTTTGGGCATGTTTTTCCATCCGAACTTCAAAATACTGCCCCCTAGCCCTAAGAAGTTAAGGCAAGTGCTGTTTTGTCTAAGAAAAGTGAAGAGGAAATGCCAACTTAATCAGGTCTATAATCAACAGCCTAACTGTTAAATGTGCCTGTTAAATAAACTGTTCCTTTTGTAAATTGCTTTCACGAATGAATGCGACTGTTTTTAGTCTTTGCTATAATAAAGGCTTCACAAAAAAACTGGTACGCTTATACTTTATTAAGTGCCATTTACATTGTTCCAAACAGTAAGAAAAAGTATATTGTAATCCAACAGCACCTGTTTGCATGCAGTGCTTGCAACCTACCTTATTTGTCTTGCTCTCCAGTATTTTCCACAACTAGTCACATTTATTCCACACATCCTACTTCCCTTTTACCTCATGAGCAACCAGTAAACATTCCTCCGTTTCGAGTTTATTTGTCACATGTTCTGTATCAATTTTAGAGTCACGTGTTCGGAGTTTGTTAGAACCAATTTATTTATGTGATTATGATATGCTATAGGTCAGGCCCTATTGGTCACGTGCATGCGATGGATACACGTGTCACGTAAAGGGAGCATGGTTTGAGGGAATGTTTTTCTTAAATTAGGCATTTTGGTAACAGATCCTTTCAGTCATAAATGGCTATAATTATGTTGAAGCTTCAACAACATGGAGAGTTGATAAACACTGTTGAAGTTCTATAGTGGTCGCTAAATATAGTTGATTTGATTAAAACACATGTGTCTATTATTGGTAAAATACATGTTCGAAAATTTCAACCAATCGATTGGTCGAAAAAACAGACAACTCTCGACCAAGATTCTTTTTAGTCAGGGACAGCCCAAAACTAAATATATGGATGAAGCAAACAAGACAACTATTGAAATCTCTAGATTTCTGTTAGAAAACAACCCAGAAGATATGCATCAGTTACAATTTTTCATTGGGCTTCAATCAGGCTTGTATTTTCCGTCTATAAAAAAATTATTCATATCAGGTCCACAGGGAGTTTCATTGATTGATTGAATGAAATCTTTCCTGTTCAACTCTGCGTCATTTGTTGAGTCACAAGTTTCATAGCAGTGCTCCTAAAAAAATAACTCACTGCTACAATTAAAGCAACCAACTCATAGAATAGCATTGATTAGCTGCAATGTTGGGTAATCTCTGACCAGTCATCTGTCACAGATAATCATGATGACTCGTATTCATTACCATAAATGAATGGCTGCCTGCCTTTGCGCTAAAAGTGACAGGAAATAGCTCAGCTCCAACGTCACAGAATTACATGTAGAACTGAACTAATTTAACCTCTTAGGGATAAACGGGGAGCTAGCGGGCTGCTCCCGACACTACCCAGTGAAATGTAAGGCGCCAAATTCAAAATCCAAAAGTTGAATTATTAAACATTCATCAATATACAAGTGTTGCATAGTCATCAAAAGCTCTGATTCTTGGCAATATCACAACGTTGTCAAGCTTTACGGTGAAAGCACAACATTTGATTGTTTGAGGGTAGCACCTCTAATATTTAGGCATTAGCATAAATTCATTTCCAGCGCGGGTCACACAAAACCCATAAGATCTCAAATAAATCACTTACTTTTCGAAGAACTTCTGCTGAGGGCATCCCAAGTGTCCAACGAAGACATCCAATGGTTCTTTTGTTAGAAAAAGTCATTTATTATATCCATAAATCTCAGTTTGGTTGGCGCGTTGTTCAGAAAATCCACCGTCAAGTCGCCCATTAAACCGCGAAGAGAACGCGTTCAAATTATACCTATCAACTTTGTCCAAACAAATCAAACATTTTTAATGTATCCTTAGGTATCCTTTTATGCATATTTACTATAATATTTCAACCGGACGATAACGTGAACGATAGGAAAGGAAAAAAAACAGAGCGTGAGACTGTGAACGCGGATGTCATTCTATTGAGTTCCGTGGTCCACTTCTAAATTCTTCTATTCGCTTCTAATTCAACCTATCTAAAGACTGTTGACATCCAGTGGAAGCCATTAGGTACTGCAGTCTGAGTCCTAGATAACATTGAATCCCATAGGCAGACAGGAGAAAAAGGTCATACATTTTTTTATGTTAAATTCCGGATGGATTTTCCTCAGGTGTTCGCCTGCAATGTCAGTTCTGTTATACTCACAGACATTATTTTAACGGTTTTAGAAACTTCAGAGGGTTTCCTATCCAATAGTACTAATTATGTGCATATCCTAGTTTCTGGGCCTGAGTGGTAGGTATTTTACCTGGGCACTCCAGACTCTCCAAAACTGACACCTCGGCTGCCGCTCCCTAAATAGTTAATAGGATATCGGTGTCCAACAACCATGCCAAACAAACCAACTTCTCAACACTAGTGGGCAAGCGTTGAGAAATGTTAGCTTCGCCTGTAACATGCGCTTTTGACTGACTCAATAATCAATTTAAAAGAATGCTCAACATTCCATTATGAGATCAGGAGCTTTGGTTAAGGATAATTCAATTTGGAGGGAGATATTCTACACTTAAGCAGCCAGCCGCAAGACTTTGGAAAGCGTCGGTTCAAAATTGTTTCCATAAAATAAATCAGGGATTCAAATCTCTTCCAAAACACAGCTGTCAAAACACCAAAGTGCCAAGATGTGCTTTTGAATGACAACATTGAAAAAATGTAGACCTGTATGCTGAGGCCAGGGTGAAACCTCAATACTAGTCTCTTTTCTGTTTAATAACACCACAACATGGCACTGACACAGCTATAGGCATTGTAACAGTTAAAAACAGGACTGCAAACAGCCATGGCATTTCCTAAGGCTATGGAAAAGACCATCAGCAAGCTAATATCTTTTCCTGAATTGTTGACATACTGCTAGAGTTCAAGAAAACAACCCTCAAATGTAAATTAATACAGTCTAACACACACACACAGAGTTACAAACAAGAACACACACAGCGACCCATAAATCCTAACCCCCTGCCTCCAGAGAGAGTCCATCTCTGATGGATAAACCAGTCAGGGCCTTTGGCCAATTAAAAAACTATACATTTCCATACTATTCCAAAATGCTTTCATCCATGAACATTTACCCAGAAGCCCATGGGGAGATTCCACAACATGGCCCTGGCCTCTCGCTCTGTGTCCTTTTCCCTCTCTCTCCCTCCCTAGCTCAGCCCACCGTCTCTACCTTTGTCTCCCCAGACAAAAGCTCCCCGCTACACTACTTCCAAGGTCAGTGCACATACGTTTCATTAGAAAGTCAGCTAGCTACCAGGACTTACCACAGGGACTACTCAGTCACAAACTATTATAGGGAACTAGTGTGAAACTACCAAGACTTTCGTGTGCCACATGTTTATAATCGTATCAATGTCTCATAATGGGCAACTAATATGGAGGGGCAATCTTTCTATCTGTGAATGTAGAGCAGTGTGGTGTAAATATAGCTCCATATTAGTGCATTACTATGCAATGAGGAACACATTTACATAAAGTCTCTGAACTGACTCCCAAATGGCACCCTATTCTCCATAGAGTGCACTACTTTTGACCAGAGCTCAGTAGTAGTAGTAGTAGTAGTAGTAGTAGTAGTAGTAGTAGTAGTAGTAGTAGTAGTAGCATGAGTAGTAGCAGTAGAAGTAAAAGTTGAAGCCGTAGTTGTAGTAGTAATACTAGCAGGAGATCGGACTGCTGCAAGGCCCAGGGCCAACAAATACACACAGGTGGGCAAAGCAATGCCATCAGTTTAAAATAATGGGTCAAAACCCTCAGCAGCTAGTTAAGCAACAAACATCTGTTGCATCCTTGATTAACTAAGAGTTAATCCAACATTCTCACTGAGTCTTTCTTCCAGGTATGTGCTCTTTATGAGCCGTTGAATTTTGTCTACGTTGGATTCCACCTTTACCATCTGGGCGTGTGCGGATATGTGTACGTACATTATCTCCCCAGATTTGCAGAGAACAGGTTACAGCACAGCGTGATTATCCCATGGGAAGAGAGAGGCGGAGGATAAAAAACAGGCACAAAAAAAACCTTCCTGACTCATCCGTCCAACCGCCCTCCCACTGACTCACAGCACACTTTACTTAAGGCCATGTGCTTTACCATGGGAGCCTTAAAAAAAAAATCATGTTGTGCTGTCAGTCAGAAGCACATGAAAAGTTTAAAAATGTTACCACAAACAATACATTTCATCCTTGTCAGTAAAAGATGGAATGGGCCGGCTCGCCACCACCAGGGATAGTCAGCCCGTGACAATATTTATAACAGACGTCTAAAAGCAGCTGAACAGAGGTCCACCAGATGTTGGGGCAGGAACAGGACAGGGCCCGGCCACTGCGTCCGCCCGGCAAAGCCCCCCAGGCTGAACGAGGTCAGGTACAAGATCAGGTTTCTGGGTACTCAAAGCAACAATGATTCTGATATACTGGCTGGGCTTTTGGAAACTGGACACCAACCAGGGCGGTGGGAAGAAAATGACTCATAGCTAAATGTCAAAGAGAGTTTGGGAAAGACTAAACCAAAAGGCAAATGGTTTATTGGGCTTTAGTCATGGCTGACCAACTCTGGAGAGGATGTGTCAATAAATCACTGTCATTATCAGATGGGTCTAGCTTTTCCAACAGTGTAAAAAGTTCTCTGTCCCAGTTCTCACAAAGCCTAGTTTTTCTTTCAGGGAGTACCACCATCCTCAAACCTACTGACCAAACTATTTGTAGATTTTCAAATCTTTATTTAAAAAGCATAGGAGGCTTTGATTAGCCTTTTTTCTAATTTAATTTCAAATTTTCTAAACATTTTATATACCAACATAATATTATTGTACATGGTAGCACATTTTGGAGAATATTCAGAGGTGGAAACTTCCGTGGGAATTAACGGGAATATGGGAATTAGCGGAAATATATGCAAATTAATATTAATACCATTTACGTGTAGCTGTTTATTGCATTGGATATAAATACCATATCATATGGAGACAGAAACATTTTACCTTATCATAAGTAGACATTATTGCAAATGATTAAATCCTTCCAATAGAAATAAAAAAAACTTTACGGTGAGGGAAAAAAGTATTTGATCCCCTGCTGATTTTGTATGTTTGCCCACTGACAAAGAAATGATCAGTCTATAATTTTGATGGTAGGTTTATTTGAACAGTGAGAGACAGAATAACAACAAAAAAAATACAGAAAAACACCTGTGAAAAAAATATAAATTGATTTGCTTTTTAATGAGGGAAATAAGTATTTGACCCCTCTGCAAAACATGACTTAGTACTTGGTGGCAAAACCCTTGTTGGCAATCACAGAGGTCAGACGTTTCTTGTAGTTGGCCACCAGGTTTGCACACATCTCAGGAGGGATTTTGTCCCACTCCTCTTTGCAGATCTTCTCCAAGTCAATAAGGTTTTGAGGCTGATGTTTGGCAACTCGAACCTTCAACTCCTTCCACAGATTTTCTATGGGATTAAGGTCTGGGGACTGGCTAGGCCACTCCAGGACCTTAATGTGCTTCTTCTTGAGCAACTCCTTTGTTTCCTTGGCCGTGTGATTTGGGTCATTGTCATGCTGGAATACCCATCCACAACCCATTTTCAATGCCCTGGCTGAGGGAAGGAGGTTCTCAACCAAGATTTGACGGTACATGGCCCCGTACATCGTCCCTTTGATGCAGTGAAGTTGTCCTGTCCCCTTAGCAGAAAATCACCCTCAAAGAATAAAATGTTTCCACCTCCATGTTTGACCGTGGGGATGGTGTTCTTGGGGTCATTAGGCAGCATTCCTCCTTCAAACACAGCGAGTTGAGTTGATGCCAAAGAGCTCCATTTTGGTCTCATCTGACCACAACACTTTCACCCAGTTGTCCTCTGAATCATTCAGATGTTCATTGGCAAACTTCAGACGGGCATGCATATGTGCTTTCTTGAGCAGGGGGACCTTGCGGGCGCTGCAGGATTTCAGTCCTTCACGGCGTAGTGTGTTACCAATTGTTTTCTTGGTGACTATGGTCCCAGCTGCCTTGAGATCATTGACAAGATCCCCCGTGTAGTTCTGGGCTGATACCTCACCGTTCTCATGATCATTGCAACTCCACGAGGTGAGATCTTGCATGGCGCCCCAGGCCGAGGGAGATTGACAGTTCTTTTGTGTTTCTTCCATTTGCGAATAATCGCACCAACTGTTGTCACCTTCTCACCAAGCTGCTTGGCGATGGTCTTGTAGCCCATTCCAGCCTTGTGTAGGTCTACAATCTTGTCCCTGACATTCTTGGAGAGCTCTTTGGTCTTGGCCATGGTGGAGAGTTTGGAATCGGATTGATTGATTGCTTCTGTGGACAGGTGTCTTTTATACAGGTAACAAGCTGAGATTAGGAGCACTCCCTTTAAGAGTGTACTCCTAATCTCAGCTCGTTATCTGTATAAAAGACACCTGGGAGCCAGAAATCTTTCTGATTGAGAGGGGGGGGGTCAAATACTTATTTCCCTCATTAAAATGCAAATCAATTTATAACTGTTTTGACGTGTTTTTCTGGATTTGTGTTGTTGTTCTGTCTCTCACTGTTCAAATAAACCTACCATTAAAATTATAGACTGATCATTTCTTTGTCAGTGGGCAAACGCACAAAATCAGCAGGGGATCAAATACTTTTTTCCCCTCACTGTAGTTACGAATTGACATTTATTTAAATGAGTTTACTCTCATGAGATGATTTCACTGAACAACAAAAAGGGAATGTTGAACGATCACCAATGATCCATCGCATCTCCCAAAAAACGTTTTTCAACATACATCTGTAAAATGAGTCTAGAAACTAAAGCTTTGGTTGTCTTCCTCTCAGGCTTCCATGTCTTCTCCCCCGGACCTCCTCAATGTCCACCTCTTAGACTCTGAGGCATTATCTTCACTGTGTCTTTCCAACTTTGTTGAGGATGGCTCGTTGTCAGCCTCAAAAAGCCTCAAATTTGCCCGGATGGCCACCAATTTTTCAACCCTTGTATTGGTCAGCCTGTTGCGTGCTTTGGTGTGTGTGTTCCCAAACAAGGACCAGTTGCGCTCTGAGGCAGCTGATGTTGGTGGGGTTTGGAGGATAATGGAGGAAACCGGGGGTTAGAGCCTCAGATCCACAAAGTCCCTTCCACCAGGTGGCTGAGATATGTTGTCACGACTGCCATATTGCATCTCCATCCCAAAGCCCTTGCTTGGAAGTGTACTTCGCCAGACTGCCAAGAACCTTGTCCTCATCCAGGCCAAGGTGGCAAGACATGGTAGTGATGACACCATAGGCCTTGTTGATCTCTGCACCAGACAGAATGCTCTTGCCAGTATACTTGGGGTCCAACATGTACGTTGCGGCGTGTATGGGCTTCAGGCAGAAGTCTTGACGCTTTTTGATGCATTTCAGAACTGCAGTTTCCTCTGCTTTTAGCAACAGTGAAGTGGGCAGGGCAGTATGGATTTCTTCTCTTACATCTGCAAGCAGAGTCTGAACATCAGACAGGATGGCATTGTCTCCCTCAATCTGTGCAGTGGCTACTGCTATAGGTTTCAGGAGTTTCAGGCTGCTTACCACTCTCTCCCAAAATACATCATCCAGGAGGATCCTCTTGATGGGGCTGTCCATATCGGCAGACTGATATGGCCATTTCTTGGTGAGACTCCTTCCCCTCCAGGAGACTGTCAAACATGATGACAACACCTCCCGAACAGGTGTTGCTGGGCAGCTTCAATGTGGTGCTCTTATTCTTCTCACTTTGCTTGGTGAGGTAGATTGCTGCTGTAACTTGATGACCCTTCACATACCTAACCATTTCCTTGGGTCTTTTGTAGAGTGTATCCATTGTTTTCAGTGCCATGATGTCCTTGAGGAGCAGATTCAATGCATGAGCAGCACAGCCAAAGGGTGTGATGTGAGGGTAGGACTCCTCCACTTTAGACCAAGCAGCCTTCATGTTCGCAGCATTGTCTGTCACCAGTGCTAATACCTTCTGTGGTCCAAGGTCAATGATGACTGCCTTCAGCTCATCTGCAATGTTGACTGGTGTGTCTGTTGTCCCTTGTGTCTGCACTCTTGTAGAATACTGGTTGAGGGGTGAAGATGATGTAGTTAATTATTCCTTTCCCACGAACATTCGACCACCCATCAGAGATGATTGCAATACAGTCTGCTTTCTCTATGATTTGTTTGACCTTCACTTGAACTCTGCATCCAGCAAATTAGTAGATAAAGCATGTCTGGTTGTAGGGGTGTATGCTGGGAGAACATTCAGAAATCTCTTCCAATACACATAGCTTGTGAGCATCAGAGGTGAACCAGTTGCATACACAGCTCGAGCAAGACATTCATCACCCTTTCTCTGACTATGTTCCTCCATTGAGTAAAAGAAAAATGCTGATTCCAGGAGGACCATGAGCTGTTGCTATCGATAAGGTGTCTGATTCATCATTTTCACCTCGAATAGAAGTAGAGGGACTTTTGTCAGAGGTTGCTTGTTGTGAGCGCTGAGGGAACTTTATGCACTTGGCCAGATGACACAGTATTTGCAAATGTACACAGCTTTTCCTTCTACATTAGCTGCAGTGAAATGTCTCCACACATCAGATAGTGCCTGTTGCATTTTCCTGTAAAGATTAGAAAAAAATGAGTAAAAGAAAACATATACAATTCCATGTACAGAAAAATAGTTAAGCAGTTAGATTAAACAACTCCTTTGTAAGATAAATGAAACATGAATGGAAACAGGTGAATTAACACTCCTCAGTTAGCAGGCTCAGGTAAGCTAAAACCCACATGGTAGAAAAAACTAACTAGCAGAAAGTGTTAACCAGTTAGAAATGATTTAAACACACTTTGCTGTAGGCTACGATTTACTAGTTAACAAAAAAATCATGTATGTCATATAAAATATATTCACCCCACCTAGTAATATAATGAAAACTTACCAGAAAGCATATAGTCCTTGGCTCAGACAGTGTAGTAGTGTGCAAGATCTTGAGAATCAGCTATACATGTGATGGAAGAATGCACTGTGTATGTAGAGGGTTGCAATTCCATTGAATTGGGGATAGTTTAACCAAATTATGCCACAAGACCTAGAATTGCCTTGTGTAGCCAACAACAAAAAAAGGTTCACTGTTATAAGCTAACTTTGATGAATTTAAGCAAAATTCCCCAAATTCCAGGGCTTAACTTCGCATGGAAAATTTCCAGAAAGCTTCCGACCCATTGCAACCCTATTCAAGTATAACGGAAAGTGCTTTACAAATGTAATATTATATCCTAGGGAGGATGAAAACCAAATCCTGTCAAACAAATCATGAGGTGAATCACTAAACAGCAGTACTTTGTCCCCCTTTTTAAAGTCAATATTATTCATTAATAAAAAGCATGAGCTGGTGCACACCCAGATAAAATTATTATGTGAAGAGGTACTGACTAAAGGTGAATAAACTGTAAGCTATGAAAATAAATAGTCGCACACTACATATACCAACACCCAGACATTTATTGGGCAAAACACCAACGTTTCGGCATCACTGTGCATTCTTCAGGTTTAATATTCAAGAAAAGTGCTGAGACAAATGACAGCTGCCACACGTCTGCCTGCTGTGCTGATCTCTGCAATGTGGATAGATGGCAATCGCCACACAATGCTACAAATTAAGAAACATACACATAGATCATACATACATATAGTGCATTCGGAAAATATTCAGACCTTCACTTTTTCCACATTTTGTTACTGTGATGGACATTTTTTAGCTTGTGCTTGCTAAATCATGCAAAAATAAATTGTCTGTATATAAGAGAACTAACTGGACTGTCTCGGGTGGAGCTCCTGATCGACATGTGTACTTGGTGCATTGAGTTGGTTGAAACCTCGAGCACGCTGATAATAAACAAATTATTAAAATTTAAGTTTGACTTAGTGTCCCTGTGTAAGAATTCCTATGACATCACAGCTTTATTAAAAAAAAAAAAAAAAAAAAAAAACATTTACATGTATTTGGTCATTGAGCTACACACAACAACCCATAATGACGAAGCAAAAACAGTTTTTTTAGAAATGTTAGCAAATGTATACTTTTTTTTTTTTTTTTTACATAAGTATTCAGACCCTTTACTCAGTACCCTGTTGAAGCACCTTTTGCAGCCTCGAATCTTCTTGGGCATGACGCTACAAGCTTGGCACACCTGTATTTGGGGAGTTTCTCCCATTCTTCTCTGCAGATCCTCTCAAGCTCTGTCAGGTTGGATGGAAAGCTATTTTCAGGTCTCTCCAGAGATATTCCATCGGGTTCAAGTCCGGGCTCTTGCTGGGCCACTCAAGGATATTCAGAGACTTGCCCCGAAGCCACTCCTGTGTTGTCTTGGCTGTGTGCTTAGGGTCATTGTCCTGTTGGAAGGTGAACCTTCACCCAAGTCTGAGGTCCTGAGCACGCTGGAGCAGGTTTTCATCAAGGAGCTCTCTGTACTTTGCTCTGTTCATCTTTCCCTCGATCCTGACTAGTCTCCCAGTCCCTAAAAATCATCCCCACAGCATGATGCTGCCACCACGCTTCACCTCAGGGATGGTGCCAGGTTTCTTCCAGATGTGACGCTTGGCATTCAGGCCAAAGAGTTCAATCCTGGTTTCATCTGACCAGTGAATCTTGTTTCTCATGGTCTGAGAGTCCATTGTGTGCCTTTTTGGAAAATAAAAGCAGGATGTCATGTCTTTTACTCAGAAGTGGCTTCCGTCTGGCCATTCTACCATAAAGGCCTGATTAGTGGCGTGCTGCAGAGATGGTTATCCTTCTGGAAGGTTTTCCCATCTCCACTGAGGAACTCTGGAGCTCTGTCAGAGTGACCATCGGGTTCTTTGTCACCTCCCTGAACAAGGCACTTCTCCCCCGATTGCTCAGTTTGGCCAAGCAGCCAGCTATATGAAGAGTCTTGGTGGTTCCAAATAGAGGTCGACCAATTATGATTTTTCAACGCCGATACCAATACTGATTATTGGCGGACCAAAAAAAGCAGATAGCGATTTAAAAAAAAAATTACAACAACACTGAACACATTTTAACTTAATATAATACATAAATAAAATCAATTTAGTCTCATAAATAATGAAACATGTTCAATTTGGTTTAAATAATGCAAAAACACAGTGTTGAAGAACATATGAAAGCTGGTGGTTCCTTTTAACATGAGCCTTCAATTTTCCCAGTTAAGAAGTTTTAGGTTGTAGTTATTATAGGAATTATAGGACTATTTCTCTCTATACCATTTGTATTTCATTTAACGTTGACTATTGGATGTTCTTATAGGCACTATAGTATTACCAGCCTAATCTCGGGAGTTGATAGGCTTGAAGTCATTAACAGCATTGTGCTTCAAGCATTGTGAAGAGCTGCTGGCAAACGCAGGAAAGTGCTGTATGTATGAATGCTTACGAGCCTGCTGCTGCCTACCACCGTCAGACTGCTCTATCAAATATCAAAACAGACTAAATTATAATATAATAAACACAGAAATACGAGCCTTAGGTCATTAATATAGTCAAATTTGGAAACTATAATTTCGAAAACAAAACGTTTATTCTTTCAGTGAAATACAGAACCGTTCCATATATTATGGAACGGGTGGCATCCCTAAGTCTAAATATTGCGGTTACATTGAACAACCTTCAATGTTATGTCATAATTATGTAAAATTCTGGTAAATGAATTCCGGTCTTTGTTAGGAGGAAATGGTCTTCACACAGTTGGCAACGAGCCAGGCGGCCCAAACTGCTGCATATACCCTGACTCTGCTTGCACAGAACGAAGAGAAGGGACACAATTTCCCTAGTTAATATTGCCTGCTAAAAGTTAATATGCAGGTTTAAAAAATATATACTTTAAGGCATTGGTGTTTATGGTTAGTTACATTGGTGCAACGACAGTGCTTTTTCCACGAATGCACTTGTTAAATCATCACCCGTTTTTCGAAGTAGGCTGTGATTCGATGATAAATTAACAGGCACCGCATTGATTATATGCAACCCAGGACATGCTAGTTAAACTAGTAATATCATCAACCATGTGTACTTAACTAGTGATTATGTGAAGATTAAACTTATCTTATAAAAAACAATGCTAGCTACCTTGGCTCCTTGCTGCACTGGCGTAACAGGTGGTCAGCCTGCCACGCAGTCTCCTCGTGGAGTGCAAACGGCATCCCAAAATGCAGATTACAGATTGTTATGAAAACTTGAAATCGGCTCTAATTAATCAGTCGACCTCTAGTTCCAAACATCTTCCATTTAAGAATGATGGGGACCTTCAATGCTACACACATTTATTTTGTACCCTTCCCCCAGATCTGTGCCTCGACACAATCCTGTCTCGGAGCTCTACGGACATTTCCTTCAACATCATGTGGGACCTTATATAGACAGGTGTGTGCCTGTCTATATAAATGTAAAAAGGGAAGGGGTCTGTATAAGACCCACAAATTATTTGAAAAGAAACCCAATTTTGATAAACTCCCATATCTATTGGGGGAAACACCACAGTGTGCCATCACAGCAGCAAGATTTGTGACCTGTCGCCACAAGAAAAGGCCAACCAGTGAAGAACAAACACCATTGTAAATACAACCCATATTTATGTTTATATATTTTCCCTTGTGTACTTTACTTGCACATAAAGACATTTGAAAAGTCTATTATTTTGGAACTTTTGTGAGTGTAATGTTTACTGTTAATTTTTTTAATTGTTTATTTAACTTTTGTTTATTATCTATTTCACTTGCTTTGGCAATGTAAACATGTGTTTTCCATGCCAATAAAGCCCTTAAATTGACATTGAGAGATCGAGAGAGAAAGAGTCATAAGAGCACCTATGCATCTAACCCAGGGCCATGTTCTTTAAATTCCCTGAGCTCTGTGTCACACGGTCGCCGCTCACTCCCTCATACACAGAGTTCTTGTTTCTTGGTAACCCAGTAAATCTCTTAACCCCCTCTTCTTTTTTCTGCAAGTCAAATCCCCTCTCTTTCAGTCACTCCGGGCCCCTCTCCCGCTGTTGTTGTTCCCAGCTCCAGGGACCCTGTGGTGGGTTTTAGAGGTCCTGTGTGGAATGTTGCATGGAGGGAGGCAGACTGGCCTAAAAAAGGGGGTGCCCCATTGTTCCCACACACTGCATCCACTCCCCACTGATCTGTCGCTCACTGGTGCAGCGGGGTGAGGATTGGTCCAGCCGGATGGCATGAGGGATAGTGAGAGATGGCAGTGTGACCTCTTAATCCATAGATAGACAAAACACAGGGCCATTTTGCTGATGCTACTGATATACCACAACATATGCTGACATCTATAATGGGAATACACATGTCATCCGTCTCAATGTTTCAAGTTTTAATGTCACGTGCACACGTACAGTTAAATGCCTTTCTTGCTAGCTCTAAACCAAACAACGCAGTAATCATTGGGGTGGCAGGTAGCCTAGTGGTTAGAGCGCTGGGCCAGAGACCGAAAGGTTGCTTGATCGAATCCCCAAGATAAGGTAAAAATCTGTCGTTTTGCCCCAGAACAAGACAGTTAATCCACTGTTCCTAGGCCGCCATGTCCTGCCTAGTTAAATAATAAATTAAAATCAATATCGTACTAATGTTACATTAAAGGATCAGCATGTGGGAAAAAATAACATACTTTAGATAAGTTGAACACCAGCCACTGTGGCAGGTCAGACTGAAAATAATTTAGACCGGCACAACCTAACTACAAGTACTCGGTTTGTTGGTTCAGGTCTGCCAGGTGCAATGCTCAGACAGGCTTGGGTTACATTCCAAATGGCACCCTGGTCAAAAAGGAGTGCACTACATAGGGAATAGGGTGCCATTTGGGACAAATATACCTTTTTTGTGGGGGGAATGATAAGCTGATTTGTCTGTGAATGTTGATAAGGCAGCGAGCGGCTGGAAGCAGTAAAGCGGCGGGTGCCAGGAGGAACACAGGTCACAGTGCTGCCGTCCCGCCAGGCCACCACAGGACAGGAAACTGATAAGGCTACTGCTACACCACTGAGCCAGCAGGCATGTGCACTACCCCAGGTCAGGCAAGCCAGTCTCACACACACACACAAAACTCCTCTCCAGGTTCACAATACCTCTTCCTCCTGATGAATATTGAAGTATTTGGCATGTAATGACAATAATCATTTGACAAACATGGTTTGTCTGATGGTAGTTACAGAGCGTGATTTTTGTGCCAGGAGCAACAGAGAGCATAGCAGAGCATACCCTGTTGGCACAGTCCAGAAGTAACTATGGGGAAAACATTGGTAACATAGAATAAACAATATAAAATCAATACAAGTAAGAAAACAAGTTCTACTGATTAGGCTGTCTGACACTGATTAGGCTAGGTACAATGTCTCCGTAATAAATAAAGCAGGTCACTTGTTTTGTGGTTCTGTTTCACTTAACACGGAGGTAAGTCTCTTAAGGTTTCATAGAAATTACTGACCTTAATAAGGGAATGATATATTTTTTTTATTTAACCAGGTAGGCCAGGTGAGAACAAGTTCTCATTTACAACTACGACCTGGCCAAGATAAAGCAAAGCAGTTCGACACATACAACAACAGAGTTACACATGGAGTAAAACAAACAGTCAATAATACAGTAGAAAAGTCTATGTGCAGTGTGTGCAAATGTAGTAAGATTAGGGAGGTAAGGCAATAAATAGGTCATAGTGGCGAAATAATTACAATTTAGCATTAACACTGAAGTGATAGATGTGCAGATTATGATGTGCAAGTAGAGATACTGGGGTGCAAAAGAGCAAAAATAAATAACAATATGGGGATGAGGTAGTTGGATGGGCTATGTACAGGTGCAATGATTGGTAAGCTGCTCTGACAGCTGATGCTAAAAGTCAGAGAGGGAGATATAAGCCCCAGCTGCAGTGATGTTTGCAATTTGTTCCAGTCATTGGCAGGAGAGAACTGGTAGGAAAGGCACAGTATATGGGGCTTTGGTGACAAAACAGATGGCAATGTGATAGACTAAATCCAACATGACACTAGCTGGTTGGTTTATTAGTTAAAGATGTTAAAACTGTGTGACCAATCCATGAGCAGAAGAGCCCACACGCAAACACTGGCCTGGCAGCTATAAAAGCTGCCCAGATCTGATTTTAGACTTCAGGAGACAGCGGAGAGCGCACGGCCCCATCCACAACGACGGCGCTGCAGTGGAAAAGGTGAAAGGTTAAAGTTCCTCTGACAATCTGAAATGGTCCACCCACACAGCGTAGCACAACAGCAGCTCGTCAACCTCAAGAAGCTGAAGAAATCTGTCTTGGCCGTTAAGAACGTCACACATTTTTACAGATATGCACTATTGAGAGCATCCTGTCGGGCTGTATCACCACCTGGTACAGCAACCATCCACAACCGCAGGGCTCTCCAAAGGGTGGTGCGGTCTGCCCAACGCATCACCGGGGGCACACTGCTAGCCCTCCAGGACATTTACAGCTCTAGGTGTCACAGGAAGGACAAAAAGATAAAATCAGGGACCTCAGCCACCCAAGCCAAGGCCTGTTCACCCAGCTTTGATCAAGAATGAAAGGTCAGTACAGGTACAACAAAGCTGGGCCCGAGAGACTGAAAAACAGCTTCAATCTCAAGGCAATCAGACTTACAGTTGAAGTCGGAAGATAACATACACTTAGGTTGGATTAATTAAAACGTGTTTTTCAACCACTCCACACTCCTCCTGACAGAGCTGGTGTAACTGAGTCAGGTTTGTAGACCTCCTTGCTCGCACACGCTTTTTCAGTTCCGCCCACAAATGTTCTATAGGACTGAGGTCAAGGCTTTGTGATGGCCACTCCAATACCTTGACTTTGTTGTCCTTAAGCCATTTTGCCACAACTTTGGAAGTATGCTTGAGGTCATTATCCATTTGTAAGACCCATTTGCGACCAAGCTTTAACTTCCTGACTGATGTCTTGAGATGTTGCTTCAATACATCTACATATATACACATATCTCCCTCATGATGCCATCTATTTTGTGAAGTGCACCAGTCCCTCCTGCAGCAAAGCACCTCCACAACATAATGCTGCCACCCCCGTGCTTCACGGTTGGGATGGTGTACTTCAGCTTGCAAGCCTCCCCCCTTTTTCCTCCAAACATAACAATGGTCATTATGGCCAAATAGTTCAATTTTTGTTTCATCAGATCAGAGGAAAAGTACAATCATTGGCCCCATGTGCAGTTGCAAACCATAGTCTGGCTTTTTTGTGGCGGTTTTGGAGCAGTGGCTTCTTCCTTGCTGAACGGCCTTTCAGGTTATGGCGATATAGGACTTGTTTTACTGTGGATATAGATACTTTTGTACCTGTTTCCTCCAGCATCTTCACAAGGTCCTTTGCTGATGTTCTGGGATTGATACATCCACAGGTACACCTCCAATTGACTCAGATTATGTCAAATTAGCCTCTCAGAGCTTTCTAAAGCCATGACATTTTCTGGAATTTTCCAAGCTGTTTAAAATAAAAATGAATAGGCAGCCTGGAGAAGGTCAAGTACAAAAAAAACTGCAAATCTAAATGGATTTTCGCCTGCTATACCAGTTCTGTTATACTCATATACATTATTTTAACACTCTTAGAAACTTCAGAGTGTTTCCTATCCAATTGTACAAATTATGTGCATATCCTATTTCCTGGGCCTGAGTGGCAGGCATTTTACTTTGGGCACGCAAGACTCTCCAAAACTGTCACCTATGCAGCCGCTCCCTAAGAAGTTAACAGAAGTTAACAAACTATAGTTTTGGCAAGTCTGTTAGGACATGTACTTTGTGCATGACAAGTATTTTTTCCAACAATTGTTTACAGACAGATTATTTCACTGTCTCTCAATTCCAGTGGGTCAGAAGTCTACATACACTAAATTGACTGTGCCTTTAACCTCTTAAGCATCATTAAGGAGCGCTGGCGCTAGCGCCTCGTTCCGACACTACCCGGTGAAATGTAACGCGCCAAATTCAAAATCCAAAAGTTTAATTATTAAACATTCATCAATATACAAGTGTTGCATAGTCATCAAAAGCTCTGCTTCTTGGCAATATCACAGCGTTGTCAGATTTCAGAAAGGCTTTACGGCGAAAGCACAACATTTGATTGTTTGAGGGTAGCACCTCCAATATTTCCCATTAGCATAAATTCATAAACCATCACGGTTCACACAAAACATTTCACAGCGAAAACAAATCCTTTACCTTTTGAAGAACTTCTGCTGAGTGATTCCCAAGTGTCCAACGAAGACATCCAATGGTTCTTTTGTTAGAGGATTGCACCTCTCATATTTATGCATTAGCATAAATCTATAACCAGCTCGGGTCACACAAAACACATAAGAGCTAAATAAATCACTTACCTGTTGAAGATCTTCTGCTGAGGGCATCCGAAGTGTCCAAGGAAGACGTCCAATGGTTCTTTTGTTAGAAAAAGTCAATTATATCCATAAATCTCTGTTTGGTTGGCGCGTTATGTTCAGAAAATCCACCGTCGAGTTATACAGTGAAGAGAAAGCGTTCAAATTATACCTATCAACTTTGCCCAAACAAATCAAACATTTATAATGTATCCTTAGGTATACTTTTATGAATATTAATGATTATATTTTACACGGATGATATCCTAAACGATATAAAAGGAAAATATAGAGGAGCGCGCTCACGGTCTCGCGGCCAGGAAAAGTTATTAACATCCGTGGTTCATTCACCAATTCTTCTTCTATTCGGTTCTGTTCCATGATAAAGCCATGAAACACAGTCTAACGACTGTTGATAGCTAGTGGAAGCCATAGGTACTGCAATCCTGGGGCTATTATACTGGGATTTCAATAGGAAGCCTATCAAACTGAAGAAATGTAAAAAAAAATATGGACAGAAATTCCTCTGGTTTTCGCCTGCTTTATCAGTTCTGTTATACTCACAGACATTCTTTTAACAGTTTTAGAAACTTCAGTCTTCCCTATCCAATAGTACTAATTATGTGCATTTCCTAGTTTCTGGGCCTGAGTGGCAGGCATTTTACTTTGGGCACGCCAGACTCTCCAAAACCAACACCACTGCTGCTGATCCCTAAGAGGTTAACCATGACAGAGACTGCAGTACCTATGGCTTCCACTAGATGTCAGCAGTCTCTATACAAAGACTGGGAGCGATAGGAGTAAGCAAAACGGATAGGAAGAGGAAATGGTCAAGGGAGCTCAGATGTCAACAAGATTTCTCGGGCGCGAGACTGGGTAACCGCCCCACTTTATTTTACTTATATAACATTTAGGTGACCATCCGAGTGAAATATTATCGCTAAAATTCATAAAAGTATAGCCAAGGATGCATTATAACTGGTCTTTGATTTGTTTAGGAAACGTTTATTAGGTATATTTGAACGCATTCTCTTCACGTTTCAATGGGCGATTCGACGTTGGATTTTCTGAACATAATGTGCCAACCAAATGAAGATTTATGGATATAATAAATGACTTTTTCTAACAAAAGAACCATTGATGTCTTCGTTGGACACTTGGGAAGCCCTCAGCATAAGTTCTTCGAAAGGTAAGGGATTTGTTTTCGCTGTGATATTGGTTTTGTGTGAACCGCGCTGGTTTATGAATGTATGCTAATGCATAAATATTAGAGGTGCTATCCTCAAACAACCAAATGTGTTGTTTTTGCCATAAAGCCTTTTTGAAATCTGACAACGCTGTGATATTGCCAAGAAGCAGAGCTTTTGATGACTATGCAACACCCCACTGCTCCCTGAGTAGTTAAGAAATTTGTGGAGTGGTTGAAAAACGAGTTAATGACTCCAACCTAAATGTATGTAATATATAAATAAAACACACTCCGGAATCCAGCATTGTTCATCCTAATATTTCTTAATTCCTTTCTTTTACTTTTTAGATGTGTGTATTGTTTTTGATTGTTAGATGTTACTGCACTGTTGGAACACAAGCATTTTGCTACTTAACATCTGCTAAATGTGTATGCGACTAATAACATTTGATTTGACCCAGTTCCCAGTTCCCTTAGCCTACTCTTATCTGCTAAATGTCATCGCAATAACAACCTGCTATTTACCAAACCTTAAAGATGCAGAGCCTACAGCCACCAGCAAAGATATTCAGAAGGGGAAGGCTCCCACTCCACTGCTAAGCCTCTTCAGCTCACTCACTGGCTCACTCACAGGCCAATGTGCTGAGGTCATAGTTGCTTTGAGCTTCAGTCATAATGCACCAGACTGATTATGAGTGGGATGTTCCTGCAGCAGAAAGGAGGGAAAATAACCCGACCCTTCTCCCCTTAGTCTTTGATCCTTGCCATTGTCCCATACCTGAGACATGACATCAGGCCCAACCGCCAGTGTAAACCAAAAACAGATTTTTACTTGAGAAGTAGAAATAGAAAAGAGAGAAAACGCAGCATGGCCCGGATGGAATGAGGAGCTGTTGACATGGTAGATACCAATCTGGTCAGTGTTAACTGCTCTCTTTTGAAAAGCTGGTCCCCCCTGCCACCGCGCAGGAAAGCACTTGACATTTTTCCATGCCACTGATCGAGCGCCACTGCCAGTGATTTTATGCCCCCCACACACACACACACACAAAAACATCTCTCTGTAGCAGACAGACAGGGTACTCCATATAGGAGGCCTAGGGCCTGAATGTTGCTGCTTGTCACAAAGTTCTCTGTATGAATTTGGCTCTATGATGTGTCCCTGATTCTCTATAGGGTGGATGTTTTCCCCTCAGTAAGTTTCTATGACTGTTAGACAACAGCATTGTTCTTTGTAAAATAGAATGTAATGTGCTCATAACATATGTTCTTCTTTAGAATAACCAATATTTTGGCCATATCGCCCAGCACTATCATAAAATAATATTTTTTCCAATTTTGGACAGTATTTCAGGTTTTTGAATAACAAAAGAGAGCGTGACCCTACGGTGGCAACACATACTTAAATGGGTCTTCATTCTGATTGTTTTATACTGTTCAATTCAACCTAAAATAATTTCCTGCATTTCCATCAATTTCTGTATTTCCTGCACTCATTTGAGATAAATCTTCACACTGCTGCAGGATATGGACAAAAAAAAGTAGGCCTTATTTTTAACCAAATAATGCAATTGCGATTTAGATCAAAACACTTGGGAGAACTGTCGGATCACGGAAATAGAAAGTCTATCATAATTCTATAGTTAGAATATAAATAATAGTATGCACTTTGAATACAACGAATGAAAATGCCAGGGAGGAGTTATTGTGATAGGGTTTGTACCAAAGTGATGGTCAATGTTTCCTAGGGGACCCTTTAATGTAGCAAAAGATTATATGTTTCTTCATGTAGCCAACATAGTCATGCTTTACCTGTTCCTCTTTGATTTAGAAGATACTGCTGTACAAACATACACCAGCGCTGGTATCAGGCTGTGTTAACTGGTCATGTTTGCTCTGTACATATTTGCACACTAGCCAGCTAACTAAAACAAATGTTATTGGTCACATACACAAATGTTAATGCAAGTGTAGCGAAAAGCTTGTGCTTCCAGTTCCCGACAGTGCAGTAATAACTAACAAGTAACAAATTCACAACGACTACCTTATACTCACACAAGTGTAAAGGAATGAATAAGAATATGCATGTATAAATACATGGATGAGCGATGGCCGTGCGGCATAGGCAAGATGCAGTAGATGGTATAGAGTACAGTATATACACATTTGAGATGAGTAATGTAGAATATGTAAACATTACTAAAGCAGCGTTATTTAAAGTGACTAGTGATACATTTAATAAAAGGTATTAACTTCTTAGGGAGCGGCTCCCGAGGTGACGGTTTTGGAGAGTCTGGCGTGCCCAAAGTAAAATGCCTCCCACTCAGGCCCAGAAAATAGGATATGCACATAATTAGTACTATTGGATAGGAAACACTTAACATAATGTCTGAGTATAACAGAACGGATATAGCAGGCAAAAACGAAGAAATTACTGTCCTGGAAAAAGAGTTTGAGACATATTGCCTCATTTTGAACCCCTGCCTATTGAAAACAGCCATTTCTGGGAGTAAGATTGCAGTATCTATTGCTTCCACTGGATGTCAACAGTCTCTAGACAGTGTTTGGTGATGTTAGGTTGCTCTGGATGGTAATAGAAGAAGAATTTCGAACTGGTCATTGGATGTAAACAGAAGAGGATGCGCGTTCACGGGCTCACGCGCTGTGGTTTTTTCCTTTCCTATCGTCCAGTTTACAATCCGGTTGAAATATTATAGTAAATATACATAAGTGTTCCTAAGGATACATTATCAATGATGTTTGATTGTTCTTGGACAAGTGTATAGGTTGAACGCGTTCTCTTCACGGTTCAATGGGCGAGTGGACGCTGTATTTTATGAACATAACGCGCCAAACAAACGGATATTTATGGATATAATAAATGACTTTTTCTAACAAAAGAACCATTGGATGTCTTCGTTGGACACTTGGGAAGCACTCAGCAGAAGTTCTTCAAAAGGTAAGGGATTTGTTTTCGCTGTGAAATGTGTTGTGTGAACCGCGATGGTTTATGAATTTATGCTGGATGGTATGGTAAATATTGGAGGTGCTAC
The DNA here is from genome assembly GCA_030435695.1 of Brachymystax lenok tsinlingensis. Taxonomy (NCBI): domain Eukaryota; kingdom Metazoa; phylum Chordata; class Actinopteri; order Salmoniformes; family Salmonidae; genus Brachymystax; species Brachymystax lenok. The sequence continues at coordinate 46,795,906 of CM059781.1, forward strand.
CCTCAAACAATCAAATGTTGTGCTTTCGCCATAAAGTCTTTCTGAAATCTGACAACGCTGTGATAATGCCAAGAAGCAGAGCTTTTGATGACTATGCAACACTTGTATATTGATGAATGTTTAATAATTCATCTTTTGGATTTTGAATTTGGCACCTTGCATTTCACCGGGTAGCGCCCCACCACTCCGTAAGTAGTTAAAGTGGCCAGAGATTTGAGTCTGTAAGTTGGAAGCAGACACTATGTTAGTGATGGCTGTTTACCAGTCTGATGGCCTTGAGATAGAAGCTGTTTTTCAGTCTCTCTGTCCCAGCTTTGATGCACCTGTACTGACCTCGCCTTCTGGATGACAGCAGGGTCAGTACAGGCAGTGGCTCGGGTGGTTGTTGTCCTTGATGATCTTTTTGGCCTTATTGTGACATTGGGTGCTGTAGGTGTCTTGGGGGGCAGGTAGTTTGCCCCCGGTGATGCGTTGTGCAGACCGCACTACCCTCTGGAGAGCCTTGCGGTTGTGGGAGGAGCGGTTGCCGTACCAGGCTGTGATACAGCCCGACAGGATGCTCTCGATTGTGCATCTGTAAAGGTTTGAGTGTTTTAGGTTGATAAGACACATTTCTTCAGCCTCCTGAGGTTGAAGAGGCACTTTTGCACCTTCTTCACCACACTGTCTGTGTGGGTGGACCATTTCAGTTTGTCCGTGATGTGTACGCCGAGGAAAGTCCAGGACCCAGTTGCACAGGGCGGGGTCAAGACCCAGGGTTTCGAGCTTAATGGTGAGTTTGGAGGGTACTATGGTGTTGAATGCTGAGCTGTAGTCAACGAACAGAATTCTTACATAGGTATTCCTCTTGTCCAGATGGGATAGGGCAGTGTGCAGTGATGGCAATTGCATCATCTGTGGACCTATTGGGGCGGTAAGCAAATTGGAGTGGGTCTAGGGTATCAGGTAGGGTCGAGATTATATGATCCTTGACTAGTCTCTCTAAGCACTTCATGATGACGGAAGTGAGTGCTACTCAATTACTTTTAGCTCAATTACTTCAGCTTTCTTGGGAACAGGAACAATGGTGGCCATCTTGAAGCATGTGGGCACACCAAACTGGGATAGGGATATTGATTGAATATGCCCGTAAACACAGCAGCCAGCTGGTCTGCGCATGCTCTGAGGACGCGGCTATAGATGCCGTCTGGGCCGGCAGCTTTGCAAGGGTTAACACGTTTAAATGTTTTACTCATGTTGGCCACGGTGAAGGAGAGCCCATAGGCTTTGATAGCGGGCCATGTCAGTGGTACTGTATTGTCCTCAAAGCAAGCAAAGGAGTTGTTTAATTTGTCTGGGAGCAAGACGTCGATGTCCGCAACAGGACTGGTTTTCTTTTTTGTAATCCGTGATTGACTGTAGACCCTGCCACATACGTCTCGTGTTTGAGCCGTTGAATTGCGGCTCTACTTTGTCTCCATACTGATGCTTTGCTTGTTTGATTGCCTTGCGGAGGGAATAAGCACACTGTTTGTATTCTGTCATGTTTCCACTCGCCTTGTCATGATTAAAAGTGGTAGTTCGCCCTTTCAGTTTTGCACGAATGCTGCCATCAATCTGGTTAGGGAAAGTTTAATTAGTCACATTGGGTACAACATCACCGAAGCACTTGCTAATAAACTCGCTCACCGAGTCAGTGTATATGTGTTGTTGTCTGAGGCTACCCAGAACATATCCCAGTCCACGTAATTGAAGCAATCTTGAGGGTGGAATCCGATTGGTCAGACCAGCGTTGGATAGACCTGAGAAAAGGGCGTTTCCTGTTTTAGTTTCTGTCTATAGGCTGGGAGCAACAAAATGGAGTCATGGTCAGATTTGCCGAAGGGAGGGCGGGGGAGGGCTTTACACATCACGGAAGTTAGAGTAGCAATGGTCCAGAATGCTACCAGCTCGTGTCGCGCAATCAATATGCTGATAGAATTTAGGAAGCCTTGTTCTCAGATTAGCTGTGTTAAAATCCCCAGCTACAATAAATGCAGCCTCAGGGTATACAGTTTCCAGTTTAGAACTTCCAGTGAAGTTCTTTCAGGGCAGTCGGGGTATCTACACGGCTGTGACTATAATAGAAGCGAGAAAATAAACTAGCTGTTTGCAGTTGTAAGAAACACATACTAATTGTGTAATTATAGAAATTGGAAACAACATTGTCGTCATCAACATTGTTGCATGTGCTGCATTGACCATGCAGACTGAACACAAGTGTCATGTGATCAAGCAACAACAAATGCGCTCCTTGAGTGACGGGGGCGGGGCTAGGTCTATTAGGAAAGCTGCATTGAGAGAGAGTAGAGAGCGGAGATGGATGACTGAAGTAGCAGTGTAAACTATAAAAATGTACATTACACACAGCATATCACATTTATCCTCTACAGGATCGGTGGGACGTTGTGCTAACATAGGCTAATCGGATTAGCCTGAGGTTGTAAGTAACAAGAACATTTTCCATGACATAGACATATCTGATATGGGCAGAACGCTTAAATTCTTGATAGTCTAACTACACTGTCCAATTTACAGTAGCTATTACAGTGAAAGAATACCATGCTATTGTTTGAGGAGTGCACAGTTATCAATAAACCAATTAGGCACATTAGGGTAGTCTTGATACAACATTTTGAAAATAAATACAATCATTCATTGGATCAGTCTAAAACATTGCACGTACACTACTGTCATCTAGTGGCCTGTGCTGGAATAATACATTATGCCTTTCTCTTGCATTTCAAAGACGGTACAATGTTAAAAAAATTAAAAAATACGCATGTTTTTTTCATTGTATTATCTTTTACCAGATCTAATGTGTTATATTATCCTACATTCAATTCACATTTCCACAAACTTCAAAGTGTTTCCTTTCAAATGGTATCAAGAATATGCATATCCTTGCTTCAGATTTGGGTATGTCATTTTAGGCAAAAAAATTTAAAGAAAAAGTGCAGATCCTTTTAACCAAACTTTCAAATACCATTACAGAGGGTAAAGTAAAGTAAAAAAAAAACAATACCGCTATATAGTAAAATATGGTAGGTCACAGTTACCATGTGAAGGTTGTAAAAGACAGACCATGGGACCAAGAAACCATTTAACAATACAATGGACTGTTACTCAATATCTGTCAATGCTTGAGCATTGATGAGTTTTCTATTACAGTTTGATTAATTAAAACAACTATATTTAATCTCAGTGATCACGTGGACTGGGATATGTTCCGGTAGCTTCCGAGAATAATATTGACGTGTACACTGAAACGGTTACGGAGTTTATCAAGGAGAGCACAGGAGATGTTGTACCCACTGTGACTATTAAAACCTACCCTAACCAGAAACTGTGGATAGATGGCAGCATTTGTGCAAAACTGAAAATGTGAACCACCGCATTTAACTACTAAGGGAGCAGTGAGAGGATAGCCCCTCATATTTTATGCATTAGCATGAATCCATAACCAACGCGGGTCTCACAAAACGCATAAAATCGCTAATATAAAATCCCTTACCTACAGAAGAACTTCTGCTGAGGGCTTCCCAAGTGTCCAACGAAGACATCAAATGGTTCTTTTGTTAGAAAAAGTCATTTATTATTTCCATAAATCTCTGTTTGGTTGGCGCGTGTTGATCAGAAAATCCACCGTTGAGTCGTCCATTGAACCGTGAAGAGAACGCGTTCACATTATACCTATACACTTTATACAAACAAATCAAACATCATTTTTAATGTATCCTTAGGTATCCTTTTGTGTATATTTGCTGTAATATTTAAACCGGACGATAACGAACGATAGGAAAGAAAAAGTGGTGCGTGTTCACAATCTCGCTCGGGTCAAACCTTGTTTACAAAAGTGGTCCACTGACAACTTCCTCTTCCTATCTGTTTCGCTTACTCCTAGAATTCCCAGTCTTTGTATAGAGACTGTTGACATCTAGTGGAAGCCATAGGTACTGCAGTCTCAGTCCTGGTTAAAATAAAAATGAATAGGCACAATGGAGAAGATGGTCATTTACAAAAAAAACTGCAAATCCAGATGGATTTCCCTCGGGTTTTCACCTGCTATATCAGTTCTGTTACACTTACATAGATGATTTTAACACTCTTCGAAACGTCAAAGTGTTTCCTATCCAATAGTACTAATTATGTGCATATCCTATTTTCTGGGCCTGAGTGGCAGGCATTTTACTTTGGGCACACCAGACTCTCCAAAACCGTCACCTATGCAGCCGCTCCCTAAGTTAACCATGGCAAGGTGACTGGAAATATGGCAAAACACAGAGTAGTCATTCCCTCCACAAGGCAATCAAACAGGCAAAACATCAGTAGATGTTCAATCATCTCCCCCTATCCCAGTCTGCTGTCCCCACATGCTTCAAGATGGCCGCCATTGTTCCTGTACCTAAGAATGCAAAGGTAACTGAAAGAAATGACTATCGCCACGTAGCGCTCACTTCTGTCATCATGAAGTGCTTTGAGAGACTAGTCAAGGATCATATCACCTCCACCTTACCTGTCACCCTAGACCCAATTTGCTTACCGCCCCAAAGGGTCCACAGACAATACAATCCCTGTCACACTGCCCTATCCCATCTGGACAAGAGGAATACCTATGTAAGAATGCTGTTCATTGACTATAGCTCAGCATTCAACACCATAGTACCCTCCAAGCTCATCATTAAGCTTGATGCCCTGGGTCTAAACCCCGCACTGTGCAATTGGGTCCTGGACTTCCTGACGGGCCGCCCCCCAGGTGGTGAAGGTACGAAACTACATCTCCACTTCGCTGATCCTTAACACTGGGGCCTCACAAGGGTGCGAGCTCAGTTCACCCGTGACTGCGTGGCCATGCACGCCTCCAACTCAAATCATCAAGTTTGCAGACGACACAACAGTAGTAGCCTTGATTACCAACAACGACAAGACAGCCTACAGGGAGGAGGTGAGGGCTCTGGGAGTGTGGTGTCAGGAAAACAACCTCTCACTCAACATCAACAAAACAAAGGAGATGATCGTGAACTTCAGGAAACAGCAGAGTGAGCACCCTCCTATCCACATCGACGGGAGAGCAGTGGAGAAGGTGGAAAGTTAAGTTCCTCAGCCTACATATCACTGAAATAGTCTATCCACACAGACAATGTGGTGAAGAAGGCGCAACAACGCCTCTTCAACCTTAGGGCAAATGTCATTCTCCTGTCACCTAAAACACTCACAAATTATTAAATGCACAATTGAGAGCATCCTGTCAGGCTGTATCACTGCCTGGTACTGCAACTGCACCGCCCACAACCGCAGGGCTCTCCAGGTGGTGCGGTCTGCACAAGGCATCACCGGGGGCAAACTACCTGCCCTCTAGGACACCTACAGCACCGATGTCACAAGAAGGCCAGAAAGATCATCAAGGACAACAACCACCCAAGCCACTGTCTGTTCACCCCACTTTCATCCAGAAGGCGAGGTCAGTACAGGTGCATAAAATCTGGGACGATAGGCTGGAAAAACAGCTTCTATCTCAAACCCATCAGACTGTTAAATATCCATCACTAGCACAGAGATGCTGCTGCCTACATAGACTTGAAATCATTGGCCACTTTAATAAACGGAACACTAGTCCCTTTAATAATGTTACAATACATATCTTGCATTACTCATCTCATAGAATACAATTTAGACATATCTACTGTATTTTAGTCTATGCCTACATTGCTCATCCATATATTTATATATTCTTAATTCCATTCCTTTACTTAGATTTGTGTGTATTAGGTATTTGTTGTGAAGTTGTTAGATTACTTGTTAGTTATTGCTGCACTGTCGGGAACTAGAAGCACAAGCATTTCGCTACACACGCAATAACATCTGCTAAACACGTGTATGTGACCAATTTGATTTGTTCTAATTTACTTGAAACAAAAGTCTACTGAAGTGAGGCTTTGTCCTTGTGTTTCTTTACTATTTACATTGTTTTGTTCACAAGCTAGGTTACTTTTCAATATTTGAGTTTCAACTGCTAGGAAAGAGAAGACAACACTGCTACTAGTCAGACTAACATGCTGACCACACCACCCGCATTGCGTGTGCGAGCGTTGCAAAATAAATTGACACATACATGCTATTCCAACATTTCATCCAAACTGCTTGCGAGCATCTGGCGTAGCCAGGCGCTAAAATAGATCTTGGTTCTATTTGTTGCATGACGTGCTGCAAGTCCCGCCTCTCCCATCTGATTTGTTTTTAGGAGCATATACCCACATGGGTGATTGAAAGATGAACTGAGGTCCACACTCCAATCGGTGGTGGTAATGTACCTTAAAGTTGGTTCACAGAAGAAAACTGGAGGAGGAGAGGTTACTAGAAACTAACTAGGTTTCCCCTTTTATCTGTGGATTAATTGTCGGAGTAGAGAACACACGATTGTGTGTGACTCAAAATGGGTCAAAACTCTACAAAGATCCAGAAAAAAAGGACCTTGTGCATTTCAGGTAAAATAACAACCCAATGTTTATATCCCAGGACAAATTAGCTAGCAACACCAAGATAACACATTAAACATTTAGCTTCGACCTGCCCTCAAACTAATATAGTTGGTTCAGAGTTCGTTTTGATATATCAACCTGCGTGTCCTGATGTGGATGGACAAAATTCAACATGCGCTCGATGGGTCATTACCACAGTAACCTCCCACCGTTAAAGATGCAGATGAAAATGGTCACAAAGAATTTATGAAACTAAACAATATACCACATTACTTCTTACTAGTAATACATGTATTGTTTTAGAAAACATCACAAAGCACACTCATAAGTTTGTGTTTTGCTGGAGGAATTTTAGCGCCAAAAACTTATTTGGCTGGTAAAAAAAATCTGAGTGGCTGGTAGATTTCTTAAAACCTGCCACAGTGGCTGGTGGACAAAAAAGTAAATTTTAGGCCCTGAAATAAATCTATGGTACACCCTGATACAGATCCATACAACTCAGATTCTAATAAGCCAATCTAGGCCTCAGCAAATGGAACCTGAAAACTCTCATTCACTATGAACAGATGCATGGCAGTGATAAAATAGACTAGTAGCAAGGATGTCCCTATGAATGAGAGAATACATGTGGATCTGTGAGTCAAATCAACAGCATTAATTCTCTGTTTAGTCCATTTAAGGCCTGGGGTGAAGGAATTAGACATTGGTGAAAGGCTAGTTAGTTCCAGTTACAAAACTGGGACGTCTATAAAGGCACATGAAGAGAGAATCCTACTAATAGGTGATGCAAAGAACCAACATGCTGATGACCATGTCTGTTAAAAGTGAAGATATGGATAATATGACATCATGACCTTTAGAAAAGGAGGCCAAAACCACAATCAACATATTATCCATGCAGCACTAAATCGAATATGGCCTGAAAGTTCCAACATGTTGGCAAAACCGGAAATTGACCAAAAACTGAAACGGGGAAGGACGAGAGGAGGGTGGGATTTAAAGTATGTGGGGCTCAGGGAAGAATTTCTTAACCCCCCCCAACCCCCCACTACTGCTCTCAGCACCCCTGTACAGCCATTTAGAATCTCCCCAAAATGTGCATTACTTCCAGCAAGGAAGTGAAACTATACATCATTAACTATTGAGGGTTCACTTTGGCTGGGGGCTGTGCGCACATGGGACATTAAGGATATGGACCTTGTTCGCCCAACTAACTTTTTACCTGGGATTTAGAGCAGTAAATTACTTGTAACTGGAACGTTTTTTACTCAAAATGTAGCAGATATGTTCTTCTCTAGCTTTGAGAAATATTATGATTTCTTTGAGGTTGCATAAATAATAAGATGTTATACTATTTAAAAAGCTGTATGGGTTTTTGTTTCCCCAAAAGTCTTAAGTACCTGTCTATCTTACAAACAAATAAAAACATCTAACAGACTATACACCGATAGAGACTGTATGGCATGCTCTAAATTAATGTCAAATACATATCCAGGTTTTCCTCCACACCACCGCAGGTAATAAGGGCTGCAAAGACACCACTTGAGAAATCAGGGTATAAAATACTGGACTGCAGAGTTTGTATCTTTTTTTAGTTCCTGTAGTTGTAAATCATAAGACAATGAATAATACATGAAGGAGGCAAGTATTTGCTGTTTCTTTGTGCTATGGAATATAGTAAAAACAAAAGTGATGCTGCATTTAGATGGTATGATGTAGCGGGAAACCAGATTAGAGAAATACGGTAAATGCCATTGAGGCTGGCGGTGAATTTTGTCAGCCGCCGCGGTACAAATAGTTTAACTTCTGCCGTCTGCTTGTTGTTTTGTAACGGATGTGTATTTGCACTGGTTGTGTCCTGAAACCACCACAGCAACGCATACCGTGTCGCTTTTACAGCCAGTGTTTCTTGCATTCCCGCCAACTGTTAGGTGTGTGGCGTCCGTCGTCGAAACGCAGCATACGGCAACATGCACGTTTAGCCCAGGGGTGGCAAACCCATTCAGTCTAGCTCTTATTCCGGGGATTGGCGAGCTGGCCGGCCGGTCCACATCTTTTACTCCAACCACCCATTTGATCATTATAGCAGTTTAGTGGGGGTTGTGAGTCTCGTTGTCTTTAAGCCAATTAGGCTATTCATTAGGATTCATGAATACTAGGACCACTTTTTGTTCATTTCAATCACCCAACTTCGGTAGAAGATTGTAGAACGTGAAGCAAGTTTAACAGCCTAAACCTATCAAATCATTTTCAGATCGGTGTTACTTTAACCCCACATAAACGCTACATTGTTACATAACGTTACAAGTGAACTTGATTGTAACATTTTAGCTTTAAAATGTGACAATTAGCGCGTAAATGATGTTAATGGAAAGACATAACACAGACAATCACACCTAAATGGACGAACAAACACACTTAACAGTAGCATTATATGTTTCTGGCCTAAATGAAATAGAAAACGTTGAAATGACTCAGATTGAATAAGGCAACTTACCGTGTACCCCTTTGTTGGGAACGTCATTGATGTTGAAGCCTTTGGAACTATATGCAGCTTTAACTTCATTGCAGCTTTTCGAATTGGGCTCAGCCTTCGTCGAAACAAAAAGCAGGACCAATGTGTAAACCGTAGAGAACACCAACATCGTGTTCATTGAGTCGGTTAAATAAAAGTGTTATGGGCACACAAAAACACGAGAAAAGCGTTCAGCTGTATTAGTTTACTAGGACAGTTTCAACTCGCACGTTGGGATTTCTTTATGGAGACCCGGTTTCCTTGCACTTCGCTGACTACTAGCTAAAGCTCCAAAAGTTACCAAATTGGTTGACTAGCTAACCCGATTCTTCATTCACAACCGTGATTGGGCCACCTTAAAACTATACATATATGGAAAACATGGAGGCAATGTTGTAAAAAAAACTATCGTTTTGTCTTCAAATGTATTTCGAGTTCCAGAGTGTCGTTTTGTCTTCAAAATGTATTTCTAGTTCCAGACTCCCATAGAAACAAAAAACAGGGAACAAAACATTGGTCTCAAACTTGTTACAATTTCCCCAAAATAAGCAACCAAACGAAAACAGCCAAACTTATTTTTACAATTTGTCTGTCAAGTTGCATCCACCTCGACTTCGGTTCCAACGAAGGACAATGATGGGGAAAAGTTAAAAAAAAAAAAAAAGTTGACCAAAAATGTTTGCAACCCTCAGCGAGCTACAGTTTCTTTGCAGACAGGACACTAGACTGTATTCTACGCTTGGCGTGCTAAAGTCCTGAGGCTAAGCGGATAGCTAGACTTGAGAGTTCCTGACAAAGACTTGGCAACACAAAATGCCCGGGGTGGAGCATGGACCGGACCTTACGCTTCGATCACACCGATGGAGTCTTACATTTGTAACATCAGAAATATGCAGCATTGCGTTGCAGAGGCAGTTGGGCGTTCTGTTTGGTGCCTAGGTATGCGTCAAACTGTATCCAAAGACGGCTTGAAAGAAATGGTAGCAGAAGGTGAATGTTTAACTTTTGTTGCACACATATCCAGATGATGCTGCATACTATTTGTGCTTTAATATTGGTGTGAACAAGGCGTATTGCTACCATTTACAGATAATGCTGCACACTATTTGCGCTTCAATATTGGTGTGAACAAGGCGTATTGCTACCATTTACAGATAATGCTGCATACTATTTGCACATCAATATTGGTGTGATCAAGGAGGAATTGCTACCATTTACAGATAATGCTGCATACTATTTGCACATCAATATTGGTGTGATCAAGGCGTATTGCTACCATTTACAGATAATGCTGCATACTATTTGCGCATCAATATTGGTGTGATCAAGGAGGAATTGCTATCATTTACAGATAATGCTGCATACTATTTATGATCAATATTGGTGTGATCAAGGCGTATTGCTACCATTTACAGATAATGCTGCATACTATTTGCGCATCAATATTGGTGTGAACAAGGCGTATTGCTACCATTTACAGATAATGCTGCATACTATTTGCTCATCAATATTGGTGTGATCAAGGCGTATTGCTACCATTTACAGATAATGCTGCATACTATTTGCTCATCAATATTGGTGTGATCAAGGCGTATTTCTACCGTTTACAGATAATGCTACATACTATATTGAGCTAAACACTATCGGTGTGATCAAGGCATGTCACTATCTTCTGCTACCATTTCCTTCAAGCCTTCTACACATACAACTTGATACATAAGTTTGAAAATCCAACATATGCGCCTCTGCAACACAATGCTGCCAAGGCAAACACAGCGTTCCATTGGAAATTAAATGTACTTCTGGTGTACCAAAACGCAATACGCTGTTGGTGTAATCGAGACAGCATCGTTGCATTTTGGTACACCAGAAGAACATTAATTTTCAACTGCCTACTCATTTGAAGTATTACTGAACAAAAATATAAACTCAACATGCAACAATTTCAAAGGTTGTACTGAGTTACAGTTCATAGTAGGAAATGAGTAATTAGACCCTAATCTATGGATTTCACCTGTCTGGGCAGGGGCACAGCCATTGGTGAGCCTGGGAGGGAGCTAGGCCCAGCCAATCAGAAAATGGTTTTCCCCACAAAAGGGCTTTATTACAGACAGAAATAGTCCTCAGTTTCATCAGCTGTTCGGGTGGCTGGTCTCAGACGATCCCGCAGATGAAGAAGCCGCATGTGGAGGTCCTGGGCTGGCGTGGTTACACATGGTCTGCGTTTGTGAGGCCGGTTGGACCTTACTGCCAAATTCTCTAAAACAATGTTGGAGACGGCTTATAGTAGAGAAATTGATATTATATTCTCTGGCAACAGCTCTGGTGGACATTTCTGCAGTCAACATGCCAATTGCATGCTCCCTAAAAACTTGAGACATCTGTGGCATTTTGTTGTGTGACAAAACTGCACATTTTAGATTGGCTTTTTATTGTACCCAGCACAATGTGCACCTGTGTAAAAATCATGCTTTTGAATCAGCTTCTTGATATGCCACACCTGTCAGGTGGATGGATTATCTTGGCAAAGGAGAAATGCTCAAAAACAAGGATGTAAACAAATTTGTGCACAACATTTGAGAGAAATAAGCTTTTTGTGCATGTGGAACATTTCTGGGATCTTTTATTTCAGATTATGAAACATGGGAACAACACTTTACTAATCTTGATCCCTACAAATCAGCTGGCCTAGACAATCTGGACCCTCTCTTTCTAAAATTATCCACCTGTTGCTAGCCTGTTCAACCTCTCTTTCGTGTCGTCTGGGATCCCCAAAGATTGGAAAGCTGCCACGGTCATCCCCCTCTTCAAAAGGGGGTGACACTCTAGACCCAAACTGTTATAGACCTATATTCATCCTGCCCTGCCTTTCTAAATTCTAACAAACACATCACCGACCATTTTGAATCCCACCGTACCTTCTCCACTATGCAATCTGGTTTCCGAGCTGGTCATGGGTGCACCTCAGCCACGCTCAAGGTCCTAAACGATATCATTGATTAAAGACAGTACTGTGCAGCCGTCTTCATCGACCTGGCCAAGGCTTTCGACTCTGTCAATCACCGCATTCTTATCGGCAGACTCAAATCGCATTGGTTTCTCAAATGACTGCCTCGCCTGGTTCACCAACTACTTATCAGATAGAGTTCAGTGTGTCAAATCGGAGGGCCTGTTGTCCAGACCTCTGGCAGTCTCTATGGGGGTGCCACAGGGTTAAATTCTCGGGCCGACTCTTTTCTCTGTATATATCAATGATGTTGCTCTTGCTGCTCGTAATTCTCTGATCCACCACTACGCAGACGACACCACTCTGTATACATCTGGCCCTTCTTTGGACACTGTTAACAAACCTCCAAACGAGCTTCAATGCCATACAGCCTGCACCCGCCCGCCCGACTAGCATCACTACACTGGACGCTTCTGACATAGAATATGTGGACAACTACAAATACCTGTGTCTGGTTAGACTGTAAACTCTCCTTTCAGACTCACATAAAGCATCTCCAATCCAAAATTAAATCTAGAATCGGCTTCCTATTTCGCAATCCAGCCTCCTTCACTCATGCTGCCAAACATACACTTAAAACTGACTATCCTACCGATCCTTGACTTCGGCGATGTCATTTACAAAATAGCCTCCAACACTATCACAGTGCCATCCGTTTTGTCACCAAAGCCCCATATACACTACCCACCACTGCGACCTGTATGCTCTCGTTGGCTGGCCCTCGCTTCATATTCGTCGCCAAACCCACTGGCTCCAGGTCATCTATAAGTCTTTGCTAGGTAAAGCCCTGCCTTATCTCAGCTCACTGGTCACCATAGCAGCACCCACCCGTAGCACGCGCTCCAGCAGGTATATTTCACTGGTCACCCTCAAAGCCAACTCCGCCTTTGGCCGCCTTTCCTTCCAGTTCTCTGCTGCCAATGAATAGAACGAATTGCAAAAATCACTGAAGCTGGAGACTTACAGTTGAAGTCGGAAGTTTACATGCACTTAGCTTGGAGTCATTAAAACTCGTTTTTCAACGACTCCACATATTTCTTGTTAACAAACTAATGTTTTGGCAAGTCGGTTAGGACATCTACTTTGTGCATGACAAAGAGTAATTTTTCCAACAATTGTTTAAAGACAGATTATTTCACTGTATCACAATTCCAGTGGGTCAGAAGTTTACATACACTAAATTGACTGTGCCTTTAAACAGCTTGGAAAATTCCAGAAAAGTATGTCATGGCTTTAGAAGCTTCTGATAGGCTAATTAAAATAATTTGAGTCAATTGTAGGTGCACCTGTGGATGCATTTCAAGGCCTACCTTCAGTGCCTCTTTGCTTGACATCATGAGAAAATCAAAAGAAATCAGCCAAGACCTCAGAGAAAATTGTAGACCTCCAGAAGTCTGGTTCATCCTTGGGAGCAATTTTCAAACGCCTGAAGGTACCACGTTCATCTGTACAAACAATAGTACGCAAGTATAAACACCATGGGACCACGCAGCCGTCATACCACTCAGGAAGGAGATGCGTTCTGTCTCGTAGAGATGAACGTACTTTGGTGCGAAAAGTGAAATCAATCCCAGAACAACAGGACAGGACCTTGTGAAGATGCTGGAGGAAACAGGTACAAAAGTATCTATATCCACAGTAAAACAAGTCCTATATCAACATAACCTGAAAGGCCGCTCAGCAAGGAAGAAGCCACTGCTCCAAAACCGCCACAAAAACACAGACTACGGTTTGCAACTGCACATGGAGACAAATATCGTACTTTTTGGAGACATGTCCACTGGTCTGATGAAACAAAAATAGAACTGTTTGGCCATAATGAACATTGTTATGTTTGGAGGAAAAAGGGGGAGGCTTGCAAGCCGAAGAACACCATCCCAACCGTGAAGCACGGGGGTGGCAGCATCATGTTGTGGGGGTGCTTTTCTGCAGGAGGGACTGGTGCCCTTCACAAATAGATGGCATCATGAGGGAGGAAAATTATGTGGATATATTGAAGCAACATCAAGACATCAGTCAGGAAGTTAATGCTTGGACACAAATGAGTCTTCCAAATGGACAATGACCCCAAGCATACTTCCAAAGTTGTGGGAAAATGACCTAAGGACAACAAAGTCAAGGTATTGGTGTGGCCATCAGAAATCCCTGACCTCAATCCTATAGAAAATTTGTGGGCAGAACTGAAAAAGTGTGTGCGAGCAAGGAGGCCTACAAACCTGACACAGTTACACCAGCTCTGTCAGGAGGAATGGGCCAAAATTAACCCAACTTATTGTGGGAAGCTTGTGGAAGGCTACCTGAAACGTTTGACCCAAGTTAAACAATTTCAAGTCAATGCTACCAAATTCTAATTGAGTGTGTGTAAACTTCTGACCCACTGGGAATGCGATGAAAGAAATAAAAGCTGAAATAAAATCACTCTACTATTATTCTGACATTTCACATTCTTAAAATAAAGTGGTGATCCTAACTGACCTAAGACAGGGCATTTTTACTAGGATTAAATGTCAGGAATTGTGAAAAAACGGAGTTTAAATTTATTTGGTGTTTGTAAACTTCTGTCTTCAACTGTAAATCTCCCTCACTAACTTTAAGCATCAGCTGTCAGAGCAGCTTACCGATCATTGCACCTGTACACAGCCCATCTGTAAATAGCCCATCCAATTACCTGATCCCCATACCGTTGTTTTGCCCAGGGACCCCCGCCCAGGCAAAACAGCGATCCAGGGACCTACATCATATTTGAATTTGGAAAATAAAATAAAATTGATGACTTACGATTGCGATTATCCTACCAACGGGACATTAAGAGCTGTAATATCTTATGTTCCACCAATTCGTGGCTGAATGACGACACGGATAAAATAGAGCTGGAGGAATTTTCAATGCACAGGCAGAACAGAGAAGCTACGTCTGGTAAGATGAGGGGTAGGGGTGTGTGTCTTTTTGTCAATAACAGCTGGTGCGCGATGTCTAATATTAAAGAAGTTTCAAGGTATTGCTCGCCTGAGGTAGAATACCTCATAATAAGCTGTAGACCACGCTATCTACCAAAAGAGTTCTCATCTATATTATTTGTAGCCATCTATTTACCACCACAGACCGATGCTGACACTAAGACCGCACTCAACCAACTCTAGAAGGCCATAAAGAAACAAGAAAATGCTCACCCAGAAGCGGCGCTCCAAGTGGCCGGGGACTTTAATACAGGCAAACTTAAATCATTTTTACCAGCATGTCACATTTGCAACCAGAGGGGAAAAAACGCTAGACCACCTTTACTCCACATTCAAAGCTCTCCCCTGCCCTCCATTTGGAAAATCGGACCATAATTCTATCCTCCTGATTTCTGCTTACAAGCAAAAACTAAAGCGGGAAGTACCAGTGACTCGCTCAATACGGAAGTGGATGCTACGCTAGAGGGTTGTTTTGCTAGCACAGACTGGAATATGTTCCGGAATTCATCCAATGGCATTGAGGAGTATACCACCTCAGTCATCTGCTTCATCAATAAGTGCATCGACGTCGTCGTCCCCGCATCGAGCTAAAGGCTAGAGCTGCCGCTTTCAAGGAGCGGGACACTAATCCCTCTATGCCCTCAGATGAACCATCAAACAAGCAAAGCGTCAATACAGGATTAAGATTGAATCCTACTACACCGGCTCTGATGCTCATCGGATGTGGCAGGGCTTGAAAACTATTACGGGCTACAAAGGGACACCCAGACGCGAGCTGCCCAGTGACGCGAGCCTACCAGACAAGCTAAATGCCTTTTATGCTCGCTTTTTGAGGCAAACAACACTGAAGCATGCACGTGTGATAATGCTCTCGGTAGCCAATGTGAGCAAGACCTTTAAACAGGTCAACATTCACAAAGCCGCGGGGCCAGACAGATTACCAGGATGTGTACTCAAAGCATGCGTGGACCAACTGGCAAGTGTGTTCACTGACATTTTCAACCTCTCCCTGACTGAGTCTGTAATACCTACATGTTTCAAGCAAACCACCATAGTCCCTGTGCCCAAGGAAGCGAAGGTAACCTGCCTAAATGATTACCGCCACGTAGCACTCACGTCGGTAGCCATGAAGTGCTTTGAAAGGCTGGTCATGGCTCACACCAACAGCATCCTCCCGGATACCCTAGACACACTCCAAATTGCATACCGCCCCAACAGATCACTCAATCTCAAATCGCACTCCACACTGCCCTTTCCCACCTGGACAAAAAGAACACCTATGTGAGAATGCTGTTCATTGACTACAGCTCAGCGTTCAACACCATAGTGCCCACGAAGCTCATCACTAAGCTAAGGACCCTGGGACTAAACACCTCCCTCTGCAACTGGATCCTGGACTTCCTGACGGGCCGCCCCCAGGTGGTAAGGATAGGCAACAACACGTCGGCCACGCTGATCCTCAACACTGGGGCCCGCAGGGGTGTGTGCTTAGTCCCCCCTGTACTCTCTATAAACCCACGACTTCGTGGCCATATACGACTCCAACACTTGTATTAAGTTTGCTGACGACAGAACAGTGGCAGGCCTAATCACCGACAACGACGAGACAGCCTATAGGGAGGAGGTCAGAGACCTGGCCATGTGGTGCCAGGACAACAACCTCTCCCTCAATGTGAGCAAGACAAAGGAGCTGATCATGGACTACAGGAAAAGGCGGGCCGAACAGGCCCCCCATTTAACCTCAACGGGGCTGTAGTGGAGCAGGTCGAGAGTTAAGTTCCTTGTTGTCCACATCACCAATGATCTATCATGGTCCAAACACACCAAGACAGTCATGAAGAGGGCACAACAAAACCATTTCCTCCTCAAGGGTTTGGCATGGGTCCCCAGATCCTCAAAAAGTTCTACAGCTGCACCATCGAGAGCATCCTGACTGGTTGCATCCCCGCCATAAGGCGCTACAGAGGGTAGTGCGTATGGCCCAGTACATCACTGGGGCCAAGCCTCCTGCCATCCAGGACCTATATAATAGGCGGTGTCAGAGGAAAGCCCATAAAATTGTCAGAGACTCCAGTCTCCCAAGTCATAGACTGTTTTCTCTGCTACCGTATGGCAATCGGCACCGGAGCGTCAAGTCTTGGACCAAAAGGCTCCTTAACAGCTTCTTCCCCCAAGCCGTAAGACTGAAGAACAATTAATCAAATGGTCACTGGACTATTACATTGACCCCCACCCCCTCCATTTGTTTTGTGAACTGCTGCTACTGGCTGTTTATTATCCATGCATAGTCACTTCACCCCTACCTATATGTACAAATTACCTCTAACCTGTACCCCCGCACACTGACTCGGTACCGGTACCCCCTGTATATAGCCTCGTTATTGTTATGTTACTTTTTATTATTTTTTTACTTTTATTTGATAAATATTTTCTTAACTGTTCTTGAACTGCACTGTTGGTTAAGGGCTTGTAAGTAAGCATTTCACGGAAATGTCTACATTTGTCGTATTCGACGCATGTGACAAATAAAGTTTGGTTTGATTTTGTATTTATTATGGATCCTGAGGTCCGACAGAATTAAGGCAGTTATACAATTATAAAAACATTACAATACATTAATTACAGAATTCACAACACACTAAGTGTGTGCCCTCAGGTCCCTACTCCACTACCACATACACTACCATTCAAAAGTTTGAGGTCACTTAGAAATGTCCTTGTTTTATAAAGAAAAGCAATTTGTTGGTCCATTAAAATAACATCAAATTGATCCTAATACAGTGTAGACATAGTTAATTTTGTAAATGACTATTGTAGCTGGAAATGGCAGATTTTATTATGGAATATCTACATAGGCGTACATTATCAGCAACCTTCACTCCTGTGTTCCAATGGCACGTTGTGTTAGCTAATCCAAGTTTATAATTTTAAAAGTCTAATTGATCATTA
The DNA here is from genome assembly GCA_030435695.1 of Brachymystax lenok tsinlingensis. Classification (NCBI taxonomy): domain Eukaryota; kingdom Metazoa; phylum Chordata; class Actinopteri; order Salmoniformes; family Salmonidae; genus Brachymystax; species Brachymystax lenok. The sequence continues at coordinate 46,813,831 of CM059781.1, forward strand.
GAAAACCCTTTTGCAATTATGTTAGCACAACTTAAAACTGTTGTGTTGATTAAAGAATCAATAAAACTGGCCTTCTTTGGACTAGGGTTCGATTACAGGCTCAAAATGGCCAGAAACAAAGACCTTTCTTCTGAAATTCATCAGTCTATTCTTGTTCTGAGAAATGAAGGCTATTCCATGCGAGAAATTGCCAAGAAACTGAAGATCTCGTACAAAGCTGTGTTCTACTCCCTTCACAGAACAGTGCAAACTGTCTCTAACCAGAATAGAAAGAGTTGGAGGCCCCGGTGCACAACTGAGCAAGAGGACAAGTATATTAGAGTGTCTAGTTCGAGAAACAAAAGTCTCACAAGTTCTCAACTGGCAGCTTCATTAAATAGTACCTGCAAAACACCAGTCTCAACGTCAACAGTGAAGAGGCGACTCCGGGATGCTGGCCTTCTTGGCAGAGTTGCAAAGAAAAAGCCATATCTTAGACTGGCCAATAAAAAGAAAAGATTAAGATAGGCAAAAGAACAGAGACACTGGACAGAGGAAGATTGGAAAAAAGTGTAATGAACAGACAAATCTAAGTTTGAGGTGTTCGGATCACAAAGAAGAACATTCATGAGACGCAGAAAAAATGAAAAGATGCTGGAGGAGTGCTTGACACCATCTGTCCAGCATGGTGGAGGCAATGTGATGGTCTGGGGGTACTTTGGTGGTGTTAAAGTGGGAGATTTGTACAGGGTAAAAGGAATCTTGAAGAAGGAAGGCTATCACATACCCTGTGGACTGCGCTTAATTGGAGCCAATTTCCTCCTACAATAGGGCAATGACCCAAAGCACAGCTCCAAACTATGCAATAACTATTTAGGGAAGAAGCAGTCATCTGGTATTCTTTCTATAATGGCTTGGCCAGCAAAGTCACCGGATCTCAACCCTATTGAGTTGTTGTGGGTGCAGCCTGACCGTATGGTACGTAAGAAGTTCCAATCAAGCCAATCCAACTTGTGGGAGGTGCTTCAGGAAGCTTGGGGTGAAATCTCTTCAGATTACCTCAACAAATTGACAACTAGAATGCCAAAGGTCTGCAAGGGTGTAATTGCTGCAAATGGAGGATTCTTTGACAAAAGCAAAGTTTGAAGGACACTATTATTTCAATTGAAAATCATTATTTATAACCTTGTCAACGTCTTGACTATTTCCTATTCATTTTCCAATTCATTTTGCATTTTATGTATGTTTTCAAGGAAAACAAGGACATTTCTAAGTGACCCCAAACTTTTGAATGGTAGTGTATCTACAACACAAAATGTATACGTGTGTGTTTATTTAACTAGGCAAGTCAGTTAAGAACAAATTCTTATTTACAATGATGGCTTTCCCCGGCCAAACCCAGACAACGCTGGGCCAATTGTGCGCCGCCCTATAGAACTCCCAATCACGGCCGGATGTGATGCAGTCTGGATCGAACCAGGTGACGCCTCTTGTACAGAGATGCAGTATCTTAGACCACTGCGCCACTTGTGCAACATAGTGCTTACGTTATCGTGTGTGTGCATCCATGTGTCTGTGCCTATGTTCGTGTTACTTCACAGAAAAAAACCTGTGATTAACTTCAATGACTGTAATTTCCTACATATTAAAGAAGTAGTTCGACATTTTGGCAATGATGCCATTTATCTACTTCCCCAGAGTCGGATGAACAGGAATAGCTATCATGCTAACTGTTCCTGTAGACTTCAAGTCAGTGCACTAACGCTAGTTAGCATTGGCTCTAACTTCCTTCATACTGGACACAGAGACATAAAATTGTATCCATGATGGTATTCTGTTGCAGCTAGCGATATTCATAAAATATTATTTTTTCACATAAACATTTTTTTGTTTTTAAATGTGCGGACCCCCTGCAGTACCTTCACGGACCCCAGTTTGAAAACCCCTGCTGTAGCCTAGCTTACTTATCTCTATAATATTTTTGTCTCTGTTGAATGTGAAACTCTTTTGTCCATTAGTAACAAGAAGTATTGGCCTCTGAAAAACATTTATTTCTACCAAACCTTTACCACATCTAATCTCACCCAATTAACCTCTGAAATCCACTGTTGACCACTTCTACAGCATCATAACTTCCCATAGGCACAGATGTGTAGAATGTCAGATACATATGCTGCCCTGTGTGCGACTCAGACTCACTTTCAAAACAATTGACTAATCCCCTGTATTCAAAGGTCTGAGCTTCAAAGCCCCCAGACAGCAACAAACACAGGTAACGATCTACTGCCGGGGAGAAGGTTGGTTGCTTTCAAAGTATCGCTGCCTGTCTTGAAATGTGACACAGTGTTGCAAACTGGGTGTGTAGTGGAGTTCCAGGGCTGTGTCCCAAATGGCACTCTATTCCCTATGTAGTGCAGTATGTTACATGAGGAACGGGGTGCCATTTAGGACTCAGCATAGGTGTGTAGTGTGGAGTACTGGCGCTGTGGTAGGCGGTGGAGATGAATGGGCAAGCAGGGAAATCTCATTCACAGGATGATAGACAATCTTATATGACACCACCACCCCAATTCTCTCCTCTCTCCATTCCAGGCCTGATGTTCAGCAGCACTGCTGTCTGTCAGATGCTTCATAATTAAAGGAGAGATTAGCCAGCACCAATGTTATAGTCCGGTCTCCAGACCCCATATTGAGTGTCTAGGTCTTGTCTCAGTGTCGGATAAATGTTTGCTGCAACCTGGACTTAGGGGTAGATGTGACACAGCAAATGTAAATCCGGGACACTCCAATTAGTATGGTATGTATTCATTTGTGGATGTTCATCATCCATTTCGTCGATATGTTATGAATTACAATTTACATGATATGTTACACATTTTCTAAAAGTATGATATGTTATGAAATCCAATTTGTTGTCACTAACATTAACTATGTGGCTAGGTGGCTAACGAAAACAAGAAGGGTTAGCTAACATGCTAAGTAGTTGCCAAGTAGTTAAAAAGTAGTAAGTAGTTGCAAAGTTGCTAATATGCTAAAGTTGTCCGAGATGAGATTCAAAAAACGCAACCTTTGGGTTGCTTGATGTCTTATGTAACCATACTAAACGTAACATATCATACTAATTTGAGTGTCCCGGATTTATGCAAATGTATTGTTATTTAGTGGAGAGACGTTTTAAAGCTAATTTCCTGAAATTCTGAAGTTCTGCAATGTCAATAATATCTGAGTGAGATTGTGTATTCTACCTCTCAACAGTAAGTTGAAACCCAGACTGAGTCCCACCCCCCTCAAAAAGATTGTCGAAAATGTGAGGGGTTGCGGGTCTTGTATTGGACTCACATTTTCAGTACCTTCAGTACCTTCTCTGGTCTCGGTCCCTCCTCAGACCCTTTGCCCCTCTACCGGTCTTGGTGTTGACTGAGACTCGATTTATTCCAGTCTTGGTCTTAAATCACCTTCCCTTTAGGTGGTCTCGAACATAACACTGGCCAGCACGCTTAGATCTTGACAGATGAAGGAGTGTGTGTGTGTGTGACCGCTCTGCCGATGGCTGACATATATAGGCCTATTGAGGGGCACGGTTCAAAGAAAAAGCAGCTGTTTTTAAAAAAGTTCTTCCCTCTCTTTACTCATGATCAGGAGAATCTGTCTCTGCTCTTCCTTATGCAAAATCCCTAACAGATATCTCATATTTAACCAGAGGCCATTTTGGTCTTTATCTGTTGGTCAAGTGAGTCTCAGAACACAGCAGGGCATCTCCTTGAGTCTGTTCCCTACTATTAAATGTAATGAAAAATGTAATATCAAACCTTCTTAATGTGCCCCCAGTGTTTTAACATGTCTGGACTTGTGGGGGTAGTGTGTGTGTGTGTGTGTGTGTGTGTGTGTGTGTGTGTGTGTGTGTGTGTGTGTGAATGCGAGCATGCATGTGCACATTGGGTTTGGGGGGTTGCACTCAGCAAAATGACATTCCTCCTTGCATGAGAGCTCTGGTAAAAAGTAGTGCACTACATAGGGAATAGGGTGCCATTTGGGATGCACAAGAGGAGCAGGAGGAGGATGTTGGGGCGAGTGCATTGGAGAGCTTTAGGCACTTGATCCTCTCAATGGGATAACAAATGGGAAGAAAATTGTCCACTGCCAAGGTGATTAAATGTGAATGTTTCCAGCTTCTCTTGATATGATGAATTTCAACATTAGATGTTCGGTTGAATTGAAGAGGATAGAGGACTGTTTGTACAGTATATATATCATGTAAACAGTATAAATGTGAAAGCATGAATTGAAGTACGTTATTTGAATTTCAATAATACACTGTTTTATTTCCTCTCAAGCATATAAAGGTGCTTTAGAGTCATATATCTGATACCACAATGGAAAACATGCTGTCCCATGCATGTGTGTGCATAAGTATATTCACACATGAAGATTGAGTCAGTCAGTCACTAAAGCAGAAAATCTAACTATTCTTGATTACGGGGGTTACACCCTCTGTTCCCACTGACTAACGTCAAATTGACCTTTCACTTTGACAATGTGGGCCGTTTCTAAATCGACCCAATATTACCCTAAGAAAACATCCAGGCTCTGCATTTCAATGGGACTATTTGCCCTTTCTCTAGCCTTCCATTAGTGTTCAGATGCATCCCCACCCACTTATGTAGCCCCACGCACTTGACACAGTTCCAGTCGAACACGATTGTGTTTCCATTTCACAACTTCTGTCAACGCAAGCGAATTACCTCAGAGCTGTGGCTAGCTAATAATTAAAAAAAAACACACATCATTAACACATTTTAACTAATAAACAAAACATGACTCACATTCTTCACCAGGAAGAGGGAAAGGGATTGGTATTTTTGAAGACTGATGTTCAGCCCAGCCAATCAAGCAGCTCTTAACACTCTGCTTGGGTACTTGTATCCAACAACCGATCAGTAGAGACGGCTGGATGCACTTGCATCTCTGCCCTTGGAAAGTCATGCAGCCTGCATTTTGTGGAAGGTAGGCTAATAAGCAAAGTCACTTGCATTTCTATGTCTAACATGACTTTTTTATTTCAACCTTTATTTAACCAGGTAGGCCTGCATTTGCGGGTTCGATTACAGGCTCAAAATGGCCAAAATCTGTGTTGGCCAATCCCCATTTTCAATTTGGTGAACACTTGAGCCTGTTGTGTCATCTGTTAAGAGATCAGTATTGCTTGATAAAACAAGTCAATGGACAATTAATACTGTACAATAAAACACCATACTGAATGGACCCTCCTAATAATATTTAATAATAATATATATAAAATTAAGTTTTTTTGAGTTGAAGTGGAAATACATTGTGCTATTATGAGACTGTGCTTAGATACAAGAGCAAGATGGAGACAAAATGAGAGCAGGCAAACTGCTCAAGCGTTTGGCTTACCTGTCACTGATGACTGCCTGACCAACACCCGATGCTTCTTCACGAGTGGAGCATTGTAGCCATTTTTCTGGGTAAGGATGCTCCACTGTAGGCTTCTTGTCAAAGAAGTGGTAGGAGCACACAAAGGGACGTTGTTGGTGGTTTATTTAGGTTCAGCGCTTTGAGCCAGAGCCCCAAAGACTACGTCTTTACGAGGTGGATGCAGGTCATATGGCGCTCACAGGTCCATTCAGATCGACCTAGAGGTTGGAGATCAAAACATTGCTGTTGTAAAAACTATTGTGACAGCCTCGTACTGAACATATGCTTGTCATGTTGATCGATTTTAGGATTTTGTGAGGTTCTGTCAGTGTAAAGCTATCAAACTAAAAGTACCACTTTGCATGCGCAACCAAGCCATGGCCTGTTCAAACCGCTAACATCCAGAAGATGGAGACAGTACAGGTGCTTCAAAGCTGGGACAGAGAGACTGATAAACAGCTTCTATCTCCAGTCATCACAAGCCGGGTCCCGCCCAGATCCCTGCCCTGAACATTAGACACTGTCACTAGTCGAATACCTCCAAGTACTCTACCCTGCAGCTTAGAGACATACATATTGACCAGGGCCATAGCTTACTATATACATAATAGAGTCGTTGAACACTGGTCAATGTTTACATACTGTTTTACCCACTTTATATGTACACTGCATTCGGGAAGTATTCAGACCCCTTGACTTTTTCCAAATTTTGTGACGTTACAGCCTTATTCTAATATTGATTACATAAATTATTTTCCTCAATCTCCACACAATACCCCACAATGACAAAGTGAAAAAGTTTTCAGAAATGTTTGCAAATTTATAAAAAATAAGAAACAATGTATTCATACCCTCTGCTATGAGTCTTGAAATTGAGCTCAGGTGCATCCTGTTTCCATTGATCTTCCTTGAGATGTTTCTATAACTTCCTTGGAGTCCACCTGTGGTGAATGTAATTGACTGGACATGATTTGGAAAGGCACACACCTGTCTATTTAAGGTCCCACAGTTGACAGTGCATGTCAGAACAAAAACCAAGCCATGAGGTCGAAGGAATTGTCCGTAGAGCTCCAAGACAGAATCGTGTTGAGGCACAGATCTGGGGAAGGGTACCAAAACAAATTCTGCAGCATTGAAGGTCCCCAAAATCACAGTGGCCTCCTTCTTTAAATGGAAGAAGTTTGGAACCACCAAGACTCTTCATAGAGCTGGCCACACGGCAAAACAGAGCTGTGTTTGAGAACTCCCACTTTATTACAGACAGAAGTACTCCTCAGTTTCATCAGCTGTCCGGGTGGCTGGTGTCAGACGATCCCGCAGGTGAAGAAGCTGCATGTAGAGGTCTTGGGCTGGCGTGGTTACACGTGGTCTGTGGTTGTGAGGCCAGTTGGACGTACTGCCAAATTCTCTAAAATGATTTTTGAGGCGGCTTATGGTAGCGAAATGAACATTAAATTCTCTGGCAACAGCTCTGGTGGACATTTCCTGCACTCAGCATGCCAATTGCGTGCTCCCTCAAAACTTGAGACATCTGTGGCATTGTGTTGTGTGACAAAACTGCCCATTTTAGTGTGACCTTTTATTGTCCCCAGCACAATGTGCACCTGTGTAAGGATCATGCTGTTTAATCAGCTTCTTGATATGCCACACCTGTCAGGTGGATGGATTATCTTGGCAAATGAGAAATGCTCACCAACGGGGTGGTAAACAAATTTGTGCACAACATTTGAGAGAAATGAGCTTTTTGTGCGTATGGAACATTTCTGGGATCTTCTATTTCAGCTCATGAAACATGGGACCAACACCTTACGTGTTGCGTTCATATATTTGTTCAGTATATTTATCAAAGTGCAGCTGCCTCCACTCTTAAACCCTTTGATGCCGTTTTATTACTCATCACTGTATTTTTTACCAAAAGGTTGGTTGGACCTCTTTAAAGTCACATCATTACGCTCTTTTTGTTTACAAAACCCTGCTTCACAAACATTTGACTTACCTAACATCACTTTTAAGATTTCAAATGACAAGTTATCAAACCTGTTCACAGGGTTGGTTAACTCGAGACTCCTTTGGTGTCAAGAGAGTTATGTTAAATCAGCCTTTAATTTCCACAAAGGCAGCGCCGGGAAAGGGGGAAACGCGACGATCTTCCGGTCAGGCTACGTAGACGGGCACATCGTGCACCTCTCCCGAGTATTTTATTTGCCAATGTCCAGTCTCTGGACAACAAGGTGGACGAAATACGAGCAAGAGTTGCCTTCCAGAGAGACATCGACGACTGCAACGTTCTTTGCTTCACGGAAACATGGCTCACTCAGGACACGTTATCTCAGTCGGTACAGCCACATGGTTTCTCCACGCATTGCATCTATCTGATAAGAAGAAGAGCGGGGGTGTGTGTCTTATGATTAACGAGACGTGGTGTGATCATAACAACATACAGGAACTCAAGTCCTTTTGTTCACCTGACATAGAATTCCTTACAATCAAATGCCGACCGCATTATCTACCAAGAGAATTCTCCTCGATTATAATCACAGCCGTGTACATCCCCCCTCAAGCTGACACAGACGGCACTGAAAGAAATCCATTGGACTCTATGTAAACCACATATCCTGAGGCTGTATTTATTGTGGCTGGGGACTTTAATAAGGCTAATCTGAAAACAAGACTCCCTAAATTTTATCAGCATATCGAATGTGCCACCCAGGCTGGTAAAATCCTGGATCATTGTTATTCTAACTTCTGTGATGCATACAAGGCTGTTCTCCGCCCTCCTTTCGGAAAGTCTGACCACAACTCCATTTTGTTGCTCCCAGCCTACAGACAGAAACTAAAACAGGAAACGCCCGTGCTCAGGTCTGTTCAACGCTGGTCCGACCAATCTGATTCCACGCTTCAAGTTTGCTTCGAGCACGTGGACTGGGATATGTTCAGGATAGCATCGGACAACAACATTGATGTATACGCTGATTCGGTGAGCGAGTTTACTAGCAAGTGCATTCGTGATGTTGTACCCATAGCAACTATTAAAACCTTCCCCAACCAGAAACCGTGGATTGTTTTCTTGGTGACTATGGTCCCAGCTGCCTTGAGATCATTGACAAGATCCTCCCATATAGTTCTGGGCTGATTCCTCACCGTTCTCATGATCATTGCAACTCCACGAGGTGAGATCTTGCATGGAGCCCCAGGCCGAGGGAGATTGACAGTTCTTTTGTGTTTCTTCCATTTGCAAATAATCGCACCAACTGTTGTCACCTTCTCACCAAGCTGCTTGGTGATGGTCTTGTAGCCCATTCCAGCCTTGTGTAGGTCTACAATCTTGTCCCTGACATTCTTGGAGAGCTCTTTGGTCTTGGCCATGGTGGAGAGTTTGGAATCTGATTGATTGCTTCTGTGGACAGGTGTCTTTTATACAGGTAACAATCTGAGATTAGGAGCACTCTCTTTAAGAGTGTGCTCCTAATCTCAGCTCGTTACCTGTATAAAAGACACCTGGGAGCCAGAAATCTTTCTGATTGAGAGGGGGTCAAATACTTATTTCCCTCATTAAAATGCAAATCAATTTATAACATTTTTCACATGCGTTTTTCTGAATTTTTTTGTTGTTATTCTGTCTCTCAGTGTTCAAATAAACCTACCATTAAAATTATAGACTGATCATTTCTTTGTCAGTGGGCAAACATACCATATCAGCAGGGGATCAAATACTTTTTTGTCACGATCTCCAGAAGGGACAGACCAAGGCGCAGCGAGGCATCCAGTATACATCTTTATTTAAATGCGTAACTGGGACAAAACAACAAACAAAACGAACGAAGATCGTAACATGACCATAACATGTGAAAACCACTAAAGCTATGTACAAACAATAACCCACAAACCCCTAGTGCAAACTACAAACATATGGTTCCCAATTAGAGGTAACGACACTCAGCTGCCTCTAATTGGGAACCATTACCCCAACATAGAAATAGAGAACCTAGAACAGAAAAAACCCTACACCAAAACAAAACTAAACACGCCAGCCTGTCTTCTCAGGCCTGGACGTGACACTTTCTTCCCTCACTGTACCTTAGTGGGAGTCTGGCTTCAAAGTATGGGTTTCTTAGCCCTTTGTTTAGTAGGGTTGCTACTGAAAAAAGCACTACAAGGTGTTTCCAGACAGTAAGTGAAGTGAACACTGATGGTTGAAAGGAAAAAAAACAACCAAGTCTTATGATGCCTCCTGGGTATAGTTGCCATGGTAGCTTTTCAGCGGAAACAAGAGACTTGGAGGGGTTGACACTCGGAGCAAACCTTTAATCTAACAGGCATAATTTAGCTCTTATCAGATCACAATCAGGGAGAGAGAGAGACCTGTCCTCTATGCCATTGTTATTGCTATTGTCCATTGTATGGATGTTTTTACCCTTGATTATTATTGTTACTGATTGACAATCTTGATTATTATTATTTTAATTATGTTCATATTTTAAATTAAAGTACGCTTTGGCAATATGTACATTACTATATCATGCCAATAAATCAATTTGAATTGAATAGAATTGAGAGAGGAAGAAAGAGAAAGAGACAGAATGAGAGAGAGAGAAAAGACACCAAGGGCTCTGACAAACAGCATGTTAAAAGTCCATTTTGAAATGCGTAATTTTTTCCTGTGGGTTCTGAGTTCACAACAACCCTTTAACCCCTTGATGTCCACTAACCCCATCCCTCTCTTCTCCAGCCATTTTACTGTCCGGGCGGGTGCGTCTAAGTAGAGGTGAACAAACTAACTGCTTTCCCTGCAGGGCAACACACAATGCAGTAAGGTTGAGAGAAAGGGAAGAGGAGAGAGAAATAATGAGAGAAAGAGAGTCTCAGAGGTCTGTCCTCAGATGTCCTTTTAGCATTCCACTGTGAGCTCTGAGTCTTCTTAATCCTAAGCGAAGTACACCTGGAAGTCCATAACAGAGCTCCAGAGATAAGTCTTAGCTCTAAAGGCCTCAGAGACTCTGACAGTCACTTTGTCACAACACCCAGGGTTTAGTCTAGATGGGTTAGCTGTAGTGGAGAGGGGGGGTCTATTCCCTTTGAGGAAAGTGTAATGGCAGCCCAGAATGGGAGGAGGCCAGAGGGAAGGGAAAGGCCATAGTCGCTTATTTACCTGGTGGAGTGGGTTTATCTAGTGCAGTTTGATGGCCGGGGCAGTATAGGGCAAAGGACATCCATGAGTCTCTATTTAACAAGCAGAGTTTTAAAAAGTGAGAGAGGACAGTTAGTTCCTTCAGAAAGAACTGATACAGAAAGTACCATGAGAGGTACTATCTATTAGCAATTTGGCCCACTCTTCAGTTGCAACCTGCTCTAATTCTTCAATGTTTGAGTGGTCCAACATTAGCCCAACTGTAATCAAACACGGGGGAGGTTCGATATTGCTTTTGGGCTGCTTTGCTGCCTCTGGCACATGTGTAAGACATCATGAACCAGCAGATTATCATGGTGATTTGGAGTGCAATGTTCAACCTAGTCATGGGTCTTCCAGCAGGACTGGAGAGGCCAGCGATGAGTCCAGATCTGAATCCCATCGAAAACCTATAGCGAGATCAGGTGGTCGAAAGCACCGGAATCTTTTTTCTGTTGTGGACACAATACCCACTTAACCCGGAAGCCAGCCACACCAATGTGTTGGAGGAAACACCGTACACCTGGCGACAGTGTCAGCATGCACTGCGCCCGGCCTGCCACAGGAGTCACTAGTGCACGATGTGACAAGGACATCCCTGCCAGCCAAACCCTCCCCTAACCCGGACGACGCTGGGCCAATTGTCGTCCGGGTTAGGGGAGGGTTTGGCCGGGGGGCTTTACTTGGCTCATTGTGCTCTAGCGACTCCTTGTGGTGGGCCGGGCGCCTGCAGGTTGACTTCGGTCGTCAGTTGAACTGTGTATCCTGCAACACATTGGTGCAGCTGGCTTCCGGGTTAAGCAGGCAGGCTTTAAGAAGCGTGGTTTAGCGGGTCATGTTTTGGAGGACGCATGACTCGACCTTCACCTCTCCCGAGCCGGTTGGGGAGTGGCAGCGATGAGACAAGATCGAAATTGGGGAAAAATTGCAAATCAAAAAACTTATGTAATCAATGGCCCCCTTCTAGCATTGGTGAACACCCCCCCCTCATGTTTATTTATATGGGCACAAGCACTGTTCATGACACAAACTGTTCTGACCCCTCTTGTTGGCAGAGAGCACATTTTCCTGTTTTAAAGCTTCTTTCCTGCAATTCTACACATTTTGTCATGGGGTGCAGAGAACATTTATCACTTTTAAAGCAAATTTTCTTGCAATTCTATACATTTTGCCATGTCTAATGTGTAATCATGTGATATTTGAGTGACTCAAACAAAATCTATGTGCTAAAAAACCTAGCTAAAAAATGTTAGCTGACATGGGCTAAGTAATCTGGACATTTCTGAGTTATTAGTAGCTCTCTAAGGTATGCAATGACTGACATGACAAGAGGAAAACTGATGATGCACAATTTTGAAGTTGCACTTTGTAAGTTGAATGCTGGACTGAGTTCCTTAACTCAGGGAGAAATACTAAAAATAACACACTTTCCATAACCTGTGGGGAGGTAGGACTGGGGTCAGATCAGATTTGTATTTATTTTATTTTATTTAACCTTTATTTAACTAGGCAAGTCAGTGAAGAACAAATTCTTCACAAATTTACAATGACGGCCTACCAAAAGGCAAAAGGCCTCCTGCTGGAACGGGGGCTGGGATTAAAAATAAAATATAAATAAAATATAGGACAAAACACACATCCCAACAAGAGAGACAACACTACATAAAGAGAGACTTAAGACAACAACATAGCAAGGCAGCAACACATGACAACACAGCATGGTAGCAACACAACATAACAACAACATGGTAGCAACACAACATGGTAGCAGCACAAAACATGGTACAAACATTATTGGGCACAGAGGGAAAGAAGGTAGAAACACCAATACATCACACAAAGCAGCCACAACTGTCAGTAAGAGTGTCCATGATTGAGTCTTTGAATGAAGAGATTGAGATAAAACTGTCCAGTTTGAGTGTTTGTTGCAGCTCGTTCCAGTCGCTAGCTGCAGCGAACTGAAAAGAGGAGCGACACAGGGATGTGTGTGCTTTAGGGACATTTAACAGAATGTGACTGGCAGAGCAGGTGTTGTATGTGGAGGATGAGGGCTGCAGTAGATATCTCAGATAGGGGGGAGTGAGGCCTAAGAGGGTTTTATAAATAAGCATCAACCAGTGGGTCATTCAACGTGTATACAGAGATGACCAGTTTACAGAGGAATATAGAGTGCAGTGATGTGTCCTATAAAGAGCATTGGTGGCAAATCTGATGGCCGAATGGTAAAGAACATCTAGCTGCTTGAGAGCACCCTTACCTGCCGATCTATAAATGATGTCTCTGTAATCTAGCATGGGTAGGAAGGTCATCTAAATCAGGGTTAGTTTGGCAGCTGGGGTAAAATAGGAGCGATTACGATAGAGGAAACCAAGTCTAGATTTAACTTTAGCCTGCAGCTTTCATATGTGCTGAGAGAAGGACAGTGTACCATCTAGCCATACTCCCAAGTACTTGTATGAGGTGACTACCTCAAGCTCTAAACCCTCAGAGGTAGTAATAACGCATGTGGGAGGAGGGGCATTCTTCTTACCAAACCACATTCGCTTTGTTTTGGAGGTGTTCAGAACAAGGTTACGGGTAGAGAAAGCTTGTTAGACACTAAGAAAGCTTTGTTCTAGAGCATTTAACACAAAACCCGGGAAGGGGCCAGCTGAGTATAAGACTGTATAATCTGCATATAAACGGATGAGAGAGCTTCCTACTGCTTGAGCTATGTTGTTGATGTAAATTGAGAAGAGCGTGGGGCCTAGGATCGAGCTTTGGGGTACTCCATTGGTGACAGGCAGTGGCTGAGACAGCAGATTTTCTGACTTTATAACCTGCGCTCTTTGAGAGAGGTAGTTAGCAAACCAGGCCAAAGGCCCCTCAGAGACACCAATACTCCTTAGCCGGCCCACAATTATGGAATGGTCTACCTGTCACGACTTGCGCCGAAGTCGGTGCCTCTTCTTGTTCGGGAGGCATTCGGCGGTCGGTGTCGCCGGTCTTCTAGCCATCATCGATCCATTTTTCATTTTCCATTTGTTTTGTCTTGTCTTCCTACACACCTGGTTTCAATTCCATTCATTACATGTTGTGTATTTAACCCTCTGTTTCCCACATGTCCTTGTCCGGAATTGTTTTTATTGTTAGTATTGTTGCACGTTATGTATCTAGGTGCGCTACGAGTATTTTGTGCCCATTTATTCTCGTGTTGTTTTGTACAGTTTTATGGTCATATTAAACAACTGCTCTCCTGCGCCGGACTTCTGTGCCACCAGTTACGCAACCCTAACACTACCGTATCAAAAGCTTTGGCCAAGTCAATAAAAATAGCAGCACAATATTGCTTAGAATCAAGGGAATGACATCATTGAGGACCTTTAAGGTTGCAGTGACACATCCATAACTTGAGCGGAAAACAGATTGCATACCAGAGAGAATACTATAGACATCAAGCAAACCAGGCAGTTGATTATTGACACGTTTTTCCAACACTTTTGATAAACAGGGCAAAATAGAATTAGGCCTATAACAGTTAGGATTAGCTTGATCTCACCCTTTAAATAAAGGACGAACCGTGGCTGCCTTCCAAGCAATGGGAACCTCCTCAGAAAGGAGAGACAGGTTAAAAAGGTTGGAGACAGGCTTGGCGATGATAGGGACAGTAACCTTAAAGAAGAAAGGCTCTAAACCATCTGACCCAGATGTTTTTTGGGGGTAAAGTTTAAGGAGCTCCTTTAGCACCTCGGACTCAGTGACTGCCTGCAGGGAGAAACTTTGTAGCGGGGCAGTGGAAAAAGAGGGAGAAGCATCGGGGATAGTCGCATTAGAAGGGGTGGAAAATTAGGAAATGTTGGATGGGCAAGGAGGCATGGCAGAGTCAAATAGGAATCCTGACTTAGTGAAATTGTGATTAAAGAGCTCAGTCATGTGCTTCTTGTCAGTAACAACCACATCATCAACATTAAGGGACATGGGCAGCTGTGAGGAGAAGGGTTATTCTCCAGGTCTTTAACCATTTTCCAGAACTTCTTGGGGTTAGGCCCGCAGAGAGAGAACTGCTCCTAAAAAGTAACTAACTTTGGACTTCCGGATAGCCTGAGTGCACTTATTTGCCTGAACGAGAGCCAGTCAGCTGGAGTGTGCGTGTGCCGAGCCTTTCGCCAAATGTTATTCTTGAGGTGGAGTAACTTTGCAAGACCACGGTCGAACCAGGGTCTGGACCTGTTTTTAATTCTCATTTTCTTTATGGGGGCGTGTTTGTTCACAATACCACTGAAAATATAAAAAAAGAAGGTCCAAGCGTTTTCGACAGAGAGGATCAAGCTGATTCTATACCATTTTACAGAGGCCAGTTCATGCAGGAAAGCTTGCTTATTTAAGTGTTTTAGCAAGTGTCTATGACAAATCAGGACAGGTCGTTTCACTGAGCATCCATTTACGAAGACAGGCTGTAAAACAGTGATCACTAAGGTCATTACAGAAAACACCAGACTGATACCTGTCAGGATTATTTGTGAGGACAACACCGTGACTCCAAACACCCAGCCTTTTCTGGGTGTTTGGAGTCAAACCTTGTTGGATTGGTAATAATCTGAGAAAGATTTAGGGAACCCCTTTGCATTAGGACTTGGTCAGGTGGTTTAAGCATGTCCCAGTTTAGGTCACCTAGCAGGACACATTCAGACTTAGTGTAAGGGGCCAGGAGAGCGCTTAGGGCAGGTAAGGTACAGGCCAGTGCTGATGGAGGACGATAGCACCCAGCAACAGTCAACAAAGAACTATTTGAAAGTTTAATGCTTAAAACCAGCAAATCAAATTGTTTGAGGACAGACTTGGTGGAGACAACTCAGCACTGAAGGTGATCCTTGGTAAAGATTTCCACTCCCCTACCTTTGGAAGATCTGTCTTGCCGAAAAAGGCTATTACCAGAAAGGTTAGCATCAGTATTTAAAACACTCTTCCTTAACCAAGTCTCAGTAATGACCAACACATCTGGATTGGAGCTGTGAACCCACACTTTCAATTGATCCATTTTAGATAATAAGCTTCTAGTGTTAACGTGCAGAAAACCCAGGCTTTTACGAGAGCAGAAATCAGTGAAGCAGATATCAGAGCACAAGTCAAAATTGGGGTTAGCAACAGTAGATGGGCCAGGGTGTACATGCACATTTCCAGATATCCTCAGCAGTAATACAATCAAGGCTAGTTCAGCGCTTCTGCTCTTTTCTATAACCTGTAGGGGACACAATGTGGTCTATACTTGGCATGTCACTAATGTGTGGCACAACTTGCGATATGGAGGAGGGGAATGGGCAGGGCATACGCAAATTAAATAGTAGCAGTATTTACTATAGTTAAAGTGTAGTTCTTGCGGACTATACTGTTTTTGTAGGACATTACTGTAGTATTTACTATAGTGATTTTTTTGCAGATAATAATATAGTAATTACTATTGTATTCAACAGTATACCACAACATTCTACAGTAAGTACTACACATTATTGAGGGATACAGTGTGCAGTATATTATTCTACAGTATACTGCAGTTTACTATAGAATTCTATAGTAAGTACTGTAGTATTCTATAGTAAACTGTAGTATTTTTTTTATGTGGGTGCGTATAAAATAATTAAACGGAACCTAAGCCTGAGACCTTTACAAAGCATCTCTCTCATACAGTTAGTTACCCACACTAGAGCCTCTGTGCACTTTTAACAAGGCAGAGTACATGTAAACAGGTTCTTAGGAAAATCTGATACTTCTGATACCTTCTGGTCAAGTGGAGTTTATTTAGAACACATGTACTCCGGACAGACAGGGGCTTTTTTCTGGTCAGATAAGTATGTGGAATGTCTTGAAACACAGGTGCTTCTTATGAAACTGAACGGGGAAATGGCTTGGATTGCAGCTACATTGGCAAATGCTGATTGTGTCCAAAATGGCACCCTATTATCTACATAGCACACTACTTTTGACCAGAGGCCATGGTCAAAAGTAATGTATTATGTAGGGAATAGGGTGCCATTTGGGGCGCATGCGCTGTGAGCACATAAAACCCCTGAGCTAGTAGAATTGCATTAGATTTTTAACATTCAAGAGATTGAAGGATCTTATGAGGATCTTGGCATCATAAGTAAAGCTAAGATTTGATCCTTTGTTTACAGGCCCAACTGTACCGTGGAACAATCTGTTCATTTAAATGTTATACACAGTGACTTGTATTTAACATGTTATCATAGACTTGTTTATTGTGTTACATACTGAGTTCAAAATGGATAAAATAGAATGTTTTATCACCCATCTACACACAATATCTCATAATGACAATGTGAAAACATGTTTTCAGAAATCTTAGCAAATGTATAAAAAATGAAATACAAAAATATCAAATTTACACAAGTATTCACACCCTTGAGTTAATACTTTGTAGAAGCACCTTTTTGCAGCTATTACAGCTGTGTATTTCTGGGTATGTCTCTAAGAGGTTTCCACCCCTGCATTATGCAACACTTGCCCACTATTATTTTCAAAATTCTTCAAGCTCTGTCAAATTGGTTGTTTTCAGGTCTTGCCATCAGTGGCAATTTTAGCATGTAAATCTTGGTGGGGCAAACTCCCCCCCCAAGCATGATTTAGATGCATGCCAGCAAAGCCACAACACTAAACAATACATTAATTGCACTATAACGGCAACAAATAGTGCCCACAAATGTTCAGAGCCTACATAAAGCTGTCCCAACAGCAGAGCTTTCTTTCCAGCACAATAGAGTGAATCCTTACCACCTCTACACCTGGCTATCAGCGGAGCCTTGTCGGGCAGCGAAACAATTAAGCCTTGTTTACTGCCTTTTTTTAACACTTTTAGAAACTTCAGAGTTTTTCCTATCCAATAGTACTAATTTTCTGAGCCTGAGTGGCAGGCATTTTGCTTTGGGCATGCCAGACTCTCCAAAACCGTCACCTCACCTGCCGCTCCATAAGAAGTAAACACAGTGTCCAAAGAAGGGCCAGATGTATACAGAATGATGTCGTCTGCATAGAGGTGGATCAGAGAATCACCAGCAGCAAGAGCGACATCATTGATACATGCAGAGAAAATAGTCAGACCGAGAATTGAACCCTGTGTCACCCCCATAGAGACTGCCAGAGGTTCGGACAACAGGCCCTCCGATTTGACACACTGAACTCTATCTGAGAAGTAGTGGGTGAACCAGGCGAGGAAGTCATTTGAGAAACCAAGGCTGCCGATAAGAATGCGGTGATTGACAGAGTCAAAAGCCTTGGCCAGGTCGATGAAGACGGCTGCACAGTACTGTCTTTTATCGATGGCGGTTATGATATTGTTTAGGACCTTGACCGTGGCTGAGGGGCACCCTTGACCGGGCTCGGAAACCAGATTGCATAGTGGAGAATGTACGGTGGGATTCGAAATTGTCGGTGATCTGTGTGTTAACTTGGTTTTCGAATATTTTAGGCAGGGCAGGATGAATATAGGTCTATAACAGTTTGGGTCTAGAGTGTCTCCCCCTTTAAAGAGGGGGATGACAGTTGCAGCTTTCCAATCTTTGGGGATCTCAGACGATACGAAAGAGAGGTTGAACAGGCTAGTAATAGGGGTTGCAACAATTTTGGCTGATAATTTTAGAAAGAGAGGGTCCAGATTGTCTAGCCCAGCTGATTTGTGGGGTTCCAGATTTTGCAGCTCTTTCAGAACATCAGCTGTCTGGATTTTGGAGAAGGAGAAGCGGGAGGGCTTGGGCAAGTTGCTGCAGGGGGCGCAGAGCTGTAGCCAGGTGGAAAGCATGGCCAGCCGTAGAAAAATGCTTATTGAAATGATCGATTATTGTAGATTTGTTGGTGGTGACAGTGTTTCCTAGCCTCAGTGCAGTGGGCAGCTGGGAGGAGGTGCTCTTATTCTCCATGGACTTTACAGTGTCCCAAAACTTTTTGGAATCAGTGCTACAGGATGCACATTTCTGTTTGAAAAAGCTAGCCTTAGCTTTCCTAACTGCATATCGCGGGGGCTATTCGATGCTAATTCCGAACTCCACAGGATGTTTTCGTGCTGGTCAAGGGCAGTCAAGTCTGGGGTGAACCTATATTTGTTCTTAGTTTAAAAAATAATTTATGGGGCATGCTTATTTAAGATGGTGAGGAAAGCACTTTTAAAGATCAACCAGGCATCCTCTACTGACGGGATGAGGTCAATATCCAATATACCCGGGCCAGGTCGATTAGAAAGGCATGCTCACTGAAGTGTTTTAGGGAGCGTTTGACAGTTGACCCATTACGGAAACAGGCAATGAGGCAGTGATCGCTGAGATCCTGGTTGAAGACAGCAGAGGTGTATTTAGAGAGCAAGTTGGTCAGGATGATATCTAAAGGGTGCCCATGGTTTCGGATTTAGGGTTGTACCTGGTAGGTTCCTTAATAATTTGTGTGAGATTGAGGGCATCTAGCTTACATTTTTGCATATCCCAGTTTAGGTCACATAACAGTAGGAACTCTGAAGATAGATGGGGGGCAATCAATTCACATATGGTGTCCAGGGCACAGCTGGGGGCTGATGGGGGTCTATAACAAGCGTCAACGTTGAGAGACTTGTTTCTGGAAAGGTGGATTTTTAAAAGTAGAAGCTTGATTGTTTGGGCACAGACCTGGATAGTATGACAGAACTCTGCAGGCTATCTCTGCAGTAGATTGCAACTCCCCCTTTGGCAGTTCTATCTTGTCGGAAAATGTTGCAGTTGGGGATGGACATTTCTGGACTTTTGGTGGCCTTCCTTAGCCAGGATTCAGACACGGCTAGGACATCCGGGTTGGCAGAGTGTGCTAAAGCTGTGAATAAAACAAACTTAGGGAGGAGGCTTCTGATGTTAACATGCATGAAACAAAGGCTTTTACGGTTACAGAAGTCAACAAATGAGAGCGCCTGAAAAATAGGAGTGGTGCTGGGGGCTGCAGGGCCTGGGTTAACCTCTACATCACCAGAGGAACAAAGGGGGAGTAGGATAAGGGTATGACTAAAGGCTATAAGAACTGGTCGTCTAGTGCGTTCGGAACAGAGAGTAACAGGAGCAGATTTCTGGGCGTGGAAGAATAGATTCAAGGCATAATGTACAGACATGGGTATGGTAGGATGTGAGTACAGTGGAGGTAAACCTAGGCATTGAGTGATGATGAGAGAGGTTTTGTCTCTAGAGGCACCAGTTAAGCCAGGTGAGGTCACCGCATGTGTGGGGGGTGGGACAAAAGGGGTATCTAAGGCATATTAGGGCAGGGCTAGAGGCTCTACAGTGAAATAAGACAATAATTACTAACCAAATCAGCAATAGACAAGGCATATTGACATTAGGGAGAGGCATGTGTAGCCGAGTGATCATTGGGTCCAATGAGTAACAATAGGTGAGTTAGGGACTGATTCAGTAGTCGCTACTACGCTAGGCGAGCTGGAGACACTGCGATTCAGACAGCTAGCGGCCGTGGCTAGCAGATGGGCCTTCGGCGACGTCGCAACGGAGGAGCCTGTTGAAACCACCTTGGACGATTACGTCGGCAGACCAGTCGAGATGAATCGGCGGGGATCCGTGTCGGCAGTAAAGGGTCCAGGCCAATTGGCAAAAGAGGTATTGTAACCCAATAATTAGCTGGTGAACCTCTTCAGCTAGCCGGGAGATGAGCCTGAGGCTAGCTCAAGGCTAACTGGTGCTTGCTTCGGGACAGAGACGTTAGCCAGGAGTAGCCACTCGAATTGCAGCTAGCTAGCTGCGATGATCCGGTGTAAAGGTTCAGAGCTTGCGGTAGGAATCCGGAGATGTGGTAGAGAAAAAGCTGTCCGATATGCTCTGGGTTGATATCACCCTATGCAGACTGGCAGGTATTGACCGAGCTGAGGCTGGCTGGTGTCCGAGTTAACAGTGAAGACCGCTAGCAGTGGCTAACTGACTACTAGCTAGTAGCTAGTTTTGGATTTGGGCTAAACTTTGGACATTGAGATATTAAAGACATGATAGATCAGATGCATAGTATTTAAAAGAGTGAGATCTGTAGAAAGACAGAGTGGCTGTAGAATGTGCTGGGTGGACGGGAGGAGATCACAGGATTGCTATAGAGGAGCGGATGAACATCTGTGGATTAGGCGAAGGAGGGGTTGAGGTCAGGAGGTCAGGTCAGATCCCCTGAAGGGAGTAATACATGTTTAGTATCCTGTTACCCTCTTCCTGTAGAACCAGAAGATGTAAGGATGGGAGAGAAGGAGGAGTGTCCAAAGTGGGGTATACATATATACAGTGGGGCAAAAAAGTATTTAGTCAGCCACCAATTGTGCAAGTTCTCCAACTTAAAAAGATGAGAGAGGCCTGTAATTTTCATCATAGGTACACTTCAACTATGACAGACGAAATGAGAAAAAGAAATCCAGAAAATCACATTGTAGGATTTTTAATTTATTTATTTGCAAATTATGGTGGAAAATAAGTATTTGGTCAATAACAAAAGTTTATCTCAATACTTTGTTATATACCCTTTGTTGGCAATGACAGAGGTCAAACGTTTTCTGTAAGTCTTCACAAGGTTTTCACACACTATTGCTGGTATTTTGGCCCATTCCTCCATGCAGATCTCCTCTAGAGCAGTGATGTTTTGGGGCTGTCGCTGGGCAACACGGACTTTCAACTCCCTCCAAAGATTTTCTATGGGGTTGAGATCTGGAGACTGGCTAGGCCACTCCAGGACCTTGAAATGCTTCTTACTGAAGCCACTCCTTCGTTGCCCGGGCAGTGTGTTTGGGATCATTGTCATGCTGAAAGACCCAGCCACGTTTCATCTTCAATGCCCTTGCTGATGGAAGGAGGTTTTCACTCAAAATCTCACGATACATGGCCCCATTCATTCTTTCCTTTACACGGATCAGTCGTCCTGGTCCCTTTGCAGAAAAACAGCCCCAAAGCATGATGTTTCCACCCCCATGCTTCACAGTAGGTATGGTGTTCTTTGGATGCAACTCAGCATTCTTTGTCCTCCAAACACGACGAGTTGAGTTTTTACCAAAAAGTTATATTTTGGTTTCATCTGACCATATGACATTCTCCCAATCCTCATCTGGATCATCCAAATGCTCTCTAGCAAACTTCAGACGGGCCTGAACATGTACTGGCTTAAGCAGGGGGACACGTCTGGCACTGCAGGATTTGAGTCCCTGGCGGCGTAGTGTGTTACTGATGGTAGGCTTTGTTACTTTGGTCCCAGCTCTCTGCAAGTCATTCACTAGATCCCCCCGTGTGGTTCTGGGATTTTTGCTCACCGTTCTTGTGATCATTTTGACCCCACGGGGTGAGATCTTGTCTTGCGTGGAGCCCCAGATCGAGGAAGATTATCAGTGGTCTTGTATGTCTTCCATTTCCTAATAATTGCTCCCACAGTTGATTTCTTCAAACCAAGCTGCTTACCTATTGCAGATTCAGTCTTCCCAACCTGGTGCAGGTCTACAATTTTGTTTCTGGTGTCCTTTGACAGCTCTTTGGTCTTGGCCATAGTGGAGTTTGGAGTGTGACTGTTTGAGGTTGTGGACAGGTGTCTTTTATACTGATAACAAGTTCAAACAGGTGCCATTAATACAGGTAACGAGTGGAGGACAGAGGAGCCTCTTAAAGAAGAAGTTACAGGTCTGTGAGAGCCAGAAATCTTGCTTGTTTGTATGTGACCAAATACTTATTTTCCACCATAATTTGCAAATAAATTCATTAAAAATCCTACAATGTGATTTTCTGGATTTTTTTCCTCATTTTGTCTGTCATAGTTGAAGTGTACCTATGATGAAAATTACAGGCCTCTCTCATCTTTTTAAGTGTGAGAACTTGCACAATTGGTGGCTGACTGAATACTTTTTTGCCCCACTGTACCTGTGATGGTGAGAACATGTTTTTGTCTGAATACAGCTGTGTCGACCCTGTGGGAAGAATTAAACTTGGTCAAGCTTCTCTAGTGTCTGTGAGTTATTTACTCAGAAAAATAACAACCTAACACTAGTTAGCTGGCTAGCTTCTGATGGGGGTTCCGGTTCTAAAGTAAAAAAATAGCAGATTTTTACCACATCGGGTGAGGCGGGTTGCAGGAGAGTATATTCAGTCCGTAGATGGAAAGTGAGATTAAAATATATACAAAATATATACGAAAAAAAAGGAAAAGGAAAACTATATTATACGGGACAGGACGGGACAAGATAAAACACATGTCCGACTGCTACGCCATCTTGGAATTTGTGTATATATATTGTTTTGTTGCTAAAAATGTGGGTCTCAAAACAGTTGGGTCTCTGCTTGCCATAGATTTTTAAGTAGATTTAAATCAAAACTGTAACTCGGCCACTAAGGAACATTCATTATCTTCTTGGTAAGCAACTCCAGCGTAGATTTGGCCATGTGTTTTAGGTTATTGTGCATTCATGTTTTAGGTTATTTAGGTGCATTCATCTCCCAGTGTCTGATGGAAAGCAGACTGAACCAGGTTTTCCTCTAGGATTTTGCCTGTGCTTAGCTCCATTCCGTTTAGTTTTTATCCTGAAAAGTTCTTAATGATTACAAGCAGACCCATAACATAATGCAGCCACCACTATACTTGAAAATATGAAGAGTGATACTCAGTAATGTGATTAACTGGATTTTCCCCAAACATAACACTTTTTATTCAGGACAAAAGTGAATCGCTTTGCCACGTTCTTTGGCAGTATTACTTGTTGCAAACAGGATGCATGTTTAGGAATAGTTTTTATCTGTAAAGGCTTCCTTGTTTCACTCTGTCAATTAGGTTAGTATTGTGGAGTAACTACAATTGTAACATGTTCTCTGAGAGTCAGGAAGCAAGTACAGGGAGTGAATAATTGTATAAATAAATGAACATGGACAAAACAAGAAACACAAGCAGCATACAGACATGAAACAACTGAACAGAAACAATAACCCCTGGGGAAGGAACCAAAGTGAGTGACAGATATAGGGAAGGTAATCAAGAAGGTGATGAAGTCCAGGTGAGTCTGATGAGGCGCTGGTGTGCGTAACGATGGTGAGAGGTATGCGCCGGAGAGGGACTATACGTGACATCAATGTTGTTGATCCATCCTCAGTTTTCTCCTATCACAGCCATTCAACTCTGTAACTGTTTTAAAGTCACCACTGGCCTAATGGTGAAATCCTTGAGCTGTTTCCTTCGTCTCCGGCAACTGAGTAAGGAAGGATGCCTGTATCTTTGTAGTGACTGGGTGTATTGATACACCATCCAGCTGAGTTAGGAAGGATGCCTGTATCTTTGTAGTGACTGGGTGTATTAATACACCATCCACCTGAGTTAGGAAGGATGCCTGTATCTTTGTAGTGACTGGGTGTATTGATACACCATCCAGCTGAGTTAGGAAGGACGCCTGTATCTTTGTAGTGACTGGGTGTATTAATACACCATCCAAAGTGTATTATTAACTTCATCATGCTGAAATGGATATTCAATGTCTGCTTTTAAATTTTTACCCATCTAGCAATAGGTGCCCTTCTTTGCGAGGCGTAGGAAAATCTCCTTGGTCTTTGTGGTTGATTCAAAAATTCAAAAATCAAGTCCATGCAACTTATTATGTGACTTGTTAAGATCATTTTTACTCCTGAACTTATTTAGGCTTGCCATAACAAAGAGGTTGAATACTTATTGCCAAGATATTTCAGCTTTTCATTTTTAATACATTTGTAAGCATTTCGAAAAACATAACTACACAATAAAATCGCAATTTAGTCAATTTTTGTATTCAGGCTGTAACACAACAAAATGTGGACAACGTCAAGAGGTGTGAATACTTTCTGAAGGAATTGTATGTGTGTGTTTATTGCCTGGTGTAAAAGCTTTGGCCACATTCCATTAGTTATTGTTCAGGGCATGAACAGACGGGGCCCAGCTGGGGCTGTCGCTGGTTGGGAGTGCAGAGCTGGGTGGGGAGCAGAGCCGGGTGTCTGTTTGTCTGCCTCCACACACACAGGCTGTACACAGGGGCGCACGGAGAGGCTGGGAAGGCCTGAGCCAAGAACAACGAGCTTCCCAGAGGAGGGCGTTCCGCGGGCCACATAGCAGCCTGCAACAACACTGGCTCTGTGAGCTCAGCTCTGCTCTTCTCTGCCCTCTCCACCTCCACAGCACTTACTGTTATTGTAGCAGAGGGACCCTCCCACACCAAGGGCACCGCAGGGGGATAAAGAGGGTGGAGAGGGAGTAGGAGAAAGAGAAGAGAGGAAGGAGAGGGAGCAAGAGAGAGAAAATGGGGATGAGGCAGAGAGGGAGAGGAGGGTGGAGAAAACAAGAAGAGATTAGGAGAGTCAGGAGAAACACTGGCAGTAAAAAGGGAAAGGAGTTAAAGTTAAAGAGGGGTGAGAGAGCAGAGGTATAGAGTCCTATGTCTGCCTTGCTGTATCCTCATCTAACATGGCAGTATGAGTTAGTGATCATTTATTATTTTGCTCTGCTAAGGAGGGACAACCACGGCTGTATCAGCTCCAAGGCAACAATCCAGACTGCCCTATCAATGGTGGCTTTGTAGGATATGATGAAGTCAACACCTATTAATTAAAATGGCCAGTGTGGGACTGCATCCATCCCAAATCCCTATATAGTGCACTACTTTTGGCCAGAACCGTGGGCCCTTCAGAAGTAGTGCACTATATAGGGAATAGATTGCAATTTGGGATGCAGCCTGGGTGAGTCCCAGTGGTGTCAGAGATGGGATGACCAGTATACAGCGCCAATATGCGCTCTCTCTCTCTCTCTCTCTCTCTCTCTCTCTCTCTCTCTCTCTCTCTCTCTCTCTCTCACAATGTATTTATAGACCACAGCCTCAGAGAGCAGATAGACAGAGAGATACAGAAAGAGATGGGGAGGTGGAAAATCTGTATGAGAGCTGGACATAGAGGAGCGGAGAGCGTAGACAGGTAAAAACCATAACAAATCCATCATACAAAGAGTTGATTCTGTGCTGAGGCTCTGAGACTGTGGCAGGGGCTCATTCAGGGTGGGAGCTATGTAACATTACAGAGCAGGCCAGGCCAGTAAATCTCCCAGCGCTCACTGCACCCAGAGGATGAGATAGAGAGAGAGAGAAGGCTAGAGGGTGAGAGAGAGGGGAGAGATTCTCCTAACAGCGGAGTCCATGGAGCAGGTATGAGGGAGAAGACCTGGAGCCAGGCTTAAGACTCTGGATGGCCTTGGGTGGGACCAGGCCTCTGGCCTCCCCTTTGACTCTCCTTAGAACTCAACAGAGCTAACAAGACAGGAACACTGCTTTTCTATTGTTAGTCAACCAGACCTCATTGAAAACCTGAGGAACAAAGTCTGACCTCAAATGCAATATGTTTAACCTTCATATACAGAAATGCTGACAACCTAGCTAACCTCAACCTAAATCTCAAACTCTCCCGGGCCATAATAATAACACGTCAGTCATTACCTGTTTGGGTTGTCATACATACTTGCTTCAACACAGGAAGTACTGTTGAGCTATTTAAATGAAAATAACTTATTTGACAAGTGTCATCTCCCTAACAACAAGTACATAGACCCTAACCCCATTCCTGTCCTGTCATGGTTTGTCAACATAGATTTCGGCGGTGGAAACAATTTGAGGTTGTCTGACAGTGCATGTAGAGCTCCCGTTGTGCTGCCAAATTATCCATTTGAGCCTTTTTAGTGGTCAGGCTGTGGTTTCTACTAGAAAAAATACTATGGTTTAATATAGTATAAATACTGTAAAGGTACTAGTGTTTTTGTGGACTGTAGTGTTTTTGTGGACTGTAGTGTTTTTGTGGACTGTAGTGTTTTTGTGGACTGTAGTGTTTTTGTGGACTGTAGTATAGTCTTTTTGCTTTATTATCTTTGACATAGAAGTGGGGGCTTTCTTCTTGAGGAAACCTACTGGACAAATATAACGTATTTGCATTAATTATTACTTTGTTTGCTCAGAATGTTTATGCAATAATTTCCCATGACTGACAAGCACTTTTGGATTATGAATCGGAAGCTACACACTTACAGTACTATAGTATTTCTTCATGTGGGCACCGCTGTGTGCCGAGTGTTTGTGGACTGTGGCGGAGCTGACAGACAAGACCCAGGAATGAGTCTGGAATAAATTCTGAGCATCCAAAAGTGCCTGTGAATGTAAATAAAGCTCTTAAACAAACTTTTTTCAGGAAGCACACACACGCACAAACACACCAAAAATGCTCAGGGAAGAATGGGAGACCAGTGGGGCCCCCCTTTACTGTCGAATCTGGGAACTACGGTTCCCATTTATTTTCTTAGATTGGTGTCATTTGAATTCCAACTGAGACTCCTCCCTCTGGCTTTTATCTTTAGATCGATTTAGAAAAGCATCTCCATGGCGGTCCAATGAGCCTCCTCTCTTTTCCTCTCATACACACTTCTCTGTTTCATTCAACAGCAGCTTTCCTTTCTGACCATATGTCTTCTCATTTTCCTTCCTATTTTACCACTCTTCTCCCCTCTCCATTCCTTTATTATCCCCTGCTTTCATTTCCGGTCCTCTTCTTTCCCCTCCCCTCTTCTTCTCACCGCTTCTCTCATCTCCTCTGTCCATCTCCTCTCCTCTCTGCTTTTTCCATCTGGTCTCCTCTCCTCGCCACACAAAGGGGCACACATGGGTCCTGTGGTCGGCCCCACTGGGAGAGAGGCTCCTACATAGAAAGACAGACACAGACACACCAACACAAAGTCTGTTTCATTATTTTTGTGAGCGGTGTGGAGTCATAGAGGAGGAGGTAGAGGGATAAGTCCTGTGTGTTTTAGTTAAATTAGTTAGATTTGGGCAACCATCCATCCTCCAGCCAAGCAGCATCTGTGTGTTTTTCAACCCCTCCTCACATCTGCTGTCTGAGCTTGTCAGCCTGCCTGTTAGCTCTTCCCGTCTCATACCAACCAACCTGCAGCTCACATGCCCTCTACACAGCTACCACATGTCCAACACACTTATCCCTCTACCTTACACATGGCTGTACATATTCACATACATTGTAGCCTCGCTTGACAAGCTTATAGCCCCACACACATTTGCGAATTAGCCTAAATGGTGGACGCTCTTTATGTAAACATTGATAAATGCTGTATCCAGATGAAGCACAGTTAATTGTGAGTGTGTCCCAAATTCCGTACATAGTGTTTGGTTGCTTCGATGGAGACGTGTGGTGGGCTCCGTGTGACTCACCTATCAGATGATGAGGGGTCAAAGGTGACACCTGGAGCTATTTAGCATTCCAGATTCTAAACTGGCAATACGGCTGGCTGTTAACTCTACCCATAGGGAGAGGAGAATGTTTTTACGCGTGTGAATCTAACTACCTATTCTCACAAGTATTCTGCCTCACTTCCTCTCCTTGTCTCCTCATCAACTCCGTCCCTCTGTCGCTCCATAAATGTGAAGCAGAGTTGACCCCTGCCCTATCTCTTGCAGTGTGTTTCACATTACCAGCATATTTACACTTTGTATTTTGCTAACCCCTGGTGCTGATAAAAGGCTCTAGAGCACTGCAAAAAAAACAGCTTTTTTTGTGCTTAGAGTGACCGAACGTCTGAGGGCTGGAAAATAACAAGAGCTCTATTCACAGAACCCATGCTGGGAACTGTGCAGAGCAGGCGGTGAGAAAGAGAGAGACCCAGGGTCCATCAAGCTCAGCCGAAAGGCCCTGGTTCTTTTCCCTCAACACGATTTAGACCTCAGGCTTTATGTGCCCGGTTCCCAGACACAGGTTAAGTCTGTCCGGGAAAGGTTTATTAGTGGTGTTCTATTGAAGATATCACTTCAACATTGTATGAGGGTGCGTCCCAAATTAATATAGTGTACTACTTTTTAGTGCCTGCAGAAGCGCAGACGATTCATTGGGCTATCTGAACTAAGACAATGCACAATATATGGGTCGTTCCATGAATAGAGTACCTTTATTTTCCTTCTGACATTATGTGTACATTTTGATAAAACAGTCAATTTAACTGTTGGATCACATCTACACTAACTAAACTCAACCATGTAAAAAAATCCAAAAGTGTGTTAACATTCAAATAAATTAGAAGTTTTCTTTTGGCATGTCCCATGTCTTATTTGTCCAACTTCTAGGAAGATTTGAACTCACTTAACCCTAAAACTTCCCACAAGTTTTCACCATCATTGTAAAGCCCTAGTTATTTTGTTGCCTTGTCAATTTCATTTCTGAAGACTATTATTTAATTCATGTAGTTAGTGATTCATTTACATTTGTCGTTCAGATTTAAGGTCTTAAGGTAAACACTGTTGCATGAACTGAACTCTCATTTTAATATTGTAAAACTATTCATTTAAAATATTTTTTGACAAAACATTGAACATCTAATAGTCAAAACATAGTGTAAAAGCAGGTGAGCTGCTTCTACTCTTTTTGGCCATTTCCGGGTGTTTTGTGATGGATAACGGAGTGCGTCGAGCATACCAAGTCAACACTGTTACCCATAGATACTGTACAGTGCCTTCAGAAAGTATTCACACCCCTTGACTTTTTAACATTTTGCTTTGTTACAGCCTATATTTAAAATTGATTAAATTGAGATTTTGTTTCACAGGCCTACACACAAGATTTTTTTATTTTTAATTTTTTATTTCACCTTTATTTAACCAGGTAGGCAAGTTGAGAACAAGTTCTCATTTACAACTGTGACCTGGCCAAGATAAAGCAAAAGCAGTTCGACACATACAACAACACAGAGTTACACATGGAGTAAAACAAACATACAGTCAATAATACAGTAGAGATCTATATACAAAGAGTGCAAATGAGGTAGGATAAGGAAGGTAAGGCAATAAATAGGCCATGGTGGCAAAGTAATTACAATATAGCATTTAAACACTGGAATGGTAGATGTGCAGTAGATGAATGTGCAATGTAGAAAAACTGGGGTGCAAAGGAACAAGATAAATAAATAAATATGGTAGGCGATGAGGTAGTTGGTTGGGCTATTTACAGATGGGCTATATACAGGTGCAGGGGTCTGTGATCTGCTCTGACAGCTGGTGGTTAATGCTGGTGAGGGAGATTCAGAGATTTTTGTAGTTCGTTCCAGTCATTGGCAGCAGAGAACTGGAAGGAGAGTCGGCCAAAGGAGGAATTGGCTTTGGGGGTGACCAGTGAGATATACCTGCGGGAGCGCGTGCTACGGGTTGGTGCTGCTATGGTGACCAGTGAGCTGAGATAAGGCGGGACTTTTATCTAGCAGGGACTTGTAGATGACCTGGAGCCAGTTGGTTTGGTGACGAGTGTAAAGCGAGGGCCAGCCAACGAGAGTGTACAGGTCGCAGTGGTGGGTGGTATATGGGGCTTTGGTAACAAAACGGATGGCACTGTGATAGACTGCATCCAATTTGTTGAGTAGAGTATTGGAGGCTATTTTGTAAATGACATCACCGAAGTCGAGAATCGGTAGGATGGTCAGTTTTACGAGGGAATGTTCGGCTTTGCTTTGTTGCGAAATAGGAAGCCAATTCTAGATTTAATTTTGGATTGGAGATGTTTGATGTGAGTCTGGAAGGAGAGTTTACAGTCTAACCAGACACCTAGATATTTGTAGTTGTCCACATAATCTAAGACAGAACCGTCCAGAGTAGTGATGCTGGACGGGGGGACAGGTGCGGGCAGCGATCGGTTGAAGATCATGCTATTTAGTTTTACTTGCGTTTAAGAGCAGTTGTAGGCCACGGAAGGAGAGTTGTATGGCATTGAAGCTTGTCTGGAGGGTAGTTAACACAGTGTCCAAAGAGGGGCCAGAAGTATACAGAATGGTGTCGTCTGCGTAGAGGTGGATCAGAGACTCACCTGCAGCAAGAGCGACATCATTCATGTATACAGAGAAGAGAGTCGGCCCAAGAATTGAACCCTGTGGCACCCCCATAGAGACTGCCAGAGGCCCGGACAACAGGCCCTCTGATTTGACACACTGAACTCTATCGGAGAAGTAGTTGGTGAACCATGCGAGGCAATCATTTGAGAAACCAAGACTGTTGAGTCTGCCGATAAGGATGTGGCCAGATCAATGAATACGGCTGCACAGTAATGTCTCTTATCGTTGGCGGTGATGATGTCATTTAGGACCTTGAGCGTGGCTGAGGTGCACCCATGACCAGCTCTGAAACCAGATTGCATAGCGGAGAAGGTACGGTGGGATTCGAAATGGTCGGTAATTTGTTTGTTAACTTCTTACGGAGCACTCCCGACACTACCAGGTGAAATGAAAGGCGCCAAATTCAAAGTCCAAAAGTTGAATTATTAAACATGCACCAATATACAAGTGTTTCATAGTCATCAAAAGCCCTGCTTCTTGGCAATATCACAGCGTTGTCAGCAGCTGGCTTTACGGCGAAAGCACCACATTTGATTGTTTGAGGGTAGCACCTAACATATTTTTACCATTACCATGAATTCATAAGCTATCACGGTTCACACATAACACATTTCACAGCGAAAACAAATCAATTACCTTTTGAAGAACTTCTGCTGAGGGCTTCCCAAGTGTCCAACGAAGACAATCCATGGTTCTTTTGTTAGAAAAAGTAATGTATTATATCCATAAATCTCTGTTTGGTTGGCGCGTTATAATCAGAAAAAACAGCGTCGACTCCTCCATTGAAACGTGAAGAGAACTCGTTCAACCTATACCTATAAACTTGTCCAAGAACAATCAAACATCATTGATAATGTATCCTTAGGAACACTTTTATGTATAAATAGTATAATATTTCAACCGGAATATAAACTGGGCGATAAGAAAGGAAAAAACCACAGAGCCTGCAAGCCGGGAGCGCGCGTTTACTTGTATTGACAACTGTGTGTACACTTCCTTATTCCTCTTTTTCTCTGCTCTAAAAACATCTAAAATTAATCAGAACACTTTCTCGAGACTGTTGACATCCAGAGGAAGCGATAGGTACTGCATTCATATGCCCTTATAAGGGCATTTTCATAAGGGAGGGGCTCTAAATGAGGCAATGTGTCAAAACCACTTTTCCAGGACAGAAATTCCTCGGGGTTTCGCCTGCCATATGCGTTCTGTTTTACTCACAGACAAATGGTTAACACTTTTGGAAAATTGAGTGTTTCCTATCCAATGGTACTAAATATGTGCATATCCTATTTTCTGGGCCTGAATGGGAGGCATTTTACTTTGGGCACGCCAGGCTCTCCAAAACGGTCACCTCACCTTCCGAACCCTAACAAGTTAATCTTGGTTCTCGTTATTGCCGGGTTCCTTGTGTTTGCGGCCATTTATTTTATTGATTGACGTGTGGGTTTTTTTCCGCCAGTGTTATTGTTTTGGACTGGTGACCTGATTAAAACCTTTGTACACGCTAACTACCTCCTGCGCCTGACTCCTTCCAGAACGGAACCACATTCATTACACACAAGGACAAGAAGGAAAACAGAGGAATAAATACATGCAGACTGATGAGGGGGAATGAGCAACAGGTGTGAAAAGGAAACAAGGCGAAACCAAAGGATAATGAAAAAAAGGAGCGGTGATGACTAGTAAACCGGTGACGTCGAACACCGCCCGAACAAGGAGAGGGGCCGACTTCGGCGGAAGCCGTGACAGCCCTCCCCACCCTCCCTTCGGCAAATATGATCACGACTCCATTCTGCTCCTCCATTCCTATAGGCAGATACTCAAACAGGAAGTACCCGTGCTAAGGACTATTCAACGCTGGTCTGACAAATCGGAATCCACACTTCAAGATTGTTTTGATCACACGGACTGGGATATGTTCCGGGTAGCCTCCAAGAACAACATAGACAAATACACTGATACAAAGTCACCATTATTAGTCAGTTGTACAACCGAATGCCTTCAACCGAAATGTGTCTTCCGCATTTAACCCAACCCCTCTGAATCAGAGAGGTGCGGGGGGCTGCCTTAATCGACATCCACATCAACCCTCCGGTTACAAGTCCAACGCTCTAACCACTAGGCTACAAGTCCAACGCTCTAACCACTAGGCTACCTGCCGCCCCCGATACGGGGACTAAGTTTATTTGGAAATGTATAGGAGATGTTGTACCCACTGTGACTATTAAAACCTACCCTAACCAGAAACCGAGGCAGCATTCACGCAAAACTGAAAGCGCGAACAATCACATTTAACCATGGGAAGGTAACTGGGAATATGGCCGAATACAAAAAGTGTAGTTATTCCCTCTGTAAGGCAATCAAACAGGCAAAACGTCAGTACAGAGACAAAGTGGAGTCGCAATTCAACAGCTCAGACACGAGACGTATGTGGCAGGGTCTACAGACAATCACAGACTTCAAAGGGAAAACCAGCCACGTCACGGACAACAACGTCTTGCTTCCGGACAAGCTAAACACCTTCTTCACCCGCTTTGAGGATAACACAGTGCCACCAACGCTGCTCGCTACCAAGGACTATGGATTGTCCTTCTCCGTGGCCAACGTGAGTAAGACAATTTAAGTGTGTTAATCCTCGCAAGGCTGTCGGCCCAGACGGCATCCCTAGCTGCGTCCTCAGAGCATGTGTTTACGGACATATTCAATCTCTCCCTATCCCAGTCTGCTGTTCCCACATGCTTCAAGATGTCCACCATTGTGTCTGTACCCAAGAAAGCAAAGGTAACTGAACTAAAAGACTATCGCCCCGTAGCACTCACTTCTGTCATCATGAAGTGCTTTGAGAGACTAGTCAAGGATCATATCACCTCTACCTTACCTGACACCCTAGAACCACTTCAATTTGCTTATCGCCCCAACAGATCCACAGACGATGCAATCGCCATCGCACTGCACACTGCCCTATCCCATCTGGACAATACCTATGTAAGAATGCTGTTCATTGACTATAGCTCAGCATTCAACATCATAGTACCCTCTAAGCTCATCATTAAGCTTGAGGCCCTGGGTTTGTGACAAATAGCATTTGATTTGATTTGATTTGAATGCCAAAGCAGAATTATGTTTTTCAAAATGTTGACAAATTAATTAAAAATGAAAAGCTGAAATATCTTGAGGCAATAAGTATTGACTTTGTTATGGCAAGCCTAAATAAGTTCAGGAGTAAAAAAGTGCTTAACAAGTCACATAATAAGTTTCATGGACTCACTCCACGTGCAATAATAGTGTTTAACATGATGAAGGAGTAAGGTCCCTCAGTCGAGCAGCGA
This sequence comes from Brachymystax lenok tsinlingensis, assembly GCA_030435695.1. Taxonomy (NCBI): domain Eukaryota; kingdom Metazoa; phylum Chordata; class Actinopteri; order Salmoniformes; family Salmonidae; genus Brachymystax; species Brachymystax lenok. Next base: position 46,847,629 of record CM059781.1, read on the forward strand.
ATTTCAAACACAAATTCAACCTCAAAGACCAAGGAGGTTTTGCAATGCCTCTCAAAGAAGGGCACCTATAGGTAAAAAAATCCAAAAAACATTGAATATCCCTTTGAACATGGGGAAGTTATTAATTACACTTTGGATGGTTTATCAATACACCCAGTCACTACAAAGATACAGGCGTCCTTCTTAACTCAGTTGCCGGAGAGGCAATGGTGACTTTAAAACAGTTACAAAGTTTAATGGCTGTGAAAGGAGAAAACTGAGGATGGATCAACAACATTTAGTTACTCCACAATACTAACCTAATTTACAGTGTGAAGAGAAGGAATCCTGTACAGACAAAGCATATTCCAAAACATGCATCCTGTTTGCAACAAGGCACTAAAGTAGAACTACAAAAAATGCTGCAAAAAATGTGGCAAAGCAATTCACTTTTTGTCCTGAATAGAAAGTGTTATGTTTGGGGCAAATCCAGTACAACGCATTACTGAGTACCACTCTCCATATTTTCAAGCATAGTGGTAGCTTCATTATGCTATGGGTATGCTTGCAATCATTTCTTTTTTATCCTGCGTGTGTGTGTGTGCGTGCGTGGTCTCTGCTAATTTCTCCAGCTTGATTTAAAAACATCTAAAATAAACAGAATGGTGCTAAATGGAATGGCGCTAAGCACAGGGAAAATCCTAGAGGAAAACCTGGTTCAGTCTGCTTTCCACCAGACGCTGGGAGAATAATTCACCTTTTAGCAGGATAATAGCGTAAAACCCAATGCTAAATCTACACTGGAGTTGCTTACCAAGAAGACAGTGAATGTACCTGAGTGGCTGAGTTACAGTTTTGACTTTTATATGCTTTAACATCTATGGCAAGAACTGTACATGGATGTCTAGCAATGATCAACAACCAATTTGACAGAGCTTGAAGAATTTATAAAATAATAATGGGCAAATGTTGCACAATCCATGTGTGGAAAGCTCTTAGAGACTGACCTGTTCTAACAATCCACTGTGGCAATTTCACCTATGGATCTACAGGACTTTTATGTTGTGTTCTTGACATTGTTAAAATACTTTATATTTTATATGGTCTATACATTCCTACCTCCTTTAAAAAACATGTCCCCATGTTATATTTTAATGGCACTGAGTGTACAAAACATTATGAACACCTGCTCTTTTGTAATTGTATTTATTCTGGATCCCCATTAGCTGCACTTTTCCTCTTCCCATGACATAGACTGAACAGGTGGAAGCTATGATCCCTTACTCATGTCACCTGTTTAATCCACTTCAATCAGTGTAGATGAAGGGGAGGAGACAGGTTAAAGAAGGATTTTTAAGCCCTGAGACATGGATTGTGTATCAGAGGGTGAATGGGCAAGACAAAATATTTAGGTGCCTTTGAATGGGGTATGGTAGTAGGTGCCAGGCGCACCAGTTTGTGTCAAGAATTGCTTTGTGTCAAGAACAACGCTGCTGGGGTTTTCACGCTCAAGAGTTTCCCGTGTGTAACAAGAATAGTCTATGCCTCGACGACTGCACTGTTTGCTCTATTCTGGTAGATCTTATAAAGGGAGAGAGGAGGGAAGAGAGGGGATATGGGGAGAGGTGATGTGACGTGAGGGGCTTTGATGGCAGAAGATCAGAGGGTTTACAGTGAGGATGGTGCAGGTATAGCTGCAGGTGTATTGTTGGTGCAGAGCCAGGTGTGTGTGAGAGGGCATGGCGTGTTGTACACACAGGGCCCAATTCATTATAGGGGCAAAAATCAAGAGACATTAGCAGGGACCACGCACGCACATATACATGTGCACATGGACCACACACACACACACACACACACACACACACACACACACACACACACACACACACACACACACACACACACACACACACACACACACACACACACACACACACACACACACACACACACACACACACACACACACACACACACAGAAGCCTCTCCATGCAACAGAGGACCCTGCAAGAAGACACTCACTGTGGTGTGACCAGGGCCAGATTACAGAACGGGCATGCAAGAAATTAGCTTACTAACTGCAACATTGTGTAGAATAGCAGGTAATTTGTTTAAAACTGTAGATTCTTCTCTTAAATCATGACAACAAATGTGTAGAATAGCAGGTCATTTGTTTAAAACTGTAGATTATTCTATTAAATCATGACAACAAATGTGTAGAATAGCAGGTCATTTGTTTTAAACTGTAGATTATTCTCTTAAATCATGACAACAAATGTGTAGAATAGCAGGTCATTTGTTTTAAACTGTAGATTCTTCTCTTAAATCATGACAACAAAAGGGTAGAATAGCAGGTCATTTGTTTAAAACTGTAGATTATTCTCTTAAATCATGACAACAAATGTGTAGAATAGCAGGTCATTTGTTTAAACTGTAGATTCTTCTCTTAAATCATGACAACAAATGTGTAGAATAGCATGTAATTTGTTTTAAACTGTAGATTCTTCTCTTAAATCATGACAACAAATGTGTAGAATAGCAGGTCATTTGTTTAAAACTGTAGATTCTTCTCTTAAATCATGACAACAAATGTGTAGAATAGCAGGTCATTTGTTTAAAACTGTAGATTATTCTCTTAAATCATGACAACAAATGTGTAGAATAGCAGGTCATTTGTTTTAAACTGTAGATTCTTCTCTTAAATCATGACAACAAATGTGTAGAATAGCAGGTCATTTGTTTAAAACTGTAGATTATTCTCTTAAATCAGGACAACAAATGTGTAGAATAGCAGGTAATTTGTTTAAAACTGTAGATTCTTCTCTCAGCCTCATGGGAAAATGTGAACAAAAGCAGCTATTTTTTTCCCCTGCCCCATGGAAAAAAGTTTAGAATTGCTTTAAAACTGCAACATTTTTCTTAATTCATGACAACATGTGTAGAAAAGCATTATAAAACTGAAATGTTTCTCCCTGTACCATGGCAAAATGTGTTGAAATGCAGGAAGTTAGCTGACATTTTAGGGGGCTGGAGAGTCTGTCTGGGGTTGGCATGAGGGGGAGTGGTGGGAGACAGACATATGACACACAGCCCTTGTCCTGGAATAGCTCTCCTGGCCTGGAATGCTCTGAAAGGGGTGGGGGACTGGGGGTAGCGGGGGTTGTCAGGGGGGGCTGGTGGGTTCTGGAATCCCTGCAGAGAATGAACCACTTTAGATCAATCACCCTGGATCATTCTGAACATCCACTCTGCGGTCATCAGGCTGACAGCTTTGACATAGCGGGGACCAGGCTCTGCCTGTGTCCTGTCTGCACCTTGTTGTGGCTTTTGCCACCTGGGGTTCTGTGTTCTGGAAGACCCTGTCTTTTCTTCTCTCTTCTCCTCTGTTGTGGCAGCTTTGTGAAATCAGATCCACCTCGTCCATCTCAGAGCACCAGGCACAGACATTGAGGCCTCCAGCTCTGCAGTGTGACCTTTTACCCCCAGCCCGTTTGACCAAAACAGGATGACAGGTCGCCGGGGTCTGCGTTATACTGGGTCATCACAGGCTATCAGCAGCTATCTCTGTACCTGCATGCACCAGAGACACTCCAAGGTCTGCAAACATTACTGACTGACGCTGGCTTGCACAAATAGGCATGCAGGCAACACAAACAAGCTCGCTCACACACACATCTAGAGAAGAAGTCGACCGACTTTAAATGGGTAGATTGTGGAAAATGTAGGAGATAATACTGAGAACTTGAGAGTGAATTAACTCATGTAGCTGATACACCAGAGAGCAAGGGGCATGGACACAAAGCCAGTGCAGCTGACCAAACACCCAGGTTGAGGGAGCTGTCCTCTTGACAGGGTTGGTTGTTGTGACAGAGATTTGGGTTCACTGGGCAGGAAGAGAGTGAGACCAAGGGCCTGGGTTAAAGAATCCATCAGGTCCACCACTTCCAGCAGGACCGGACCATGAGATCTCAACGCCGCTTTCCTCCCCATGCTCCTGATAATGGGGAAAGATACTGCTCCAACACTGGATGTTCTCCCAACATTCTTACTGCTGCATTCATTCTGAAAGATTACATGGCGGTGGGTGTCTGACTGACCTGCAAAGATATGGAACCATTTACGGCGAGGGGGCAGCCCGAGTCTCGACACCCCTGCACATTCATCCTCGTCATCACAGTCGCCACTCTCGAACCCCTCGTCTTCCTCATTTCCTCATTTCCCTTACTGCGTCCCTCCGCCGCCTGACCCCCCCCTGCCCTGGCTCTCCAGTGCTTCTGGGGCAACCTTACCAGCTGCAGCAGCTGTAGAGGCAGAGAAGAAAGAGTTCAATAAAAGAAGATCACACACATATGTACCTGCGTCCCAAAGTAGTGAACTAAATAGAGAATAGGGTGCCATTTGGGACACAAAACATACACACTGACTTTATTCACAACATTTGGTGGAATGTACATTAGTAACATAATAAAATTCCACAGAATCGGGACTAATCTTATTTCATTGATTCAGGACTTTGGCTGCCTCCCAAATGGCACCCCATTCCCTTTATAGTGCACTATAAAAGTAGTACACTATATAGGTAATAGGGTGCCATTTCGGATACAGCCTCTGTGACTGCCTGAAATGGGAGGAAGGCGAAGATGTGGGGGAAATTCCTGAAAAAACACTGTCAGGGCTAAAGCAAGTGCCGTTTACTGAACTCCATATATAATCACCATGCACAAAAATATTTCTTATTATAAACTGGGTGGTTAGAGCCCTGAATGCTGACAGCCAGTGTATTTCAGACTGTATACCATGGGAATGACAAAACATTTATTTGTACTGCTCTAATTACGTTGAAAACCAGTTTATAATAGCAATGAGGCACCTCGGGGGTTTGTGGTATATGGCCAATATACCACGGCTAAGGGCTGTGTCCAGGCACTACGTTGATGCGTCGTGCCTAAGAACAGCCCTTAGCCGTGGTATATTGGCCATATACCACACACACTCGTGCCTTAATGCATCACAAATATTATTTGATCCATGATCCATCCTCAGTGTGGATATGAAATAGCAGTCGAAGGCTGTGGCTGTTGTTCAGTGTGACATACAGCGGCAATAAAAAGTATGTGATCCAGGAAATACCTGGATTTATGCATAAATTGGTCATAGAATTTGATCTGATCTTCATCTAGGCCACAACAATAGGCAAACACAGTCTGCTTAAACTAATAACACAAACAATTACACAGGTTCATGTCTTTATTGCACACACCATGTAAACATTCACAGTGCAGGGTGGAAAAAGTATGTGAACCCTTGGATTTAATAACTGGGTGACCCTCTTTTGGCAGCAATAACCTCAACCAAACGTTTTCTGTAGTTGCGGATCAGACCTGCATAACGGTCAGGAGGAATTTTGGACCATTCCTCTTTACAAAACTGTTTCAGTTCAGCAATATTCTTGTGATGTCTGGTGTGATCTTCTCTCTTGAGGTCATGCCACAGCATCTCAATCGGGTTGAGGTCTTTTCTTCTGTTCAAGCCATTCTGTTGTTGATTTACTTCTGTGTTTTGGGTCACTGTCCTATTGCATCACCCAACTTCTGTTGAGCTATACTTGGGAATTCATTCTTTCGTCGATGATAGCAAGCTGTCCAAGTCCTGAGGCAGCAAAGCAGCCCCAAACCATGATGCTCCCTTGAAATTGATGTGCTGTGCCTTTTTTTCTCCCCACATAGTATTGTGTGTTCCTTCCAAACAACTTCCAAACAACTCATCTGTCCACAGAACATTTTGCCGGTAGTGCTAACTTCAGATGTGCAGCAATGTTTTTTTGGAGAGCAGTGGTTTCTTCGGTGGTTGTAGACCTCCACAAGTCTGGTACATCCTTTTAAGCAATTTTCAAACGCTTGAACGTACCACGTTCATCTGTACAAACAATAGTACACAAGTGTAAACATCCTGGGACCATGCAGCCGTCATACCACTCAGGAAGGAGACGCGTTCTGTCTCCGAGAGATGAACGTACTTTGGTGCGAAAAGTGAAACTCAATCCCAGAACAACAGCAAAGGACCTTGTGAAGATGCTGGAGGAAACAGGTACAAAAGTATCTGTATCCACAGTAAAACGAGTCCTATGTCGACATAACTTGAAAGAAATGCCCTCCGGTCTGATTAAACAAAAATAGAACTGTTTGGCCATAATGACCATAGTTCTGTTTGGAGGGAAAAGGGGGAGGCTTGCAAGCCGAAGAACACCATCCCAAACGTGAAGCACGGGGGTGACAGCATCATGTTGTGGGGGTGCTTTGCTGCAGGAGGGACTGGTGCACTTCACAAAATAGATGGCATCATAAGGATGGAAAATTACGTGGATATATTGAAGCCACATCAAAACATCAGTCAGGAAGTTAAAGCTTGGTCGCAAATGACCCCAAGCCTACTTCCAAAGTTGTGGCAAAATGGCTTAAGGACAACAAAGTCAAGGTACTGAAGTGCCCATCACAAAGCCCTGACCTCAATCCTATAGAGAATTTGTGGGCAGAACTGAAAAAGCATGTGTGAGCAAGGAGGCCTACAAGCCTGACTCAGTTACACCAGCTCTGTCAGGAGGAATTAACTTAAATTATTGTGGGAAGCTTGTGGAAGGCTACCCAAAACATTTGAACCAAGTTAAACAATTTAAAGGCAATGCTACCAAATACTAATGAGTGTATGTAAACTTCTGACCCACTGGGAATGTGATGAAAGAAATAAAAGATGAAATAATTCATTCTCTCTACTATTATTCTGACATTTCACATTCTTAAAATAAAGTGGTGATCCTAGCTGACCTAAGAAAGGGAATTTCTACTAGGATTAAATGTCAGGAATTGTGAAAAACTGAGTTTAAATGTATTTGGCTAAGGTGTATGTAAACTTCCGACTTCAACTGTATCACGGACTCGTCAACAGAGATGTTAACATGTTCCTGAAATTTCTGTAAGTCTTTAGCTGACACTCTAGGATTCTTCATAACCTTATTGAGCGCTGTGCTCTTGCAGTCATCTTTGCAGGACGGCCACACCTTGGGAGAGTAGCAACAGTGCTGAACTTTCTCCATTTATAGACACTTTGTTTTACTGTGGACTGATGAACATCAAGGCTTTTACAGATACTTTTGTAACCCTTTCCATCTTTATGCAAGTCAACAACTCTTAATCTTAGGTCTTCTGAGATCTCTTTTGTTCGAGGCATGGTTCACATCAGGCAATGCTTCTTGTGAATAGAAAATAAAAATGTGAACTGGGCATAGGGTAGGCGAACTCCAGCTAAGTGATGCTGTAGGGATAGCTAGTGAGCGAGCTAGTTTTGGCAGCTAACCTAAGAAGCTAGTTTGCAAGCTAGCTAGCTACTGTAGCTAGCTAGTTTTTCCTGTCATTCAACAATGTGAGGTATAAATACATTTTAAAGCTATAAATGGTTTGTTTACATTTGTATTGGAACAAAACAACCTTATCCACTGAAGGCAAAAACCCCAAAATTGTGGTTGGTCAGGGTGGGTGTTTAGCATTTCAGCTAGTTGACAACTTTGCAGCTACTTTGCAACTATTTAGCCTGTTAGCTAACCCTAAGCTTAACCCTTTAAACTAACTAACTTTTCGTCTGGATCTTCGCAACTAGCTAACCGCAATCACGGGTGGCTACTCCTGGCTAGCGTTTCCATACCAGAGCAAGCACCAATTAGCCTGAAGCTAGCTCAGCTAGGGCTCCACCGAAGCCCACTCTTGGGCTACAATATCTGGACCCCTTCTACTGCCGGTACGGGGCACGGAACCCCGTCAATCCTCTACGACTGGAATACCGACATAACCAACAGGCCCCTCAGGCGCGACGTCTGCTGAAGGCATATTCTGCTAACCGCGGCCTGCTAGCTATCTAGAGCTACTTGGAACCCTACTAATCCATGACTGGTCTATCGATGTCACCGCACGAGGAGGCAAAAACAGACTTTCCTCCATTGCGACGTCCACCAAAGACCCTTCTGCTAACTGCTAGCTTGCTAGCCTCGGTCTGCTAACTGCTAGCTTGCTAGCCCCGGTCTGCTAACTGATTGCTTGCTAACCCCAGTCTGCTAACTGCTAGGTTGTTAGCCCCGGCCTGCTAACTGTCTAAATCGCTGTGTCCCCAGCCAGCCCAACCACTCACTGGACCCATATGATCTACTTCCGGCACCGACAGAGATGGCAGCCTCGCTTCACTTTCTCAGGAAACTATGCAGTATTTTGTTTTTTTATGTATTACTTCTTACATGGTTACACCGGGAAATATTAAGTTTTATTACATACAACCGGGAGGAACTATTGGATATAAGAGCAACGTCAACTTACCAACATTACGACCAGGAATACGACTTTCCCAAAGAGGATTCTCTGTTTGTTACCCCAACCAGGACAATAGACTGGATAGCACCCGGCGACTCAAAACAACGGCGGTGCCGGAGATAAGGGAAACACGCCGGTCTTTTGGTCAAGCTACGTCGACGGGCGCATCGTGCACCTCTCCCGAGTATTTTAATCGCCAATGTACAGTCTCTGGACAACAAAGTAGACGAAATCAGATCGAGGGTTGCCTTTCAGAGAGACATCCGAGACTGCAACGTTCTTTGCTTCACGGAAACATGGCTCACTCAGGACACGTTATCTGAGTCGGTACAGCCACCTGGTTTCTCCACGCATCGCGCCGACAGAAACAAACATCTATCTGGTAAGAAGAAGGGTGGGGGTGTGTGTGTCTTATGATTAACGAGACGTGGTGTGATCATAACAACATACAGGAACTTAAGTCCTTTTGTTCACCTGACATAGAATTCCTTACAATCAAATGCAGACCGCATTATCTACCAAGAGAATTCTCCTCGATTATAATCACAGCCGTGTACATCCCCCCTCAAACTGACACATCGACGGCACTGAAAGAAATTCATTTCACTCTAGGTAAATTGGAAACCACATATCCTGAGGCTGCATTTATTGTGGCTGGGGATTTTAATAAGGCTAATTTGAAAACAAGGCTTCCAAAATTTTACCAGCATATCGAATGTGCCACCCGGACTGGTAAAATCCTGGATCATTGTTATTCCAACTTCCGTGATGCATACAAGGCTATTCTCCGCCCTCCTTTTGGCAAGTCTGACCATGACTCCATTTTGTTGCTCCCAGCCTACAAACAGAAACTAAAACAGGAAACGCCCGTTCTCAGGTCTGTTCAACGCTGGTCCGACCAATCTGATTCCATGCTGCAAGATTGCTTCGAGCACGTGGACTGGGATATGTTCCGGACAGCATCTGACAACAACATTGATGTATATGCTGATTCGGTGAGCGAGTTTATTAGCAAGTGCATTGGTGATGTTGTACCCATAGCAAATATTAAAACCTTCCCCAACCAGAAACCGTGGATTGATGGCAGCATTCGCGCAAAAACTGAAAGCTGAACCACTACTTTAACCAGGGTAAGGCTACCGGAAACATGACTGAATACAAACAGTGTAGCTATTCCCTCCGCAAGGCAATCAAACAAGCTAGCGTCAATATAGAGACAAAGTAGAGTCACAATTCCAACGGCTCAGACACAAGAGGAATGTGGCAGGGTCTACAGTCAATCACAGACTACAAAAAGAAAAACAGCCCGGTTGCAGACCATGACGTCCTGCTCCCAGACAAACTAAACAACTTCTTTGCTCGCTTTGAGGACAATACAGTGCCACCGACATGGCCTGCTACCAAAACCTGCGGGCTCTCCTTCACCGCAGCCAATGTGAGAAAAACATTTAAATGTGTTAACCCTCGCAAGGCTGCCGGCCCAGATGGCATCCCTGGCCGTGTCCTCAGAGCATGCGCAGACCAGCTGGCTGGTGTGTTTACGGGCATATTCAATCAGTCCCTATCCCAGGCTGCTGTTCCCACATGCTTCAAGAGGGCCACCATTGTTCCTGTTCCCAAGAAAGATAAAGGTAACTGAGCTAAATGACTATCGCCCCGTAGCACTCACTTCCGTCATCATGAAGTGCTTTGAGACAAAGTGAAGTGCTTTGAGCCAGACAAATCATGAAGTGCTTTGAGCCAGACACCCTGGACCCACTCCAATTTGCTTACCGTCCCAATAGGTCCACAGGCAGCTAATCGCAATCACACTGCATACTGCCCTAACCCATCTGGACAAGAGGAATACTTATGTAAGAATGCTGTTCATCGACTACAGCTCAGCATTTAACACCATAGTTCCCTCCAAGCTCGTCATTAAGCTCGAGACCCTGGGTCTCGACCCAGCCCTGTGCAACTGGGTCCTGGACTTCCTGACGGGCCGGCCCCAGGTGGTGAGGGTAGGAAACAACATCTCCACCCCGCTGATCCTCAACACTGGGGCCCCACAAGGGTGCGTTCTCAGCCCTCTCCTGTACTCCCTGTTTACCCATGACTGCGTTGCCAAGCACGCATCTAACTCAATCATCAAGTTTGCTGACGACACTACAGTGGTAGGCTTGATTACCAACAATGACGAGACGGCCTACAGGGAGGAGGTGAGGGCCCTTGGAGTGTGGTGTCAGGAAAATAACCTCTCACTCAATGTCAACAAAACAAAGGAGATGATCGTGGACTTCAGGAAACAGGAGAGGGAGCACCCCCCTATCCACATCGAGGGGACAGTAGTGGAGAAGGTGGAAAGTTTTAAGTTCCTCGGCGTACACATCACGGACAAACTGAATTGGTCCACCCACTCAGACAGCGTGGTGAAGAAGACGCAACAGCGCAACAGCGCCTCTTCAACCTCAGGAGGCTGAAGAAATTCGGCTTGTCACCAAAATCACTCACAAACTTCTACAGATGCACAATCGAGAGCATCCTGTCGGGCTGTATCACCGCCTGGTACGGCAACTGCTCCGCCCACAACCGTAAGGCTCTCCAGAGGGTAGTGAGGACTGCACAACGCATCACCGGGGGTAAACTCCCTGCCCTTCAGGACACCTACACCAACCCGATGTCACAGGAAGGCCAAAAAGATCATCAAGGACAACAACCACCCGAGCCACTGCCTGTTCACCCCGTTATCATCCAGAAGGCGAGGTCAGTACAGGTGCATCAAAGCTGGGACCGAGAGACTGAAAAACAGCTTCTACCTCAAGGCCATCAGACTGTTAAACAGCCATCACTAACATTGAGTGGCTGCTGCCAACATACTGACTTAAATCTCTAGCCACTTTAAACATAGGAATTGGATGTAACAATGTATCACTAGCCACTTTAAACAATGCCATTTATATAATGTTTACATATCCTACATTACTCATCTCATATATATATATGTGTATATACTGTACTCCATACCATTTACTGCATCTTGCCTATGCCGGTCAGCCATCGCTCATCCATATATTTATATGTACATTCTCGTATTCATTCCTTTACTCTTGTGTGTATACGGTAGTTGTTGTGAATTTGTTAGATTACTTGTTAGATACTACTGCATGGTCTGAACTAGAAGCACAAGCATTTCGCTACACTCGCATTAACATCTGCTAACCATGTGTATGTGACAAATAACATTTGATTTGATTTGATCACATGGCTACGCATGCCTCTCTCTAATATCAATATGCCTCGTCCTGGTTAGTGATTACTGTCTTATTTCACTTTAGAGCCACTTTAAAATTTTGTATATAATGTTTACATATCCGACATACTCATATCAAATGTATACACTGTACTCTAAACCATCTAATGAATCTTGCCTATGCCGTTCGGCCATCGACCCAAATCTCTAGCCACTTTAATAATTATAATTGGATGAAATAATGTATCACTAGCCACTTTAAACAATGCCATTTATATAATGTTTACATATCCTACATTACTCATCTCATATATATATATGTGTATATACTGTACTCCATACCATTTACTGCATCTTGCCTATGCCGGTCAGCCATCGCTCATCCATATATTTATATGTACATTCTCGTATTCATTCCTTTACTCTTGTGTGTATACGGTAGTTGTTGTGAATTTGTTAGATTACTTGTTAGATACTACTGCATGGTCTGAACTAGAAGCACAAGCATTTCGCTACACTCGCATTAACATCTGCTAACCATGTGTATGTGACAAATAACATTTGATTTGATTTGATCACATGGCTACGCATGCCTCTCTCTAATATCAATATGCCTCGTCCTGGTTAGTGATTACTGTCTTATTTCACTTTAGAGCCTCTAGCCCTGCTCTATATGCCTTAACCAACCATGTTGTTCCACCTCCTACATATGCAATGACATCACCTGGTTTAAACGTCTCTAGAGACTATATCTCTCTCATCATTACTCAATGCCTAGGTTTACCTCCAATGTACTCACATCCTACCATACCTTTGTCTATACATTATGCCTTGAATCTATGCAATTGTGCCCAGAAACCTGCTCTTTTTACTTTCTGTTCGGCCAGTTCGTATAGCCTTTAGCCGTACCCTTATCCTACTTCTCCTCTGTTCCTCTGGTGATGTAGAGGTTAATCCAGGCCCTGCAGCGCCTAGCTCCACTCCCACTCCCCAGGTGCTCTCATTTGTTGACTTCTGTAACCGTAAAAGCCTTGGTTTCATGCATGTTAACATTAGAAGCCTACTCCCTAAGTTTGTTTTACTCACTGATATAGCACACTCTGCCAACCCGGATGTCTTAGCAGTGTCTGAATCCTGTCTTAGGAAAACCACCAAAAACCCTGAAATCTCCATCCTTAACTATAACATTTTCCGCAAAGATAGAACTACCAAAAGGGGCGGTGTTGCAATCTACTGCAAAGATAGCCTGCAGAGCTCTGTCTTACTATCCAGGTCTGTACCCAAACAATTCGAGCTTCTACTTCTAAAAATTCACCTTTCCAGAAACAAGTCTCTTACCATTGCTGCATGCTACTAGGTGACCTAAACTGGGACATGCTTAACACCCCAGCCATCCTACAATCTAAGCGTGATGCCCTCAATCTCACACAAATGATCAATGGACCTACCAGGTACAACCCCAAGTCCATAAACAACAAGGGCACCCTCATAGATATCATCCTAACTAACTTGCCCTCCAAATACAACTCTGCTGCTTTCAACCAAGATCTGAGCGATCCCTGCCTCATTGCCTGCATCCGTAATGGGTCTGCGATCAAACGACCACCCCTCATCACTGTCAAACGCTCCCTTAAACACTTCTGCGAGCAGGCCTTTCTAATTGACCTGGCCGGGTTTCCTGGAATGACATTGACCTCATCCCGTCAGTAGAGGATGCCTGGTTCTTCTTTAAAAGTGCCTTCCTCACCGTCTTAAATAAGCCTGCTCCATTCAAAAAATGTAGAACCAGGAATAGATATAGCCCTTGGTTCACTCCAGACCTGTCTGCCCTTGACCAGCACAAAAACATCCTGTGGTGTTCTGCATTGGCATCAAATGGCCCCGTGATATGCAACTCTTCAGGGAAGTCAGGAACAAATATACACTGGCAGTTAGGAAAGCTTTTTCAAACAGAAATTTTCATCCTGCAGTACAAACTCAAAAAAGTTATGGGACACTGTAAAGTCCATGGAGAATAAGAGCACCTCCTCCCAGCTGCCCACTGCTCTGAGGCTAGGAAACACTGTTACCACTGATAAATCCACAATAATCGAGAATTTCAAGAAGCATTTCTCTTCGGCTGGCCATGCTTTCCACCTGGCTACCCCTACCCCGGTCAACTGCACGGCACCCTACCCTCCACAGCAACCCGCCCTAGCTCCCACCATTTCTCCTTCACCCAAATCCAGATAGCAGATGTTCTGAAAGAGCTGCAAAATCTGGACCCCTACAAATCAGCCGGGCTAGACAATCTGGACCCTCTCTTTCTAAAATGATCTGCCAAAATTGTTGCAACCCCTATTACTAGCCTGTTCAACCTCTCTTTTATATCGTCTGAGATCCCCAAAGATTGGAAAGCTGCCGCGGTCATCCCCCTCTTCAAAGGGGGTGACACTCTAGACCCAAACTGCTACAGACCTATATCTATCCTACCCTGTCTTTCTAAGGTCTTCGAAAGCCAAGTTAACAAACAGATTACCGACCATTTCAAATCCCAACGTACCTTCTCCGCTATGCAATCTGGTTTCAGAACTGGTCATGGGGTGCACCTCAGCCACGCTCAAGGTCCTAAACGATATCATAACTGCCATCGATAAGAGACATTACTGTGCTGCCGTATTCATCGACCTGGCCAAGGCTTTCGACTCTGTCAATCACCACATTCTTATTGGCAGACTCGACTTATTGGCAGCCTTGATTTCTCAAATGATTGCCTCGCCTGGTTTACCAACTACTTCTCTGATAGAGTTCAGTGTGTTAAATCGAAGGGCCTGTTGTCCGGACCTCTGGCAGTCTCTATGGGGGTGCCACAGGGTTCAATTCTCTGGCCAACTCTCTTCTCTGTATACATCAATGATGTTGCTCTTGCTGCAGGTGATTCTCTGATCCACCTCTATGCAGACGACACCATTCTGTATACTTCTGGCCCTTCTTTGGACACTGTGTTAACTAACCTCCAGACGAGCTTCAATGCCATTACAACTCTCCTTCCGTGGCCTCCAACTGCTCTTAAATGCAAGTAAAACTAAATGCATGCTATTCAATCGATCACTGCCCACACCTGCCCGCCCATCCAGCATCACTACTCTGGATGGCTCTGACTTAGAATACGTGGAAAACTACAAATACCTAAATGTCTGGTTAGACTGTAAACTCTCCTTCCAGACTCACATTAAGCATCTCCAATCCAAAATTAAATCTAGAATCGGCATCCTATAACGCAACAAAACATCCTTCACTCATGCTGCCAAACATACCCTCATAAAACTGACCATCCTACCGATCCTCGACTTTGGCGATGTCGTCTATAAAATAGCCTCCAACACTCTACTCAACAAATTGGATGCAGTCTATCACAGTGCCATCCGTTTTGTTACCAAAGCCCCATACACCTCCCACCACTGCGACCTGTACGCTCTCGTTGGTTGGCCCTCGCTTCATACTCGTCGCCAAACCCATTGGCTACAGGTAATCTACAAGTCTCTGCTAGGTAAATCCCCGCCTTATCTCAGCTCACTGGTCACCATAGCAGCACCCACTCGTAGCACGCGTTCCAGCAGGTACATCTCACTGGTCACCCCCAAAGCCAATTCCTCCTTTGGTCGCCTTTCCTTCCAGTTCTCTGCTGCCAATGACTGGAACGAACTGCAAAAATCACTGAAGCTGGAGACTCATATCTCCCTCTCTAGCTTTAAGCTCCAGCTGTCAGAGCAGCTCACAGATCACTGCACCTGTACATAGCCCGTCTGTAAACAGCCCATCTATCTACCTCATCCCCATACTGTATTTTATTTATTTATTTATCTTGTTCCTTTGCACCCCAGTATCTCTACTTGCACATTCGTCTTCTGCACATCTACCATTCCAGTGTCTAATTGCTATATTGTAATTACTTTGCCACCATGGCCTATTTAACTCCCTTATCTTACCTCATTTGCACTCATTTGCACTCACTGTATATAGACTTTTTTTAAAGATTTTCTACTGTATTGTTGACTGTATGTTTTGTTTATTCCTTGTGTAACTCTGTGTTGTTGTATGTGTCTCATTGCTATGCTTTATCTTGGCCAGGTCGCAGTTGAAAATGAGAACTTGTTCTCAACTAGCCTACCTGGTTAAATAAAGGTGAAATAAAATGTAAAAAAATAAAAACTCCTAACACTAACCTTAACCAGTAAGGTAGGGTTACAGGTAGCCTAAAGGTTAGAGTGTTGGGTGAGCAACCTTGCGGTTGCTGGTTAAAACCTCTACGGGATCAGTAGAGCGGGGCGGTTGAGCTAACGTGCGCTAATATGATTAGCATGATGTTGTAAGTAACAAGAACATTTCCCAGGACATAGACATATCTTGTATGGGCAGAAAACTTAAATTCTTGCTAGTCTAACTGCACTGTCCAATTTACATTTTACAATTTACATATTACAATGAAAGAATACCATGCTATTGTTTCAGGAGAGTGCACAGTTATGTACTTGAAAATGTATCAATAAACCAATTAGGCACATTTTGAACAGAAATGCAATGGTTCATTGGATCAGTCTAAAACGTTGCACATACACTGCTGCCATCTAGTGGCCATAAACTAAATTGGACCCAGAATCCTAAGTCAGATAATGGCCTTTCTCTTGCATTTCAAAGATGATGTAAAAAAATAAAATAAAAATCATGTTTTTTCTTTGTATTATCTTTTACCAGATATAATGTGTTATATTCTCTTACATTAATTTCAAGCTTTCTGCCATCCAGGACCTCTATACCAGGCAGTGTCAGTGGAAGGCCCTGAAAATTGTCAGACTCCAGCCACCCTAGTCATAGACTGTTCTCTCTGCTACCACACGGCAAGCGGTACCGGAGCGCCAAGTCTAGGTCCAAGAGGCTTCTAAACAGCTTCTACCCCCAAGCCATAAGACTCCTGAACATCTAGTCAAATGGCTACCCAGACTATTCACATTGCCCCCTCTCCACACCACTGCCACTCTCTGTTGTCATCTATGCATAGTCACTTTAATTAACTCTACCTACATGTGCATATTACCTCAACTAACCGGTGCCCCCGCACATTGACTCTGTACCGGCACCCCCCTGTATATATTGTTATTTTTTACTGCTCGTCTTTAAGCATTTCACTGTAAGGTCTACACCTGTTGTATTCGGCGCATGTGACTAATAACATTTTATTTGATTTAATAGACTACACTGATAACTCGTGCTTGACTGACAAGTATATACACTACCGTTCAAAAGGTTGGGGTCAATTAGAAATGTCCTCTATTTTTGTCCATTAACATAACATCAAATTGATCAGAAATACAGTGTAGACATTGTTAATGTTGTAAATGACTATTGTAGCTGGAAACGGCAGATTTTTTATGGAATATCTACATCGGCATACAGAGGCCCATTATCAGCAACCATCACTCCTGTGTTCCAATGGCACGTTGTGTTAGCTAATCCAAGTTTATCATTTTAAAAGGCTAATTGATCATTAGAAAACCCTCTGTCCAGTGTCTGTGTTCTTTTGTCCATCTTAATATTTTATTTTTATTGGCCAGTCTGAGATATGGCTTTTTCTTTGCAACCCTGCCTAGAAGGCCAGCATCCTGGAGTCGCCTCTTTACTGTTGACGTTGATTCTGCTGTTTTTCAAAAACAAGGACATTTCTAAGTGACCCCAAACTTTTGAACGGTAGTGTATATAATTGAGTTAATAAAGCACCATTCAACCATGGTCTATTTTTTGTTTTCTTGAGTAAGGCAGCTCCAAAATGCAGGTGTTTCAGCCTAGCTCAGTGCTTTCTGTGGTGGTGGTGGGGCGGGCCATCAGAAAATAGGAGCATTGCGCCGTGATTGGCTCAGTATTCTGTCACTCATGGGGATCTTGCGCAGGCGCCTAGCTTCAGTCCTTTAGTAACGGTAGACATCCAAAATGTCAGCCCTTTGGGTCCTACCATGGAGTTATACTACAAGTGCCCTTCCAAGAAGGCTCAAGGTCATTGGCCACAGAAATGACGTCAAATCACAATATTTGTAAAGAAGAGAAATAATGAAGAGAAAATATAGATAAAACGTGTCGGTGCTCATCGGCCGTTGGACATAAACATTACACAACAAGTTGGAAATCTATTATATAAATATCATATAAATAATATAAATATACTTTTTTGTGGGGTATTTCGTGTTATTTTGGCATTAATATATGTCACATATCAGTTTGCAAACAATGTAAAAAATGTAATTATATAATTAATAAAGCCGCATAAAACTATGGTCTTTTTTTTTGTTTTCTTGTGTAAGGCAGCTCCATTACACAATAAGTCGGAAATCGCAAGTTCAACAATGAGTTGTTTGGAAGGAATCGGCAACAGTGGCTAACCGCAAACATTGCAACTGCGAAGTCAGACTGGGAAATTACGTTTTGAACGGTCAACCAACTCTGAATTTTTCTTTGCCAATGATTGACCGCCGCACACAACAAGGTGAGTCCAAAAATGTCTTATATGCTGCTGCATAAATGATGTAATATGCCAGGGAGGTGTGCTCAGCCATATCAGCTATGTTTTAAAAAAAGGCAGTAAACAAGGCTGAATTGTTTCGCTGCCCGACAAGGCTCCACTGATAGCCAGGTGTAGAGGCTGTAAGGATTCACTCTATTGTGCTGGAAAGAAAGCTCTGCTGTTGAGACAGCTTTATGTAGGCTCTGAACGTTTGTGGGCACTATTTGTTGCCGTTATAGTGCAATTAATGTATTGTTTAGTGCTGTGAAGTGGGAGGAGTTTGCCCCACCAACATTTGCATGCTAAAATCGCCACTGGTCATACAGGAAGTGTCACGTCCTGGCCATAGATAGCCCTTTTGGCTGCTCATTGGTGTTTTTGGTCAGAACGTGATCAGGGGTGTTTTTGGTTCTATGTATATATTTCTATGTTGATTGGTTTGGGTTTCCAATTAGAGGCAGCTGTTAGTCGTTGTCTCTAATTGGGAATCCTATTTAAGTTGGTTCCCTGCCCCACTTGCCTCATGGGTTATTGTTTTGTATTTGCGTGTGCCACACCCGCGTGGCGGTATGTTCATTGTTTATTGCCAGTTTGCATTTATTAAAGTATGTATACTGGAAACCTCACTGCGTCTTGGTCTGCTCCACCAGAAAACCGTGAAAGGAAGGATACTACCCTTGTCGCTGCAGTTAGCTGTGCAAGCTTTGTCTCCTCACCCTTAAAAAGAAAAACTCATCTCCTGGACACCTCAAAGACTTTCACTCAACCTGGCCCATTAGTTTTAGTGGGGAAAAGAGGGCTGTACATATACACTACTAGAGTAGCTGACTGTTGTATTATGGTTGCTTTCCTGTAACTTGGTTACGCTACTGTGTGCTTGTGTCGTGAAAGGCTTGTTATTATATTTTGTGAAATTGCCCATTGTTGCATGCCTGTCTGTTTTTCTGGATTTGTGTTGTTGTTCTGTCTCTCACTGTTCAAATAAACCTACCATTAATAGACTGATCATTTCTTTGTCAGTGGGCAAACATACAAAATCAGCAGGGGATTAAATACTTTTTTTCTCTCACTGTACACCTGTTCTGAAAGGCCCCAGAGTCTTCAACACCACTAAGCAAGGTGCACCACCAAGCAAGCGGCACCATGAAGACCAAGGAGCTCTCCAAACAGGTCAGGGACAAAGTTGTGGAGGAGCACAGATCAGGGTTGGGTTATAAAAAAACATCAGAAACTTTGAACATCCCACGGAGCACCATTAAATCATTATTAAAAAATAGAAAGAATATGGCACCAAAACAAACCTGCCAAGAGAGGGCTGCCCACCAAAACTCACAGACCAGGCAAGGAAGGCATTAATCAGAGAGGCAACAAATAGACCAAAGACAACCCTGAAGGAGCTGCAAAGCTCCACAGCGGAGATTGGAGTATCTGTCTGTAGGACCACTTTAAGCAGTACACTCCACAGAGCTGGGCTTTACGGAAGAGTGGCCAGAAAAAAGCCATTGCTTAAAGAACAAAATAAGAAAACATGTTTGGTGTTTGCCAAAAGGCATGTGGGAAACTCCCCAAACATATGGAAGAAGGTACTCGGGTCAGATGAGACTAAAATGTAGCTTTTTGGCCATCAAGGAAAACACGATGTGTGGCGCAATCCCAACACCTCTCATCACCCCGAGAACACCATCCCCACAGTTAAGCATGGTGGTGAAAGCCTCATGCTGCGGGGATGTTTTGGGAATTGAAGGAATGGTGTATAGCGCTAAATACAGGGAAATTATTGGGAAACCTGTTTGTCTGCCAGAGATTTGAGACTGGGACAGAGGTTCACCTTCCAACAGGACAATGACCCTAAGCATACTGTTAAAGCAAACTTGAGTGGTTTAAGGGGAAACATTTAAATGTCTTGGAATTGCCTAGTCAAAGCCCAGACCTCAATCCAATTGAATCTTTGGTATGCTGTACACCAGCGGAACCCATCCAACTTGAAGGAGCTGGAGAAGTTTTGCCTTGAAGAATGGGCAAAAATCCTAGTGGCTAGATGTGCCAAGCTTATAGAGACATACCCCAAGAGACTTGCAGCTATAATTGCTGCAAAAGGTGGCTCTACAAAGTATTGACTTTGGGGGTAAATAGTTTTGCACGCTTATTTGTTGTTTGTTTCACCCAAAAACTATTTTGCATGTTGTGTAAATCAAATGATACAACCCCCCCCCCCAAAAAATCTATTTTAATTCTAGGTTGTAAGGCAATTAAACTGGAAAAATGCCAAGAGGGGTGAATACTTTCGCAAGCCACTGTAGGTCTCAATATGTCTTCCCTGTCAAAATAAAGGGTAAATAAAAATAAATTATAGTCCTAGATATATCAAGAGGCTTATGAAACCATATTAAAAGACACAAAAACACAATATACAAAATGGACACGGGCTACTTATATGCAGGCTAAGGTGTTCGATTGTAAACATGTTGGCCATATTGAATTCGGAATAAAATGTATTCACTCCAACCATCTTTATAGGCATGAGATTTGTACACAATTCTGAAAAAGTGTCTCTCATTTACAAAATTCATATTTCAAGGTGATTTAACCTCCATCAAATGTAATGATTTTTGACACCATATTAGATTTGAGGCAACATATAAAGATAATTCCAAGACTAGGGGCAAAAGTTTTTATGTTTCTGCAATCTGTGCTTGCTTGTTTCTTGCTTGCCTCAATTGTGTGCCACACGTTTAGTATGTCTACTCCCTCTTGTTTAGTCCCGTTGTAAAAAAATAATTGTAATGTATTTTATTTGATGTATGCCTATTGACAACTGGCCGGGGACTACAGCTGGAAATTAGCCGTAGAGGCTAAAGCTGCTCTTTTTATCAAAAGGGACTGTCCACGTCATTATAAACTAATAAACTAAACTAAACTAAGTTACAAAATCCTTTTAGGAAATGGACCCCCCCAAAATATAATTTTGATGTCTCAGCCCACTTGTTTACCAATAGCCACAACATCAGAAAACAGTATTCATTTTTGTCAGCACTGAATAGAACACACTTCACTTAAACAGTTACGAAAAAGTTTACATTCATCATAAATATGAATAGTTGATATTTCTGCCTATTGTATCTGTGTGTTTGCAGGTCTACATTTTCAAGATGCATGAAGATGCTATTGCTGTTTGATTGTATATCAGTGGAGGCTCTTCAGAGGAGGAATGGGAGGATCATCCTCCTCAGTGAATTTCATAAAAATGTTAATGGTAAAACATTTAAAAAGTTATCCTTTTTAGATAAAACTATACTAAATATAATCACGTTACCAAAGAATTGTATTGCCGCCGGGGCCCGCCGGTGTAACTGCTTACTGACTATACACTGTAACGTTACTGCATGTTTGTAACAGGTTTACTAACGCATTAGTTCTATTAGCTATGCTAATTATGATGTTACTTTAGCTAATATGGTGACAACGTTGTAGTCTGTGTGTAGCGGTTTGGCTTGCAAAGATTTTTTCACCTGGGAACATACAACTGATGTGTTGTGCATTGAAGTGCACAAGCAAAGGGAAGAGGTGAGAGGGGGAGAATGCATAGAAAGAATACAACGTGGCTGCTATGAAAGTGAACTGTGTTTACGTGTGATCAGGAGTGTATTCATTTCGCCAATTCTGTGTAAAAACCTTTCTTCATCGGAAGCAAACGGAACAAAGCGAGGATAAACATACCTGAATTTGTCCAATAGAAACTCTTGTTTGCAACTGTTGGACTATTGATTACACCCTATATCAGCTAGATGCAGGCAAGAGTGTGCAAGGCAGTATTGAATGTCACTGTCTGTCCATGTGTCACTGTCTGTCACCTAAAGTTTGTCTCTCGACCTGTGTGCACCCACGCTGTAAACTTTCATTCATAGGCTATCAAACTCATGATGGGCATAGGGAAAAAATGTGTATCCTATAGTACTCTAAACCTATCGCTGTTACATTGAGCTGGGTGAATGGAATATGAATGAGAGTCATCCAATATGCTGTAATAGAAATAAGGCCATGCTCATGAAAAAATAATCGTCCTCCCTCATCTTAAACGGCACTGACCGCCACTGCTGTGTATTTAGGGCAGACAGCCAACTACTTGTATTTCAAAATTGAGCTTGCAATATTGGGTTACATGAGCTTATGTGGTCCCCCCCCCCTTCCCTTCCAGCCAGGCATTGTTCTGCAATATTTGAGATAAGGGGTGTGTCACAATATCTATACATTTAACCACTTTCGCAGTAAAATATTTGTACAGAACCATCTATTTCATATATGGGAGACCTTAGAGATATAGAAAAACATGGTTGTATTTTGTTATACCTCGGGTAGGGGTATCTTTTGGGGGGCCTTGCCACTAGCCTACTACGTCCTATTAAATGAAGGTCAGAACACAAGGAGGATACACAAATGACCAAAACAAAATGTCATAGTTTCATAACCGGATTGAAAACGTTCAAAACATCTGGTCATATCTTCTGTGCTTTGGACATTGGTTTGACTTGAAAATGGTAACAGCCTGAATGAAATAACTTCAAGAAACAACCAAACTTCATTATTTTGCTATAACTTTAATTGACAATTTGAAACAAATGTGGAAACACAATATGCTCTATAGAGATGATGGACCATCTAGGAGCCTGGACCCTCTATTCACATTTCAAGGTTACTTAAGATATTAACTCAGAGACAGACCAAGACCACTCAGGTAACACCTCCGATCATCTCTAAGAGTTATCATCGTACTGTTGTCTATACTGCCAGGGGTGTTGTCAGTTGTAATCTTGGCCCATTTGTTAAATCTCCACTCTTAGATCTGCTATTGTTTGCTCAAAAGAGAAGCCCACTATGGTCTGCTCACCCAGTGCTGAGGCTGTGCTTTGTTGCCTGAGTGGTCTTGGTCTGTCTCTGGGGGCTGTGCTTTGGCAAAGTGGGTGGGGTTATATCCTATCCTGCCACAGTGTTTCCCAACCCCTTCTGTCTCAGCCTCCAGTAATTATGCTGCAATAGTAAGTATGCGCTCTCTCTCTCTCTCTCTCTCTCTCTCTCTCTCTCTCTCTCTCTCTCTCTCTCTCTCTCTCTCTCTCTCTCTCTCTCTCTCTCTCTCTCTCTCTCTCTCTCTCTCTCTCTCTCTCAGGACCTGAGCCCTAGGACCATGCCAAAGAACTACCTGGCCTGATGACTCCTTGCTGTTCCAAGTCCACCTGCTCGTGCTGCTGCTCCAGTTTCAACTGTTCTGCCTGCGGCTATGGAACCCTGACCTGTTCACCAGACATGCTACCTGTCCCAGACCTGCTGTTTTCAACTCTCTAGAGACAGCAGGAGCGGTAGAGATACTCTGAATGATCAGCTATGAAAAGCCAACTGACATTTACTCCTGAGGTGCTGACCTGTTGCACCCTCTACAACCACTGTGATTATTATTATTTGACCCTGCTGGTAATCTATGAACATTTGAACATCTTGGCCATGTTCTGTTATAATCTCCACCTGACACAGCCAGAAGAGGACTGGCCACCCCTCAGAGCCTGGTTCCTCTCTAGGTTTCTTCCTAGGTTCTGGCCTTTCTAGGGAGTTTTTCCTAGCCACCGTGCTTCTCCACCTGCATTGCTTGCTGTTTGGGGTTTTAGGCTGGGTTTCTGTACAGCACTTTGTGACATCAGCTGATGTTAGAAGGGCTTTATGAATACATTTGATTGATTGCTTTTAGTTCAAAAGTGAATTCCATAAACTTGAATCCCCCCTCGGTTTTCAAATCACGTAGGCCCTATGGGGCTAACCTTTGAAAATAAATTCAAATTTCTACTCTTTCCTCTATTCTTAATAGGGATATTCCAAATGGTGAAGTTCTATTCAATCTTATAGCCATACCAACAATATAAATATCAACCATCAGACAGGGCCTGCTACCGCCTATTGAACTTAGCTTGTTTGAGTTGGAGACTCCATGTAACTTTAAAAATTGCAAAGGCCTTGGGTTGAACATCTGAACATTAGGAGCATACTTCCGGAACTGGATTACATCAAGATCTGGGCTATGCAGACAAATCCGGACATTCTGGTATTGACTGAGACTTGGATCTCTGGGGACATTCTGGACTCTAATATTAATATTGAGGGTTATAATAATTTATCGGTCTCTTTACTGAAATCCTACACTAACCAACCCTAAAGATCCATCAAAGTCAACTCTGCTTGATCTTATCGAATACACCAGAGAAAGATGTTTCTACTGGTGTCTTCACCCAAGACATTAGTTACCATTGCCCAGTTTTTTGATTTAGAGATGTGAGAAATCTAAGCCTCGTATCATCACCAAGAGGTGAACTTTAAAAACTTTAGTGAACAGGCTTTTTACATGATGTCACATGTGCTCCCTCTCTGACATCTAGGTCACCAGGCTGCTCGTTATGGTGCACTTCTGTCACCATTGTTACGCTCACCTGGACTCTATCACTTCCCTGATTACCTTCCCTATATATGTCACTCCCTTTGGTTCCTTCCCCAGGCGTCATTGTTTCTGTTTCATGTTGGTGCGTTGTTCGTGTTTCTTGTTTTGTTTTATGTTATGTTTAGTTTATTGATTAAATCACTCACTCCCTGAACTTGCTTCCCGACTCTCAGCGCACTTCGTTACACATGAACTTCATATTAGTGACCTTGATTGTATTTAAGCTATTCCTGAAACGGATTTAGCTTTCAGCCTTCTTGCAGATGTTTTCAATACTATTGTGGATAATCATGCTCCCTTCAACATATTATGGGTTAAAGGTAGATAGAATGTCTGGTACACCCCGGAATTATGAAAAGTCATTCATAGTAGAGATGATGCTTGGGTCAAGGCCAGGAACACAGGCTTAGCCCCAGACTGGCAAGCTTTTAAGCAACCGAGGAATCATTGTGTAAGAAGTCAGAAAGGCAAAATCTTTCGGATTGTAATGGGAACCTGGCTAAATTCTG
The DNA here is from genome assembly GCA_030435695.1 of Brachymystax lenok tsinlingensis. Classification (NCBI taxonomy): domain Eukaryota; kingdom Metazoa; phylum Chordata; class Actinopteri; order Salmoniformes; family Salmonidae; genus Brachymystax; species Brachymystax lenok. The sequence continues at coordinate 46,872,707 of CM059781.1, forward strand.
GAAAACTGTCAAATCCCTGAAAGGTGTTGCTTCCTCCTCTGTGCCACAATATATGAATTCCAACACTGGCCCATTACGTAACCGCTCTTTCAGATTGTAATGGGAACCTGGCTAAATTCTGGAAAACTGTAAAAATCCCTGAAAGGTGTTGCTTCCTCCTCTGTGCCACAATATATGAATTCCAACACTGGCCCATTACGTAACCGCTCTTTCAGATTGTAATGGGAACCTGGCTAAATTCTGGAAAACTGTCAAATCCCTGAAAGGTGTTGCTTCCTCCTCTGTGCCACAATGTATGAATTCCAACACTGGCCCATTATGTAACCGCTCTTTCAGATTGTAATGGGAACCTGGCTAAATTCTGGAAAACTGTCAAATCCCTGAAAGGTGTTGCTTCCTCCTCTGTGCCACAAAATATGAATTCCAACACTGGCCCATTACGTAACCGCTCTTTCAGATTGTAATGGGAACCTGGCTAAATTCTGGAAAACTGTCAAATCCCTGAAAGGTGTTGCTTCCTCCTCTGTGCCACAATATATGAATTCCAACACTGGCCCATTACGTAACCGCTCTTTCCAGATTGTAATGGGAACCTGGCTAAATTCTGGAAAACTGTCAAATCCCTGAAAGGTGTTGCTTCCTCCTCTGTGCCACAATATATGAATTCCAACACTGGCCCATTACGTAACCGCTCTTTCAGATTGTAATGGGAACCTGGCTAAATTCTGGAAAACTGTCAAATCCCTGAAAGGTGTTGCTTCCTCCTCTGTGCCACAATATATGAATTCCAACACTGGCCCATTACGTAACCGCTCTTTCAGATTGTAATGGGAACCTGGCTAAATTCTGGAAAACTGTCAAATCCCTGAAAGGTGTTGCTTCCTCCTCTGTGCCACAATATATGAATTCCAACACTGGCCCATTATGTAACCGCTCTTTCAGATTGTAATGGGAACCTGGCTAAATTCTGGAAAACTGTCAAATCCCTGAAAGGTGTTGCTTCCTCCTCTGTGCCACAATATATGAATTCCAACACTGGCCCATTACGTAACCGCTCTTTCAGATTGTAATGGGAACCTGGCTAAATTCTGGAAAACTGTCAAATCCCTGAAAGGTGTTGCTTCCTCCTCTGTGCAACAATATATGAATTCCAACACTGGCCCATTACGTAACCGCTCTTTCAGATTGTAATGGGAACCTGGCTAAATTCTGGAAAACTGTAAAAATCCCTGAAAGGTGTTGCTTCCTCCTCTGTGCCACAATATATGAATTCCAACACTGGCCCATTATGTAACCGCTCTTTCAGATTGTAATGGGAACCTGGCTAAATTCTGGAAAACTGTAAAAATCCCTGAAAGGTGTTGCTTCCTCCTCTGTGCCACAATATATGAATTCCAACACTGGCCCATTATGTAAGAGCTCTTTCAGATTGTAATGGGAACCTGGCTAAATTCTGGAAAACTGTCAAATCCCTGAAAGGTGTTGCTTCCTCCTCTGTGCCACAATATATGAATTCCAACACTGGCCCATTATGTAACCTTGGCTCTTTCAGATTGTAATGGGAACCTAGCTAAATTCTGGAAAACTGTAAAAATCCCTGAAAGGTGTTGCTTCCTCCTCTGTGCCACAATATATGAATTCCAACACTGGCCCATTATGTAAGAGCTCTTTCAGATTGTAATGGGAACCTGGCTAAATTCTGAAAACTGTCAAATCCCTGAAAGGTGTTGCTTCCTCCTCTGTGCCACAATATATGAATTTCCAACACTGGCCCATTACGTAACCGCTCTTTCAGATTGTAATGGGAACCTGGCTAAATTCTGGAAAACTGTCAAATCCCTGAAAGGTGTTGCTTCCTCCTCTGTGCCACAATATATGAATTCCAACACTGGCCCATTACGTGCAACCGCTCTTTCAGATTGTAATGGGAACCTGGCTAAATTCTGGAAAACTGTCAAATCCCTGAAAGGTGTTGCTTCCTCCTCTGTGCCACAATATATGAATTCCAACACTGGCCCATTATGTAACCGCTCTTTCAGATTGTAATGGGAACCTGGCTAAATTCTGGAAAACTGTCAAATCCTCTGAAAGGTGTTGCTTCCTCCTCTGTGCCACAACATATGAATTCCAACACTGGCCCATTACGCGTAGCCGCTCTTTCAGATTGTAATGGGAACCTGGCTAAATTCTGAAAACTGTCAAATCCCTGAAAGGTGTTGCTTCCTCCTCTGTGCCACAATATATGAATTAACACTGGCCCATTACGCAACCGCTCTTTCAGATTGTAATGGGAACCTGGCTAAATTCTGGAAAACTGTCAAATCCCTGAAAGGTGTTGCTTCCTCCTCTGTGCCACAATATATGAATTCCAACACTGGCCCATTACGTAACCGCTCTTTCAGATTGTAATGGGAACCTGGCTAAATTCTGGAAAACTGTCAAATCCCTGAAAGGTGTTGCTTCCTCCTCTGTGCCACAAGATATGAATTCCAACACTGGCCCATTACGAACCGCTCTTTCAGATTGTAATGGGAACCTGGCTAAATTCTGGAAAACTGTAAAAATCCCTGAAAGGTGTTGCTTCCTCCTCTGTGCCACAAATATATGAATTCCAACACTGGCCCATTATGTAACCGCTCTTTCAGATTGTAATGGGAACCTGGCTAAATTCTGGAAAACTGTAAAAATCCCTGAAAGAGTGTTGCTTCCCTCCTCTGTGCCACAATATATGAATTCCAACACTGGCCCATTATGTAAGAGCTCTTTCAGATTGTAATGGGAACCTGGCTAAATTCTGAAAACTGTCAAATCCCTGAAAGGTGTTGCTTCCTCCTCTGTGCCACAATATATGAATTCCAACACTGGCCCATTATGTAACCGCTCTTTCAGATTGTAATGGGAACCTGGCTAAATTCTGAAACTGTAAAAATCCCTGAAAGGTGTTGCTTCCTCCTCTGTGCCACAATATATGAATTCCAACACTGGCCCATTATGTAAGAGCTCTTTCAGATTGTAATGGGAACCTGGCTAAATTCTGGAAAACTGTCAAATCCCTGAAAGGTGTTGCTTCCTCCTCTGTGCCACAATATATGAATTCCAACACTGGCCCATTACGTAACAGCTTCTTTCAGATTGTAATGGGAACCTGGCTAAATTCTGAAAACTGTCAAATCCCTGAAAGGTGTTGCTTCCTCCTCTGTGCAACAATATATGAATTCCAACACTGGCCCATTACGTAACCGCTCTTTCAGATTGTAATGGGAACCTGGCTAAATTCTGGAAAACTGTAAAAATCCCTGAAAGGTGTTGCTTCCTCCTCTGTGCCACAATATATGAATTCCAACACTGGCCCATTATGTAACCGCTCTTTCAGATTGTAATGGGAACCTGGCTAAATTCTGGAAAACTGTAAAAATCCCTGAAAGGTGTTGCTTCCTCCTCTGTGCCACAATATATGAATTCCAACACTGGCCCATTATGTAAGAGCTCTTTCAGATTGTAATGGGAACCTGGCTAAATTCTGGAAAACTGTCAAATCCTGAAAGGTGTTGCTTCCTCCTCTGTGCCACAATATATGAATTCCAACACTGGCCCATTATGTAACCGCTCTTTCAGATTGTAATGGGAACCTGGCTAAATTCTGGAAAACTGTAAAAATCCCTGAAAGGTGTTGCTTCCTCCTCTGTGCCAATATATGAATTCCAACACTGGCCCATTATGTAAGAGCTCTTTCAGATTGTAATGGGAACCTGGCTAAATTCTGGAAAACTGTCAAATCCTGAAAGGTGTTGCTTCCTCCTCTGTGCCACAATATATGAATTCCAACACTGGCCCATTACGTAACTCGCTCTTTCAGATTGTAATGGAACCTGGCTAAATTCTGAAAACTGTCAAATCCCTGAAAGGTGTTGCTTCCTCCTCTGTGCCACAATATATGAATTCCAACACTGGCCCATTACGTGAACCGCTCTTTCAGATTGTAATGGGAACCTGGCTAAATTCTGGAAAACTGTCAAATCCCTGAAAGGTGTTGCTTCCTCCTCTGTGCCACAACATATGAATTCCAACACTGGCCCATTATGTAACTCTTTCAGATTGTAATGGGAACCTGGCTAAATTCTGAAAACTGTCAAATCCCTGAAAGGTGTTGCTTCCTCCCTCTGTGCCACAATATATGAATTCCAACACTGGCCCATTACGTAACCGCTCTTTCAGATTGTAATGGGAACCTGGCTAAATTCTGAAAACTGTCAAATCCCTGAAAGGTGTTGCTTCCTCCTCTGTGCCACAATATATGAATTCCAACACTGGCCCATTACGAACCGCTCTTTCAGATTGTAATGGGAACCTGGCTAAATTCTGGAAAACTGTCAAATCCCTGAAAGGTGTTGCTTCCTCCTCTGTGCCACAATATATGAATTCCAACACTGGCCCATTACGTAAACCGCTCTTTCAGATTGTAATGGGAACCTGGCTAAATTCTGGAAAACTGTCAAATCCCTGAAAGGTGTTGCTTCCTCCTCTGTGCCACAATATATGAATTCCAACACTGGCCCATTACGTGAACCGCTTCTTTCCAGATTGTAATGGGAACCTGGCTAAATTCTGGAAAACTGTAAAAATCCCTGAAAGGTGTTGCTTCCTCCTCTGTGCCACAATATATGAATTCCAACACTGGCCCATTATGTAACCGCTCTTTCAGATTGTAATGGGAACCTGGCTAAATTCTGGAAAACTGTAAAAATCCTGAAAGGTGTTGCTTCCTCCTCTGTGCCACAAATATATGAATTCCAACACTGGCCCATTATGTAAGAGCTCTTTCAGATTGTAATGGGAACCTGGCTAAATTCTGGAAAACTGTCAAATCCTGAAAGGTGTTGCTTCCTCCTCTGTGCCACAATATATGAATTCCAACACTGGCCCATTATGTAACCGCTCTTTCAGATTGTAATGGGAACCTGGCTAAATTCTGGAAAACTGTAAAAATCCCTGAAAGGTGTTGCTTCCTCCTCTGTGCCACAATATATGAATTCCAACACTGGCCCATTATGTAAGAGCTCTTTCAGATTGTAATGGGAACCTGGCTAAATTCTGGAAAACTGTCAAATCCCTGAAAGGTGTTGCTTCCTCCTCTGTGCCACAATATATGAATTCCAACACTGGCCCATTACGTAACCGCTCTTTCAGATTGTAATGGGAACCTGGCTAAATTCTGGAAAACTGTCAAATCCCTGAAAGGTGTTGCTTCCTCCTCTGTGCCTAATATATGAATTCCAACACTGGCCCATTACGTAACCGCTTCTTTCAGATTGTAATGGGAACCTGGCTAAATTCTGGAAAACTGTCAAATCCCTGAAAGGTGTTGCTTCCTCCTCTGTGCCACAATATATGAATTCCAACACTGGCCCATTACGTAACCGCTCTTTCAGATTGTAATGGGAACCTGGCTAAATTCTGGAAAACTGTCAAATCCCTGAAAGGTGTTGCTTCCTCCTCTGTGCCACAAAATATGAATTCCAACACTGGCCCATTACGTAACCGCTCTTTCAGATTGTAATGGGAACCTGGCTACAATTCTGGAAAACTGTCAAATCCCTGAAAGGTGTTGCTTCCTCCTCTGTGCCACAATATATGAATTCCAACACTGGCCCATTACGTAACCGCTCTTTCAGATTGTAATGGGAACCTGGCTAAATTCTGAAAACTGTCAAATCCCTGAAAGGTGTTGCTTCCCTCCTCTGTGCCACAATATATGAATTCCAACACTGGCCCATTATGTAACCGCTCTTTCAGATTGTAATGGGAACCTGGCTAAATTCTGGAAAACTGTCAAATCCTGAAAGGTGTTGCTTCCTCCTCTGTGCCACATATGAATTCCAACACTGGCCCATTACGTAACCGCTCTTTCAGATTGTAATGGGAACCTGGCTAAATTCTGGAAAACTGTCAAATCCTGAAAGGTGTTGCTTCCTCCTCTGTGCCACAATATATGAATTCCAACACTGGCCCATTACGAACCGCTCTTTCAGATTGTAATGGGAACCTGGCTAAATTCTGGAAAACTGTCAAATCCCTGAAAGGTGTTGCTTCCTCCTCTGTGCCACAAAATATGAATTCCAACACTGGCCCATTACGTAACCGCTCTTTCAGATTGTAATGGGAACCTGGCTAAATTCTGGAAAACTGTAAAAATCCTGAAAGGTGTTGCTTCCTCCTCTGTGCCACAATATATGAATTCCAACACTGGCCCATTACGTAAACAGCTCTTTCAGATTGTAATGGGAACCTGGCTAAATTCTGGAAAACTGTCAAATCCCTGAAAGGTGTTGCTTCCTCCTCTGTGCCACAATATATGAATTCCAACACTGGCCCATTCATTAACCGCTCTTTCAGATTGTAATGGGAACCTGGCTAAATTCTGGAAAACTGTCAAATCCCTGAAAGGTGTTGCTTCCTCCTCTGTGCCACAATATATGAATTCCAACACTGGCCCATTATGTAACCGCTCTTTCAGATTGTAATGGGAACCTGGCTAAATTCTGGAAAACTGTCAAATCCCTGAAAGGTGTTGCTTCCTCCTCTGTGCCACAATATATGAATTCCAACACTGGCCCATTACGTAACCGCTCTTTCAGATTGTATTGTAATGGGAACCTGGCTAAATTCTGGAAAACTGTCAAATCCCTGAAAGGTGTTGCTTCCTCCTCTGTGCCACAATATATGAATTCCAACACTGGCCCATTACGTAACCGCTCTTTCAGATTGTAATGGGAACCTGGCTAAATTCTGAAAACTGTCAAATCCCTGAAAGGTGTTGCTTCCTCCTCTGTGCCACAATATATGAATTCCAACACTGGCCCATTACGTGAACCGCTCTTTCAGATTGTAATGGGAACCTGGCTAAATTCTGGAAAACTGTCAAATCCCTGAAAGGTGTTGCTTCCTCCTCTGTGCCACAATATATGAATTCCAACACTGGCCCATTACGTAACCGCTCTTTCAGATTGTAATGGGAACCTGGCTAAATTCTGGAAAACTGTCAAATCCCTGAAAGGTGTTGCTTCCTCCTCTGTGCCACAATATATGAATTCCAACACTGGCCCATTACGAACCGCTCTTTCAGATTGTAATGGGAACCTGGCTAAATTCTGGAAAACTGTCAAATCCCTGAAAGGTGTTGCTTCCTCCTCTGTGCCACAATGTATGAATTCCAACACTGGCCCATTACGTAACCGCTCTTTCAGATTGTAATGGGAACCTGGCTAAATTCTGGAAAACTGTAAAAATCCCTGAAAGGTGTTGCTTCCTCCTCTGTGCCACAATATATGAATTCCAACACTGGCCCATTACGTTAAAAATGCCATCATTGATGCATTTAATCACCATTTTATTTCAGCAGGCTATCTCTTTGAAATAAATTCTAAGCCTATTCACAATGATATTGGGCTGGATGCTGACAGGGGAAACTTGCTGAATGATCAGAGAAATGATAGTCAAAGCTTTTCTTTTAGGCTATTTACAGAAAAATACGTCCTAAATGCTTTGCTTGCAATAGACAAGAAAATTACAGGGGCTGACAAACTGGATCACGGTCTGCATAAGCGTGCAGCTACCATCATTGTTGGCTCAATAACCTACATTATTCTAATAAAAAATATTGCACCTTTATTTAACCAGGTAGGCTAGTTGAGAACAAGTTCTCATTTACAACTGCGACCTGGCCAAGATAAAGCAAAGCAGTTCGACACAAACAACAACACAGAGTTACACGTGTTACGTTCCCAAGTTTCTGTGTTGTGGGTTTGTGTGTATGTATATGTATTTCAGGAAATAGCTTCCTGGATTCCCCTAAGCAGCTGATGGTTATGTCATGTATTTTTGGTTAGTGTTGCTGAAAGAGAGATTCTGGTATGCCCCAGTATTGTTTGTTTCTCAGATAGAGCTGATGGTTAAGTCCTGTGTTAGTTGTTACTCAGACCGTTTTTCTTGTGAAGTGTTTTTGTAGCCGGTCCTGCAGAGGTATGTTTATGTCCAAAGGACTGTTTTGATAATTTAAATTGTTTGTATTATTCTGTTTTTGTTCTCAGGGGGGAAAGGGAAGGCACCTAGGGAGTGCTTAGGCAAGAGGCCTGTGGGCATACATACACCCGTAGTATGTACTATGTCTATACACACTAGGTAAGACCTGGGTGGACCATCCCCTGTATGTTGATTAGCGCGCCAGGTGGCGCTAAGTTAGGTAAGTAGTGGGTAGGCAAGTAAGGTAGGAGAGGGGGCATTCTCTACTGATGGGATGAGGTCAATATCCTTCCAGGATACCCGGGCCAGGTCGATTAGAAAGGCCTGCTCGCTGAAGTGTTTTAGGGAGTGTTTGACAGTGATCGCTGAGATCTTGGTTGAAAACAGCAGAGGTGTATTTGGAGGGCAAGTTGGTTAGGATGATATCTATGAGGGTGCCAGTGTTTACGGATTTGGGGTTGTACCTGGTGGGTTTATTTATAATTTGTGTAAGATTGAGGGCAGCAAGCTTAGATTGTAAGATGGCCGGGGTGTTAAGCATGTCCCAGTTTAGGTCACCTAGCAGCACGAGCTCTGAAGATAGATGTGGGCAATCAATTCACATATGGTGTCCAGGGCACAGCTGGGGGCAGAGGGTGGTCTATATTCAAGCGGCAACGACAACTTGTTTTTGGAAAGGTGGATTTTTAAAAGTAGAAGCTCAAATTGTTTGGGTACAGACCTGGATAGTAAGACAGAACTCTGCAGAAGATTGCAACACCGCCCCCTTTGGCAGTTCTATCTTGTCGGAACATGTTATAGTTAGGGATGGAGATTTCAGGGTTTTTGGTGGTCTTCCTAAGCCATAATTCAGACACGGCTAGGACATCCGGGTTGGCAGAGTGTGCTAAAGCAGTGAATAAAACAAACTTAGGGAGGAGGCTTCTAATGTTAACATGCATGAAACCAAGGCTTTTACGGTTACAGAAGTCAACAAATGAGAGCACCTGGGGAACAGGAGTGGAGCTAGCCACTGCAGGGCCTGGATCAACCTCTACATCACCAGGGGAACAGAGGAGGAGTAGGATAAGTGTACGGCTAAAGACTATAAGAACTGGTCGTCTAGTACGTTCGGAACAGAGAGTAAAAGGAGCAGGTTTCTGGGCGCGATAGAAAAGATTCAAGGCATAATGTACAGACAAAGGTATGGTAGGATGTGAATACAGTAGAGGTAATCCTAGGCATTGAGTGATGATGTGTGAGATATTGTCTCTAGAAACATAATTTACACCAGGTGAAATGGAATGGAACTAAAGGGTTGGCTAAGGCATATTGAGCAGGGCTAGAGGCTCTACAGTGAAATAAGAAAATAATCACTAACCAGAACAGCAATGGACAAGGCATATTGACATTAGGGAGAGGCATGCGTAGCCAAGTGATCATAGGGGTCCAGTGAGTAGTGAGGCTGGTTAGCCGGGGCTAGTAAGCTAGCAGAAGTGCCTTAGAGGGACGTCACGACGGAGGAAGTCTGTTATAGCCTCCTCGTGTGGAGCCTCCTCGTCAGTTGTGATGGATTAGTAGGGTTCCGTGTGGTAACGGGGTCCAGTCCAACTGGCAAAATAGGTATAGTGGCACAAGAAATCCAGCTAACAGTCCGATTTGCTCTAGACAGCTAGCGAGCCGCGGCTAGCAGGCTAGCAGATTGGCATTCAGGGGACGTCGCGACAGAGGGGCCAGTTGAATAACCCCCCACAAACAAATAAAAAAGTAAAAAAGAAGCAGGGAGAGAAAGATGTGGTCGGGGGTATTTAAGAACAAAACCTACAAAAAAAAGGTGGAAGGACAGAGAGAAAAACATTGTCCCTGTTTAGAGCATGTTCTGTGAAGAGGGATGTATAACCTCAGACACCTGCCAGAGCATAGACAGAACCCCTCTCTAATACAGAGGCCAAGGCTTAACTCTGTTATAATGGGGTATAAAAACACAGAGACAAAGTAACTACCTTCAAAGTACAGAGTTATGGTCATTCCATGACATAGGGACATGGTATATCCTTTATTTTAAAACACAGAGACACAGTAGTACACTTCTTTAAAATACATGGACATACAAGCCTACACACAAAGCCCAAACATGTGGCGGATTGCTCAACCAGTGCAGGGTCAAACCCCCACAACGTCTGTCATGGCTACACACACACACTTTATCTGCATCAGCCAGCACTGCTGTAAATGGAGAGCCATTACATTGTTGAAATGATACAAGCGATTTCAATTTTGTGTTGGGTGGCTATGTTGGAGGTCATCTGGAAGAAATTCTGTTTGGCATGAGGCAATGCGGGACCATCATAGCAAATTCAAACAACAGCAAAATAAATTCAAATAAGAAACGACACAAAACACCTCAGACAACACAATGCAGCACTGTTCACAACACATTGGCGCAAGTAGAGGAAACTCAGAGGAAACATTTGAGAAAGAAAGAACGAGGGGGAGAGAGTGAATATACTTCACTATAACCCGAATAGGGTGCCTGTGTAGAGGAGTCGGCCACTCCTTTGTCTCAATGACATGGATGATTCAACATGCCAAAGTAGTACCCATCCCATAATACTGTCCTCCCATGATGTAGCAGATAATCATCATTAGAGAATATCACAAACACATACAGTACCAGGTTGACACACTGCTGCAGGGACTCGGTAGAATAGTGCTATAGTGCAATGCCTAGGGAAAGGGAGAGAAATGGAGAGCGAGAGAGACATCTTCTGCACAGATTCTGTCAGACCTGGGCCCTGACAGCAAATCTTGGAAAGACAAAAATGTTATTTTTATGCTTCCCGTTCTTAAGTTTAGTTTTTGCATCATTATTTTCGGTTTTGTAGACCAGCTACAAACAGCTGAAATATATACTGCGTATTTTACAGTGGTTTAGAAGGTACAATGATTCTCTACACTACATTTGCTCATTTTGTGACAGAAACTGAATTTAGGCAAACTATTAGAATTTTTGAACCAGGAAATTGCGTAGCGATTTCTGAATAGTGCATCGTTAATTCCGCAGGTGATTTTATTTGGCCAACCAAATGTTCAGATTAATTATGTTCCTGACCATCCACTCAATAAAAAAATTGTCCCTCAGCTGAATCTAGTTGATGAACTCAGAGGAGAGGAGGAAAGGAGCTGTAGCTCAGCTATCCAGTCCTGTGTTAAACTGGGTGTGTGCCCACCCCCACCTTTCTGACAATATTCATATGATTATTTCCAGAATTTTCTGTTCCATCAAATAATTATTTACGTTCAGAAAAACAGGGTGAGAGGGCGAGAGAGAAAGGACAGTCCCCCATGGACCCGGGGCTATTATCAAGAGCACTGGCAATGCAGCAGGGGTGGAGGGAGGAGGGTGTAGAGGGAGAGATGAGGCAGAGAGGATGCTAACACTGACAAGTCTAGAGGGGAAGAGAGAAAGACAAAGAAAGAGAGAAAAAGATAAGAAAGAGAAATAGAGAGAGTTACAAAGAGAAAAAAATTGGAGGGAGAGGTAGACAGATAGAGGTAATACTGACAGGTCCAGGACCCCCACCCCCTAAACAAAAGAAAAGAGATATGGTCTGTGACCCTGGCGGAGAGACCCTCTGATGACCCAGTAGAAACAGGAAACAGGAAGTATGACCTCTGACCTCTTGTGGAGGCTCCTGTTACACTCCTGTCCTGTATGACTCTCAAGTGACAACAGGACAGCCCACCCCAGCCCCTGCTGGTCCCTACATACATGGAGAAGCTCAGCAGGCAGAAGCCCACTATACTTCTCACACTGGGAGAGACAGGCCAGGGTTGTAGTCATTAGTGCAGACCATATCAAAATGTTTAACAACAGAAAACAACAAGGGTTTGTTGTACAAATTCAGGTAGCTAGGTCTCTTTGCTCCGGTTTGGTTACAAGTGGAAATGACCCAGGATCAGAGCAACACTGCTCTCTCTGATCGACTGATGTAGACTAAGGGCTATACAAGGTACAGTATATCTATACTATGGGGCCTGGCCAGTAGTGCACTATAAAGGGAATAGAGTGCCAACTGGGATGCAGACTATGTGTTATGCTGGGTAAGGACTGTACTGTATGTAGTACAATAGGTGTACTACAGTACAGTGGGTAGGGGAGGCCATTGTAGAGGAAGCCAGTCCCCTGGTCCTAGGCCTGGTCCTGGCTGCAGGATTTTAATAAGTCAGCTGTGTGATAATTACACCCAGTAGGGTGGGGAGTGGGGGCATTGGGTAGGCGAGATGGGGCGAGAGGGGTGACCCTGACCCGGGCCTCAGGGCTCGGTGGCTGAGGAGGTGGGTTGAGGAAGGGGGAGAGAGGTGGAGGGTTAGGCCTCATTAGCAAGGGGACTAATTGGGAGGAAAAGGGACCTCACATGCTTTGTCTGACCTCCTGGCCAGCAGGGAGAGGGGCGAGGGAAAATGGGATTTGGGCTGGGGGGAGGTTGTGTGGGAAATCTGAACGTTTCAGGACCAGAACTCTCCCTACCACCCTCAAAGTTAGCCCAAAGTTCAAGACTCTGCAAGGTTCGGAAGTATTGGCGAAAGTAAGTTGGTGTATAGCTGTTCTATGGCCAGCCTCTCTCTCCCCATCCAGCACTAGCCTCTGGTCTCTTTGAGGCCTCAGAAGAGCAGTGTTTTATACCAGCTCTGCGCCCCAATTGGTATCCTATTCCCTATATAGTGCACTACTTTTGACCAGAGCAGCATGTGAGGTTTGTGGCAAGTGGAACTGTGTGCATATGAAGTGTGTTTTCTGTGTATGCATGAGGCGTGATAAGGGTGTGTTCTGCAAGAGTCTGTATGTACTGTATGAGGTGTTAAGAACACACTGCCTGGGCTCTTGTGACGGCCTATGGCTCAGAGGAAGTGAGACTGTCTGATGGAATTTGTGGCGCTTGAGATCTGGTTTATTTTCCACCCTGGATTCCTTGCCTACCTGCAGGATTTTCCCAGGTCCTGGCTTCAATTAGGTTGGGAAGCTGGGAGGAGAGGGGGGGCCAGAGAGGGGAGTGTCGACAGGGCTCTAGTTTGTCATACACAACTAAGCACAGCCGCACAGCGCAAGGGAAGGGCAGGGAACAGGGAAAGCGAGAACGAAGAAATGAAGGAGAGACTAAAGAGTGAGAGACATACAGAGAGGAAGGCAAGGAGACAGAAAGGGGGAATGGGCTGAGAAAGATAACATCTAATGTTCATTGAAATAAAATGGACAGGGAAATCTACATGTTACTGGTGCCTCTTGCACAAACTCCAGAGAACAATTCATGAGAAGAGAGAACTTTGGAAAGGGAGTGACAGACTTAAAATAGGAAAAGGGGAAATGGGGGAGAGAACGATCAAAGCAAGATGAGTTAGAAAACGTAAAAACGCTTCGAAGTTTACAACTGGGAATGGGATGTCAATAATTTTGTATGAATGTATAGCTTGGCCTCTAGATCAACCATAGAGCCTCATGCCCATCAGAATGATCCCCCAGAGTTCTGACCTTCCAAATGACAAACTCATCTGACGAATGAGCGGGAAACGCTGCATAATCAAAGACCAATCCCATAATTGCTCTATTTCACCACTAGCTCAAGCATTCCCACATGACAAAATAATATAATGTATACTATGGTAGGAATACTATAGTATTCACTGTAGTGTTTTTGCATACTTTACTGTAGAATTTACTGTAGTATACTGTAGTACTTACAGTTAACTATAGTATTAATACTGTAGTAAAAAAACGAGTAGTACATACTATAGTAGAAACCTATTGGAGAAATACTAAAACAGCACATTTTCCATAATTTATAGGCATTGTATGCAGCTCTTGCTCTTTTCTGTAGCCTGTAAGGAACACAATATATGCTCAATTATTGGCATGTAGGTTTCTCACTTACGTGTGGCACAAATTGGGATATAGAGGAGGGGAATGGGTAGGGTATATGCAAATTAAATACTGCAGTATTTAATATAGTTAAAAAAATGACGTGTTTTTGCAGACATTTCTGTAGTATTTACTACAGTGATTTTTTGGGGGGGATAATACCGTAGTATTTACTATTCTATAGTGCACTACAAAATTCTATACTAAGTACTACACATTATCATTAAGGGATACTACAGTGTGTAGTATGGTATTCACCAGTATACTACAGTTTATGACAGAATTCCATAGTAAGAACTGTAGTATTCTATAGGAAATTGTATTCTTTTTTTTATGTCGTTTCCCAGCAGAAACCTGATACTCTGGGATTTTCGACAGATGGTCTTTTTGAAAAACAAATCTCCTGAAGGAAAAAAATCATCATTCAAATACTGGACATTTTCAAATCCAATTTAGGAACTATGATAACTACAGATGTGTAACTCGATATGAGCACAGTGGCCAAGTACATGCGTATAAACATGCATACGCATATAAACAGATAATAAAAAACTGAGCTAGATTCATCCACAGACAGGTCATTGGACATGAGATTGCATGAGATGCATCACCTGTTGCATCACTGTCTCCATAGTGCACTACTTTTGACGAGAGCCCTATGTCGGAAATAGGTTGGCATTTGGGACACTGGCACTGTCTAGATTGCAGGATATGCTGAGAGGCTGAGATGTGCTAGCGCATTACTTTTCTTTCTAGTTTGTGATAGCTTAGCTACATAAGTACACACCATCAAACCCACCCATAACATATACTGGACATGTCTAACAAAGGGACAGACCGCTATGTCCCAAATGAAGTTTACTGATACATCATAATGGGTCTCCTATCTGGCTTTGGGCCGAGATATTCTAACTCTGCCTCTCCAATGGCAACCTATTCCCTATATAATGCACTACTTTTTACCAGAGCCCTATGGGTCCTGGTCAAAAGTAGTGCACTATACAGGGAATATGGTGCCATTTTGGGATGCACTCCAAGTCAAAGAGGAATAACCTAAGTAAAAAGTAATTTCTCTCCATCCATTTATAGAGCGCAACTCATTTCAAACTTGGCTGCTTATAGCCATGACATCAGGCGCTTTAGGCGTGAGAAAGGCTTGTTTTATAAGCACAGGGAGGAAAGGCTTGTTTTATAAGCACAGGGAGGAAAGACTTTGTGTTTTTTTATGTTTAGTTTAGTTAGTGCTGAAGAGCACAGGCCGAGACTCTGTGCCAGACTGTCTCTGTATCTAGACATACTCTGATCAACACTGACAAAGTGAGAAATGACACATTTCCGTTGCACACAGCTGTTTTACAAGGCTGAAGTCAAGGAGCACTTCGAGAGTTTTTTATTTAAGTCAGTAAAGAACAAATTCTTATTTTCAACGATGGCCTAGGAACAGTGGGTTAACTGCCTTGTTCAGGGTCAGAAAGACAGATTTTTACCTTGTCAGCTCAGGGATTTGATCTTGCAACCTTTCGGTTACTAGTCCAACGCGCTAACCACTAGGCTACCCTGCCGCCCCATCTACCCTGGCTGGAGGAGAGCATCAACATACGACAACATTTCTCCGCTAATACAGGAGTAATAAAGGTGAAATTATAATAAATCAAAAAATATTGATTTATCATCACCTCAGCACCTCAATCATGTCTCTATGGAGAGACATGATTGATTACTTTTGGATTGGCTTTTGGCTAGAAAGGTTGATTGTGCAATGACAGAGTCAGCATAGAGATCCACTCACAGAAATGATATCACACTTATTTTTTTATTATTCATTTTGACATCGTTAGCTTGAAGAACCAAATCATACACGTCGGACACATACAGGTCGAGTGGCAAATGAGGGAGCCCTTCCCCTCATACTTAAGAGCCACTCGCCTGCCCTCTGATCATTCTCACCTCTCTTCTTCACAGAAGAGTTCTACTTAGCTTTCCTCAGCACAAATTGATCTGTTTAACTGTTTACAGGTGTGCCGTCAAGGTTACGCTGCCGAGCGCAGGGTTTTCAGATTTCGGCTTTTGTGGTGGATGACTAACCGAAAGGAAAATGTTCGCTTCAGGAAAGAATGAACTTCACCACTTTTTCTTTCCTTTGTCTTCTGTGATAGGTGGTGTCACACGGCTAGCTACTGAGACTTGGCTAGCTTAGCTGCAAGGCTTAGCTAACCTTACTAGTCTCGCCACAAGGTTAGCTATCCTACCGACTAACTTTTCTACCTGCGCCGACAGAGATGGCAGCCTCGCTTCACGTTCTCAGGAAACTATGCAGTATTTTGTTTTTTTATGTATTACTTCTTACATTGTTACCCCGGGAAATATTATGTTTTATTACATACAACCGGAAGGAACTATTGGATATAAGAGCAACGTCAACTTACCAACATTACGACCAGGAATACGACTTTCCCAAAGAGGATTCTCTGTTTGTTACCCCCGCCAGGACAATAGACTGGATCGTACCCGGGGACTCAAAACAACGGCGGCGCCGGAGAAGAGGGAAACGCGCCAGTCTTTTGGTCAAGCTACGTTGACGGGCGCATCGTGCACCTCTCCCGAGTATTTTAATCGCCAATGTACAGTCTCTGGACAACAAAGTAGACAAAATCCGATCGAGGATTGCCTTTCAGAGAGACATCCGAGACTGCAACGTTCTTTGCTTCACGGAAACATATCTCACTCAGGACACGTTATCTGAGTCGGTACAGCCACCTGGTTTCTCCACGCATCGCGCCGACAGAAACAAACATCTATCTGGTAAGAAGAAGGGTGGGGGTGTGTGTGTCTTATGATTAACGAGACGTGGTGTGATCATAACAACATACAGGAACTTAAGTCCTTTTGTTCACCTGACATAGAATTCCTTACAATCAAATGCAGACCGCATTATCTACCAAGGGAATTCTCCTCGATTATAATCACAGCCGTGTACATCCCCCCTCAAGCTGATACATCGACGGCACTGAAAGAAATTCATTTCACTCTAGGTAAATTGGAAACCACATATGGCTGGGGATTTTCATAAGGCTAATTTGAAAACAAGGCTTCCGAAATTTTACCAGCATATCGAATGTGCCACCCGGGCTGGTAAAATCCTGGATCATTGTTATTCCAACTTCCATGATGCATACAAGGCTATTCTCCGCCCTCCTTTCGGCAAGTCTGACCATGACTCCATTTTGTTGCTCCCAGCCTACAAACAGAAACTAAAACAGGAAACGCCCGTTCTCAGGTCTGTTCAACGCTGGTCTGACCAATCCGATTCCATGCTGCAAGATTGCTTCCGAGCACGTGGACTGGGATATGTTCCGGACAGCATCTGACAACAACATTGACGTATATGCTGATTCGGTGAGCGAGTTTATTAGCAAGTGCATTGGTGATGTTGTACCCATAGCAAATATTAAAACCTTCCCCAACCAGAAACCGTGGATTGATAGCAGCATTCGCGCAAAACTGAAAGCGCGAACCACTGCTTTTAACCAGGGTAAGGCTACCGTAAAAAGTCATTTCTCTCCATCCATTTATAGAGCGCAACTCATTTCAAACTTGGCTGCTTATAGCCATGACATCAGGCGCTTTAGGCGTGAGAAAGGCTTGTTTTATAAGCACAGGGAGGAAAGGCTTGTTTGATAAGCACAGGGAGGAAAGACTTTGTGTTTTTTTTTATGTTTAGTTTAGTTAGTGCTGAAGAGCACAGGCCGAGACTCTGTGCCAGACTGTCTCTGTATCTAGACATACTCTGATCAACACTGACAAAGTGAGAAATGACACATTTCCGTTGCACACAGCTGTTTTACAAGGCTGAAGTCAAGGAGCACTTCGAGAGTTTTTATTTAAGTCAGTAAAGAACAAATTCTTATTTTCAACGATGGCCTAGGAACAGTGGGTTAACTGCCTTGTTCAGGGTCAGAAAGACAGATTTTTACCTTGTCAGCTCAGGGATTTGATCTTGCAACCTTTCGGTTACTAGTCCAACGCGCTAACCACTAGGCTACCCTGCCGCCCCATCTACCCTGGCTGGAGGAGAGCATCAACATACGACAACATTTCTCCGCTAATACAGGAGTAATAAAGGTGAAATTATGATAAATCAATATTTTTTTATTTATTATAATTTCACATCACCTCAGCACCTCAATCTAATTTGAAAACAAGGCTTCCGAAATTTTACCAGCATATCGAATGTGCCACCCGGGCTGGTAAAATCCTGGATCATTGTTATTCCAACTTCCATGATGCATACAAGGCTATTCTCCGCCCTCCTTTCGGCAAGTCTGACCATGACTCCATTTTGTTGCTCCCAGCCTACAAACAGAAACTAAAACAGGAAACGCCCGTTCTCAGGTCTGTTCAACGCTGGTCCGACCAATCCGATTCCATGCTGCAAGATTGCTTCGAGCACGTGGACTGGGATATGTTCGGACAGCATCTGACAACAACATTGATGTATATGCTGATTCGGTGAGCGAGTTTATTAGCAAGTGCATTGGTGATGTTGTACCCATAGCAAATATTAAAACCTTCCCCAACCAGAAACCGTGGATTGATAGCAGCATTCGCAAGAAAACTGAAAGCGCGAACCACTGCTTTTAACCAGGAGTAAGGCTACTGGAAACATGACTGAATACAAACAGTGTAGCTATTCCCTCCCCAAGGCAATCAAACAAGCTAAGCGTCAATATAGAGACAAAGTAGAGTCACAATTCAACGGCTCAGACACAAGAGGAATGTGGCAGGGTCTACAGTCAATCACGGACTACAAAAAGAAAGCCAGCCCCGTTGCGGACCATGATGTCCTGCTCCCAGACAAACTAAACAACTTCTTTGCTCGCTTTGAGGATAATACAATGCCACCAACACGGCCTGCTACCAAAACCTGCGGGCTCTCCTTCACCGCAGCCAATGTGAGAAAAACATTTAAATGTGTTAACCCTCGCAAGGCTGCCGGCCCAGATGGCATCCCTGGCCGTGTCCTCAGAGCATGCGCAGACCAGCTGGCTGGTGTGTTTACGGACATGTTCCCAAGAAAGCTAAGGTAACTGAGCTAAATGACTATCGCCCCGTAGCACTCACTTCCGTCATCATGAAGTGCTTTGAGAGATTAGTCAAGGATCATATCACCTCCATCCTGCCAGACACCCTGGACCCACTCCAATTTACTTACCGTCCCAATAGGTCCACAGACGACGCAATCACAATCACACTGCATACTGCCCTAACCCACCTGGACAAGAGGAATACTTATGTAAGAATGCTGTTCATCGACTACAGCTCAGCATTTAACACCATAGTTCCCTCCAAGCTCGTCATTAAGCTCGAGACCCTGGGTCTCGACCCAGCCCTGTGCAACTGGGTCCTGGACTTCCTGACAGGCCGGCCCCAGGTGGTGAGGGTAGGAAACAACATCTCCACCCCGCTGATCCTCAACACTGGGGCCCCACAAGGGTGCGTTCTCAGCCCTCTCCTGTACTCCCTGTTTACCCATGACTGCGTGGCCAAGCACGCATCCAACTCAATCATCAAGTTTGCTGGCGACACTACAGTGGTAGGCTTGATTACCAACAACGGCGAGGCGGCCTACAGGGAGGAGGTGAGGGCCCTCGGAGTGTGGTGTCAGGAAAATAACCTCTCACTCAATGTCAACAAAGCAAAGGAGATGATCGTGGACTTCAGGAAACAGGAGAGGGAGCACCCCCCTATCCACATCGAGGGGACAGTAGCGGAGAAGGTGGAAAGTTTTAAGTTCCTCGGCGTACACATCACGGGCAAACTGAATTGGTCCACCCACACAGACAGCGTGGTGAAGAAGGCGGCTGAGGTTGAAGTCAGGAGGCTGAGGTTGAAGTCACTCACAAACTTCTACAGATGCACAATCGAGAGCATCCTGTCGGGCTGTATCACCGCCTTGTACGGCAACTGCTCCGCCCACAACTGTAAGGCTCTCCAGAGGGTAGTGAGGACTGCACAACACATCACCGGGGGGGTAAACTACCTGCCCTTCAGGACACCTACACCACCCGATGTCACAGGAAGGCCAAAAAAAGATTATCAAGGACAACAACCACCCGAGCCACTGCCTGTTCACCCCGCTATCATCCAGAAGGCGAGGTCAGTACAGGTGCATCAAAGCTGGGACCGAGAGACTGAAAAACAGCTTCTACCTCAAGGCCATCAGACTGTTAAACAGCCATCACTAACATTGAGTGGCTGCTGCCAACATACTGACTCAAATCTCTAGCCACTTTAAACATAGGAATTGGATGTAACAATGTATCACTAGCCACTTTAAACAATTTTGTATATAATGTTTACTTATACGACATACTTATATCAAATGTATACACTGTACTCTAAACCATCTACTGAATCTTGCCTATGCCGTTCGGCCATCGACCCAAATCTCTAGCCACTTTAATAATTATAATTGGATGAAATAATGTATCACTAGCCACTTTAAACAATGCCATTTATATAATGTTTACATATCCTACATTACTCATCTCATATATATATATATATGTGTATATACTGTACTCCATACCATCTACTGCATCCTGCCTCATTCATCCATATATTTATATGTACATACTCGTATTCATTCCGTTACTCTTGTGTGTATAAGGTATTTGTTGTGAATTTGTTAGATTACTTGTTAGATACTACTGCATGGTCGGAACTAGAAGCACAAGCATTTCGCTACACTCGCATTAACATCTGCTAACCATGTGTATGTGACAAATAAAATTTGATTTGATTTGGAAGGGTAGAATTGCTAGCTCGCTCTCTCATTTAGCTCAGTTGACTAGACTGGCCATTCTAGCATCACTGCATATCGGTCGAGAGCCACCCTTTTGTTTGTTGCAAGACTAACAAATCACTAGCATCTTATGGCTAACATTGTGCTAACTAGCTAGGCTAGCTCATGATGCGAACGCTAGCTACATTCACATTGTTAAAGGATTAGCTTTCCCTACAACATGCTTTGTGGTAGTTAGCATCACACAGCTAGCTTCTGAAACTTGGTTAGCCCACACTGCAAGGCACAAGATAGGAAAAGCAAGCTATCCACATAAGCTGGAAAGCAAGCTATCCACATAAGCATTACTAGCTATAACAGATCCGCGGTCTGAGCGGCCCACCCGAACCCTTCCCAATATAATTTCAGGTTTTGCGGCCGGAGTCTGCACCTTTGGAGGGGGGGGGTACTGTCACGTCCTGGCCATAGAGAGCCCTCTGGGTTCTATATGGTGATTTAGGTCAGGACGTGACTAGGGGGTTCTAGTTGTTCTATTTTTTTGTTTGGTTTGTGTATGGTTCCCAATTAGAGACAGCTGATTGGCGTTACCTCTAATTGGGGAGCATACTTAAGTGTTCTGTTTCCCACCTGTGTTTGTGGGATATTGTTTTGGTTAGTGCCTGTGCGCTACGCATTTGTGCGATCAGTCATTTCTTTTGTTGTCTTGTACGTTCCATTAACTATTAAATATGTGGAACTCAATGCACGCTGCGCCTTGGTCCAGTTATTATGATGACGATTGTGACATATCTGGACGTGTTTCGTCAGGACCTCCACCAGCCGAAGCTAAGTAGAAACATTAACATGATGCCTTCTAATTGCAGTCGCTGTACTCATAATATACAGGAGAACGATCGCCTTAATTAGTACTATTGGATAGGAAACATTCAAGATTCTAAAAGTGTTAAAATAATGTATGTGAGTATAACAGAACTGATATAGCAGGCAAAAACCAGAGGAAAATCCATCTTGATTTGCAGTTTTCTTTGTACATGACCTTTTTGTCCAGGCTGCCTATTGATTTCTATGTTATCCAGGACTGAGACTGCAGTACCTATGGCTTCCACTAGATGTCAACAGTCTTTATACAGTGTCTGGAGGCTCTAGCACTAAGCAGAACAGATAGGAAGAGGAAGTTGTGAAGGGACAACATTTGTCAACAATGTTTCGCGGGCGCGAGATTGTGAGCGCACCCCACTTTATTTTCCTTTCCTATCGTTCACATTATCGTCCGGTTGAAATATTACAGTAAATATACATAAAAGGATACCTAAGGATACATAAAAAATGATGTTTGATTTGTTTGGAGAAAGTGTATAGGTATAATTTGAACGTATTGGCAGTGTAACGCCCAGGCCCGAGATTACAGGCTGGAGCGTTTTGGTTTCGTTTTGGTGTAGGGTTTGTGTTTTCTAGGGTGTATATTTCTATGTTGGGATAATGGTTCCCAATTAGAGGCAGCTGAGTCTCGTTGTCTCTAATTGGGAACCATATACAGTGGGGAAAAAAAGTATTTAGTCAGCCACCAATTGTGCAAGTTCTTTCACTTAAAAAGATGAGAGAGGCCTGTAATTTTCATCATAGGTACACTTCAACTATGACAGACGTAATGAGGAAAAAAAATCCCGAAAATCACATTGTAGGATTTTTAATGAATTTATTTGCAAATTATGGTGGAAAATAAGTATTTGGTCACATACACACAAGCAAGATTTCTGGCTCTCACAGACCTGTAACTTCTTCTTTAAGAGGCTCCTCTGTCCTCCACTCATTACCTGTATTAATGGCACCTGTTTGAACTTGTTATCAGTATAAAAGACACCTGTCCACAACCTCAAACAGTCACACGCCAAACTCCACTATGGCCAAGACCAAAGAGCTGTCAAAGGACACCAGAAACAAAATTGTAGACCTGCACCAGGTTGGGAAGACTGAATCTGCAATAGGTAAGCAGCTTGGTTTGAAGAAATCAACTGTGGGAGCAATTATTAGGAAATGGAAGACATACAAGACCACTGATAATCTTCCTCGATCTGGGGCTCCACGCAAGATCTCACCCCGTGGGGTCAAAATGATCACAAGAACGGTGAGCAAAAATCCCAGAACCACCACGGGGGGACCTAGTGAATGACCTGCAGAGAGCTGGGACCAAAGTAACAAAGCCTACCATCAGTAACACACTACGCCGCCAGGGACTCAAATCCTGCAGTGCCAGACGTGTCCCCCTGCTTAAGCCAGTACATGTTCAGGCCCATCTAAAGTTTGCTAGAGAGCATTTGGATGATCCAGATGAGGATTGGGAGAATGTCAGATGAAAACAAAATATAACTTTTTGGTAAAAACTCAACTCGTCGTGTTTGGAGGACAAAGAATGCTGAGTTGCATCCAAAGAACACCATACCTACTGTGAAGCATGGGGGTGGAAACATCATGCTTTGGGGCTGTTTTTCTGCAAAGGGACCAGGACGACTGATCCGTGTAAAGGAAAGAATGAATGGGGCCATGTATCGTGAGATTTTGAGTGAAAACCTCCTTCCAGCAGCAAGGGCATTGAAGATGAAACGTGGCTGGGTCTTTCAGCATGACAATGATCCCAAACACACCGCCCGGGCAACGAAGGAGTGGCTTCGTAAGAAGCATTTCAAGGTCCTGGGGTGGCCTAGCCAGTCTCCAGATCTCAACCCCATAGAAAATCTTTGAAAGTCCGTGTTGCCCAGCGACAGCCCCAAAACATCACTGCTCTAGAGGAGATCTGCATGGAGGAATGGGCCAAAATACCAGCAACAGTGTGTGAAAACCTTGTGAAGACTTACAGAAAACGTTTGACCTCTGTCATTGCCAACAAAGGGTATATAACAAAGTATTGAGATAAACTTTTGTTATTGACCAAATACTTATTTTCCACCATAATTTGCAAATAAATTCATAAAAAAATCCTACAATGTGATTTTCTGGATTTTTTTTTTCCTCATTTCGTCTGTCATAGTTGAAGTGTACCTATGATGAAAATTACAGGCCTCTCTCATCTTTTTAAGTGAGAGAACTTGCACAATTGGTGGCTGACTAAATACTTTTTTTCCCCACTGTATATATATTTGGGAGTTGCACTTTTGTTTCGTGGGTTATTGATTATGTTTTGTCATGGTTATCGTGTTAATTCAGGTTCTTGTCTTTCGTGTTTAGTTAGGTTTCTTCCGTCGTGGTTAGGTTTAGATCTCTTTGTGTCTAGTTTAGTATTTAGCGTTAGGGCTCACGTCTTGTTTCTTCGTTTATTGTTTTGTTCCGTCTCGTCCCGTTTTGTTATTAAATCATGTATTCTGGCTACATCGCTGCGTCTTGGTCTGTCCCTCCGGAAGATAAACGTGACAGGCAGGATAGAACAGCGGCATCTGGTAAGACAAGGGGTGGCGGACTATACATTTATGTAAACAACAGCTGGTGCACGATATCTAAGGAAGTCTCAAGGTTTGGCTCACCTGAGGTAGAGTATCTCATGATAAGCTATAGGCTACACTATCTACCTAGAGTTTTCATCTGCATTTTTTCGTAGCTGTCTACATACCACCATAGACCGATGCTGGCACAAACAGGAAAACGCTCATCCAGCTCCTAGTTGCCGGGGACTTTAATGCAGGGAAACTTAAATCAGTTTTACCAAATTTCTATCAGCATGTTAACTTCGTAGGGAGCGGCTCCCGAGGTGACGGTTTTGGAGAGTCTGGCGTGCCCAAAGTAAAATGCATGCCGCATACCCAGGCCCAGAAAATAGGATATGCACATAATTAGTACTATTGGATAGGAAACACTCTGAAGTTTTTGAGTGTTAAAATAATGTATGTGAGTATAACAGAAGTGATATAGCAGGCGAAAACCAGAGGAAAATCCATCCGGAAATGCATTTTTTGGGGTAAATGAGCTTATCTCCATTGTGCCTATTGCATACAATCTTATGTAGGACTGAGACTGCAGTACCTATGGCTTCCACTAGCAGTCAACAGTCAAAGTCTGGGAATTCTAGCAGTGACCAAACGGATAGGGAGAGGAAATTGTCAGGCGACCACTTATGTAAACAAGGTTTGACGCGCGCGAGATTGTGAACGTGCACCACTTTATTTTCCTTTCCTATCGTTCACGTTATCGTCCGGTTGAAATATTACAGCAAATATACACAAAAGGATACCTAAGGATACATTAAAAATGATGTTTGATTTGTTTGTAGAAAGTGTATAGGTATAATTTGAACGTGTTCTCTTCACGGTTCAATGGGCGACTCAACGGTGGATTTTATGATCATAACGCACCAACCAAACGGAGATTTATGGATATAATAAATGACTTTTTCTAACCAAAGAAGCATGGATTGTCTTCGTTGGACACTTTGGAAGCCCTCAGTAGAAGTTCATCAAAGTTAATCAAAGGGATGATGGACGGGGCCATGTACCGTCAAATCTTGGGTGAGAACCTCCTTCCCTCAGCCAGGGCATTGAAAATGGGTTGTGGATGGGTATTCCAGCATGACAATGACCCAAAACACATGGCCAAGGCAACAAAGGAGTAGCTCAAAAAGAAGCACATTAAGGTCCTGGAGAGGCCAGTCTCCAGACCTTAATCCCATAGAAAATCTGTGGAGGGAGCTGAAGGTTCGAGTTGCCAAACGTCAGCCACGAAACTTAATGACTTGGAGAAGATCTGCAAAGAGGAGTGGGACAAAATCCCTCCTGAGATGTGTGCAAACCTGGTGGCCAACTACAAGAAACGTCTGACCTCTGTGATTGCCAACAAGGGTTTTGCCACCAAGTACTAAGTCATGTTTTGCAGAGGGGTCAAATACTTATTTCCCTCATAATAATGCAAATCAATTTATAACATTTTTCACATGCGTTTTTCTGGATTTTTTTGTTATTCTGTCTCTCACTTAAAATTATAGACTGATCATTTCTTTGTCAGTGGGCAAACGTACAAAATCAGCAGGGGATCGAATACTTTTTTCCCTCACTGTATATAATCGAGTTGATAAAGCCGCATACAAACAGGCAGTTCCAAAATGCAGATGTTTCAGCCTAGCTCAGTGCTCAGCTCTGTGGTGATGGGGCAGGCCAGCAGAAAATTGGACTATTGCACGGTGACTGTCACTCATGGGGACACTGTCACCCGCCTTTAGTAAGAGTAGACATCAAGAATGTGAGGTCTTTGGGTGCTGCCATAGAATTACATTAGAAGTGCCCTTTCAAGAAGGCTCAATGTCATTGGCCACAGATAAAATGATGTCAAACAATGTTATATCTACAGTAGCTTTGATTGGACTGATCATGTCAACATCTTACTTTCAAAGTCAAAGTCTTAGCTAGCAGTCATCATCATGAATCAAGTCGACAATCTACTGGAAAATCCTTTTTAATCCTTGTCATATGAAGATAAATAATGAATATAAATTATAGATAAAACGTATCGGTGCTCATCGGCCGTTGGACATAAACATTACACAACAAGTTGGAAATCGCAAATTCAACAAAGAGTTGTTTGGAAGGGATCGGTGACAGTGGCTAACCGCAAGCATTGCAGCAGGGAAGTCAGACTGGGAAAAAACGTTAACAGACATCCAACTCGGAATTGTAAATATTTTTCTTTGATAACAAAAATTGCCAACAAAGGACTGCCGCGCACAACAAGGTGAGTCCAAAAATGTCTTATATGCTGCTTCATAAATTATGTAATATACCAGGGAGATGTGCTCAGCCATATCAGCTATGTTTTTTTAAAAGGCAGTAAACGAGGCTGAATGAACTGTTTCGGGGCCAGACAAGGCTCCGCTGATAGCCAGGTGTAGCGGTGGTAAGGATTCATCTTTATGTAGGCCTCAACAGTTTGTGGGCACCGCTTGTCGCCGTTCTAGTGCAATTAATATATTGTTTAGTGTTTTGTTGTGGCTTTGCTGGCATGCATCTAAAACATTTTCTTTTTGTTTGCCCCAGCAAGATCTACATGCTAATTGGGATTATAAATGCAAGTATTGGGATCGCCATTGGGATTATAAATGCAAGTAGGTATGCAGAAATGGTGCTCCATGCAAGACCGCACTTCATAAGAATACTTTTTCATTTTAGTGAATTGTTTTAGTGAAGAGTTTTATAGACTACTGCTGATAGAGACAATACAGGCTAGGCTATTAGTAAAATGTAATAAGTTGTCGTTTCATAGGCAACTGTTTGGCATGCAACATTTCAAACTAACTCACATAACAATGATTATAGTGTGCATATAACAACAATAGTGCAATTGCACATACCACAAACATGTACAAGTACTAGGAAACAATGTGTACAATGTTATTACATAGGTAATATGCTGTATCAAATCCTGATCTCTACTGTAGTTTTCTTTTTTTTTCTTGTCTTGTTCAAGTGTACAGCAGCAAGCCATATGCACCTGCTGCCATCTAGTGGGGAACTGACTATTGCCACAGCTTCCACTGTCTGGTTCTACTAAGCTCAACTCATAAATACAAGCTTCTACACAGATGTTGCATTTGTAAAGGAAAAGCAGACATTAAAAGCTATTTTATTTCATCAGTTGTGTTGATTGTTTCTCATTTAGAGAAGGAACAAAGTGGGAAAAGGCCCACTGCTGCTGCTCACAACATCTGACTGATTACACATCGATACCGTGAAGTGGATTTTGGCCATCATTAAAATTGCAGTCATCCACCAGAAATCAGCAAGAAAACCCCTTTTTCCCACCCACACATAGAGTGGGGTCTGAAATGATTTACACCTTTGATAAATATGACTGTATAAAATAAATAATTTAAATACTGAGCTATATTGTATAAAAAAAGGGGGAAATTATATTATTTTATACTAATACAATTGCTCAGAGAATGATATTTTGTTTAACAAGCAATGCGGTCTAAATTATTGACACCCCTGTTATCAATAACTTTACAGGTTTCTCAGTGTGCTGAGTCTCTCATGTACAGAGAGCTTTGCATGGATTGGATTGAAACTCACTGTTGGGCTTCATAGAATCATTGAAAATTCTAGAAAGTTGACACAAACTTCTCAAACAGAAAAACTTATCAGAAAAAGTCTCATTACTTATGACTTAAATACAATGTGAGGTAGTGGCATTTACTTTTTATACTAAAACGTCTTCAACATGGAACATTCATTTCCAAATTGTGACATATATAGCTCACAGGTCAGAAAATAACAAGTGACAGGAAATTTGAGGAAACTGTCACCAAATGTCCAGAGTTGGGGGTACAAGTCCTTCAGCCAGAAGGAGCAACTAGGGCAGTAGATATTAGACTATTTCACTAACTACACTAGATGCACCTTAGCTGGAGAACCATAATAATTGGGGTTGGGAAAAACATAGTCAATCAATCTTTGTTCGATGCGGTTTGGATGGTGTAATTCTGAGTTTACTTTCAGTTCCATTTTAGATACATGGTATTTGAATGTCACCTAATAGAAGCAGAATAACACATTTTTGAAGAATCGTGAACATGAACCACTTTATGAACATAAGTCTCAATGGAAAAAATATGATGGCTCTAACAAATCACCAAAAAGCGTGGCTATTGCAAAGACACTTAATATAATACAATTTACATTTTCTTACAGAACTGTAGCATACATAGGGTGAAAGAAGCAACAAAATAGTGAAAAATGTATTGCTTCAAATAGACCTGTGTTGGATAATATTGTTATTATGAACGACCTGTGTTATTTATTTCCTCTATTTAAATCAAATACAAGATTTGGCAAAAAAGTTAAGAACCAAACAATTACTCTGCTCTTTACAATCAGGATAACCCATGGAGAGGGAGCAGGACAGCAGGTGCCATGAGCAATTCAAACAGGGATTTTGTTTGATTTGTTGTCTTGCGCTCTGGGCTAGCCTACTTTGTGCGTTAGCGGGAAAGAAATTATGAATTCGATGCATACCTGTTACCTGCCTTTACCTTATTCACTCATTTTCTTAGTACCTTTACCTAATCCAAGTATAGAGCATTATATCCATAGCCTAAAAGTGCCATAACATTACCCTTGGGTAAGGGGCTTCATTACCACATTTCCAAATTGTGACTGAATCTAAATTGAAATATCACTTTGCTAGGTTCTACTTTAAATGGTTATCGAATGATACTACAGGTGGCTTGTTTAGTCATTTTATCTGTTAGTGTAAGCATTTATGGCCACATTCCTGCACACATCATTCACTATCGAATTAGCCGAAGAAACCTGTGGCTAACATTTTATCCGCTCCAGTTTTGGTTTTGCGAGTTATTGTGTACAACTTACAGGGTGTTTGTATTAAAGAGGAGATTTACACTTTTCATGAGGGGCTCAACTTTGGTTTTAGAAGTGGGGGGAGAAATAACTTGGTGGGGGGTTTGGGGGTCCTCCCATTTTGGGGGGCATCTAAAGCTAATTTCCTGCATTTCTACACAATTTAATTTGACCCGTGGTCCTTCTAGCCGTTTCTATTTAGAGCAACATAAAGTAAGCAAAAATGCCCAGTCATCAAGCTAGGTAAGAAATTATTATTAAATATGTTTAAGTGATTGACAAAACTGAACTAGATCAATGATAATTCAATAATCAATATTGTGTTGCATCCTGGAATCCTGGAAGGATATTGACCTCATCCCGTCAGTAGAGGATGCCTGGTTATTCTTTAAAAGTGCCTTCCTCACCATCTTAAATAAGCAAGCCCCATTCAAGAAATTTAGAACCAGGAACAGATATAGCCCTTGGTTCTCTCCAGACCTGACTGCCCTTGACCAGCACAAAAACATCTTGTGGCGTTCTGCATTAGCATCGAACAGCCCCCGTGATATGCAACTTTTCAAGTCAGGAACCAATATACACTGGCAGTTAGGAAAGCCAAGGCTAGCTTTTTCAAGCAGAAATGTGCTTCCTGTAATACAAACTCAAAAAAGTTCTGGGACACTGTAAAGTCCATGGAGAATAAGAGCACCTCCTCCCAGCTGCCCACTGCACTGAGGATAGGAAACACTGTCACCACTGATAAATCCACAATAATTGAGAATTTCAATAAGCATTTTTCTACTGCTGGCCATGCTTTCCACCTGGCTACCCCTACCCCGGTCTACAGCCCTGCACCCCCATCAGCAACTCGCCCAAGCCTCCCCCCATTTCTCCTTCTCCCAAATACAGTTAGCTGATTTTCTGAAAGAGCTACAAAATCTGGACCCCTACAAATCAGCCGGGCTAGACAATCTGGACCCTTTCTTTCTAAAATTATCTGCCGAAATTGTTGCAACCCCTATTACTAGCCTGTTCAACCTCTCTTTCGTGTCGTATGAGATTCCCAAAGACTGGAAAGCAGCTGCGGTCATCCCCCCTCTTCAAAGGGGAGACACTCTTGACCCAAACTGCTACAGACCAATATCTATCCTACCCTGCCTTTCTAAGGTCTTTGAAAGCCAAGTTAACAAACAGATTACCGACCATTTCGAATCCCACCGTACCTTCTCCGCTATGCAATCTGGTTTCAGAGCTGGGCATGGGTGCACCTCAGCCACGCTCAAGGTCCTAAACGACATCATAACCGCCATCGATAAGATAAATTACTGTGCAGCTGTTTTCATTGATCTGGCCAAGGCTTTCGATCACCACATCCTTATCGGCAGACTCGACAGCCTTGGTTTCTCAAATGATTGCCTCGCATGGTTCACCAACTACTTCTCCGATAGAGTTCAGTGTGTCAAATTGGAGGTCCTGTTGTCCGGGCCTCTGGCAGTCTCTATGGGGGTGCCACAGGGTTCAATTCTTGGGCCGTATACATCTCTGTATACATCAATGATGTTGCTCTTGCTGCTGGTGAGTCTCTGATCCACCTTTACGCAGACGACACCATTCTGTATACTTCTGGCCCTTCTTTGGACACTGTGATAACTACCCTCCAGACGAGCTTCAAGGCCATACAACTCTCCTTCCGTGGCCTCCAACTGCTCTTAAACGCAAGTAAAACTAAATGCATGCTCTTCAACCGATCACTGCCCGCACCCGCCCGCCCGTCCGTCCAGCATCACTACTCTGGACGGTTCTGTCTTAGATTATGTGGACAACTACAAATACCTAGGTGTCTGATTAGACTGTAAACTCTCCTTCCAGACTCACATCAAACATCTCCAATCCAAAATTAAATCTAGAATTGGCTTTCTATTTCGCAACAAAGCATCCTTCACTCATGCTGCCAAACATACCCTCGTAAAACTGACCATCCTATCGATCCTCGACTTCGGTGATGTCATTTAGTCAGTATAGTCAAAGTCACCATTATTAGTCAGTTGTACAACCGAATGCCTTCAACTGAAATGTGTCTTCCGCATTTAACCCAACCCCTCTGAATCAGAGAGGTGCGGGGGGCTGCCTTAATCGACATCCACTACTTCGGCGCCCGGGGAACAGTGGGTTAACTGCCTTGTTCAGGGGCAGAACGACAGATTTGTACCTTGTCAGCTCGGGGATTCGAACTTGCAACCCTCCGGTTACAAGTCCAACACTCTAACCACTAGGCTACCTGCCCCAAAATAGCCTCCAATACTATACTCAACAAATTGGATGCAGTCTATCACAGTGCCAACCATTTTGTCACCAAAGCCCCATATACCACCCACCACTGCGACCTGTACACTCTCGTTGGCTGGCCCTCGCTTTACACTCGTCGCCATACCCACTGGCTCCAGGTCATCTACAAGTCCCTGCTAGGTAATGCCCCGCCTTATCTCAGCTCGCTGGTCACCATAGCAGCACGCACTGCAGCACGCTCCAGCAGGTATATCTCACTGGTCACCCCCAAAGCCAATTCCTCCTTTGGCCGACTTTCCTTCCAGTTCTCTGCTGCCAAAGACTGGAATGAACTACAAAAATCTCTGAAACTGGAGACACTTATCTCCCTCACCAGCCTTAAGCACCAGCTGTCAGAGCAGCTCACAGACCCCTGCACCTGTAAATAGCCCAACCAACTACCTCAACCCCTACCATATTTATTTATCTTGTTCCCTTGCACCCCAGTTTTTCTACATTGCACATTCATCTACTGCACATCTACCATTCCAGTAAGTATATGCTATATTGTAATTACTTTGCCACCATGGCCTATTTATTGCCTTACCTTCCTTATCTTACCTCATTTGCACTCTTTGTATAAAGATTTGTTTTTATACTGTATTATTGACTGTATGTTTGTTTTACTCCATGTGTAACTCTGTGTTGTTGTATGTGTCGAACTGCTTTGCTTTATCTTGGCCAGGTCGCAGTTGTAAATGAGAACTTGTTCTCAACTTGCCTCGACCTAATAGTACTGTAGAGCTCTTTTTACTTGAACACAATATAGCTGCGTCACCCCGTCCTGTCCCTAGGGGTCCACGGCCCTGCAGTGCCCCAACCCAACACACCCCACTCAGCTTTAGGATCTTAGTGAAACATTCATTATTGGTTGCAGGTGTTATTTAACCCTCTCCTATCCCCTGTAACTATTCCCCAGGTTGTTGCTGAAAATGAGAATGTGTTCTCAGTCAACTTACCTGGTAAAATAAACAAAGGCCAAGGCCAGTGTCAACAAACAGTACGGCAGGTCCCCAGGGTCAGGACTGAGCCGCCCAGCAGCTAGGTATTGCTTAAATAGGTATCTCCCCTGACGTGGACATATAAGACATCCAGACCTTATTAAAGTTGCACAGTATACCCTTATTCTTGTAATAAATAAAATCTATTGATGCATAACTTGACATATCTTCCATCCATTGTGGGAGGATAACAAACCTTCCAATAAATGGCAATACATTTCGTAGCCGCCATTGATCGTAGCCGCCAAGTCTCCAGTATCAACATTTCCAGCAAACAAAAACGGGGAGAAGAATCTGTAGACATAAAAAGTACATACTCTTTGCCAGAATTCAGCCAGCCTTCACAAGACCATAACATATGCAAATATGTCCCCTTTTGTGTTTTACATTTCCAGCAGAACAATTCAGTTTCTGTGTGCATGATATTCAGTTTCACTGGCATATAGTACATTCTATGGATGGTCTTTAACTGCATTAATGTATGTCATTAATGTATGAACATGACGGGGCATTCTAACATATCTGTATCTATTCATCATTAATAGCATCTCCCAGGTATTTCTTCACATTTTTGTTTTACATGTTTTGTGTCATCGGGAAAAGCCCTTGATACAGTTTGGAAATCAACTTTAGATGTTTGTCAGACTGCCTTAAAATAGTTTCAATCTTTGAAATTTCTTGCTTGTCTAGTGTTTGCTGCACAGAGAAAATAAAGTGTTGTATCTGTAAAACTTCACCTCAGCTCCATCACAGACTGGTCTTCCCAGGCTGCCTGACCCTGATGAGAACCGTGTCACCATCTGATCCTGCTCAGATGATGCATGACAAAGATTTACATTGGTGTACATTTATACATTTTATTATCCATGAATAGTCAATGGTTCAACAAGTTAACTTACCATTATTCCCAGATCAACTCAAGATGTAACTTTGTATCCATTCACTGATTGTTATAATATACTGCAAAATTCACCTGAGCTCTGTAGACTGGTCTTCCCTGGCTGTCTGACCCTGCAGGGACACCTGTCACCATCTGATCCTGCTAAGACATGATGAGCAAAGCATACCGTGTCAGTGTGAAAAGTAGGGAATTAGCTACGGAAACTAACAAATACCGTTACATTGCTATACTGACTAATAAAAAATTACATTGCGCTGAAAAAAACGTCTGAATATCGGTCTTCAATCATTTGGCCGCTGGATTCTTCTTTTTTCATTCAGGTCTAGTGTGATTGAGGCAAAAATAATTGCTAAAGTTAGTGAGCTAGCTAGCTAACATTATCCAACATTTGGCTAGGTACTCTGAAAGATCCAGTCTGGAGAACATTTCGCTATCGAACGACCATTGGTACGTCTACCCATGATAACAAGCTACAACTACAAAAGACTTTCATCTCTGGTGGACAAACCAAATACTTTCTGTCGACTGACTCTCCAGCAGACGGACTGGCGATCACAGAGACAGACAACAAAGGCCTACACTTGTAAATATGTCAATTGCAATTCCTTTCGAATGAGCGACTGTTAATGTGTAAAGTATTAGCATTTCCATGAGCATAGTTATCAGCTGTGTGTGTACGATAGTGAAGTCCTTTGTCTTTCCCGCTCTTTATCTGTCCCCACCCCTTTCCATTGTCTATCAAGCCGTCACATCGGTTTAGTCCACTAGGGACCTTTCATGGCATTGTGTTAGTAACCAATGTATAACCTATCCTGTTTGTGTTTATGTAATTCTGTGTGATTATTTAGTTAGTTAGTAAATAAATAATTAAGCCAATTTGTATATCGCTGATTCATCATTTATGCTAGGGTTCATGCAAATATCCATGGGTTTGCGACATTCAAATTATGACTGAGGTAATAATACATTAATAAGTGACTGTAATCGAGTTAAATTCAGGAAATAGTAACTCTTTAAACAACATTTTCCCGTGGTGCCCACGTTAATTACTGTTTACATGATTAAATTAAATCAGGTAATAATTACACATAGAGAATTGATTTGATAATATAACAGTCTTCACATTAATGAATAATCAAAAGTCATGAGACTATCCTGGAAAGATCATAGTCAATTTGTTGAACCACAGCCATGTGTTACATCACGTCGAACCCCAAGAACCACATCAACTGAGGTCATCATGACAACTGAGGAGATGATCGAACACGTACAATGGCGTGTTTGATGGGCTTAGTTGCCTTCCTGGAGAGATACACGTAGACAATGCAGCCCGGCCTGTGCAGCAGCTACCAAGACGGATACCTATTCCACTGAAGAAAAGGATCACAAAGGCTATACATTCAATGGCGAATGCAGACATCACAAAAGTTACAGGGCCAACACAGTGGAAAAGCAACATGGTTGTCATTGAAAAACCTGAAAAACAAATATGCATGGACCGCAGTGCACTCAACAAAGCCTTACTGAGATCGCACTTCCAGATGCCCACCATAGAATAGATTCTACTAGAGATATCCAACACAAAGGTATTCTCAGAATTCAATGGCAAAGATGGATATTGGTAAGTCAAACTTGAAGCGAGCAGCTATCTAACAACTTTGGGTACACTTGTAGGCAGGTATAGTTGGCTGAGAATGACATTTGGAATCAAGCCAGCAGCAGAAGAATCAAATCAAATGTTATTAGTCACATGCGCTGAATACAACAGGTGTAGACATTACAGTGAAATGCTTACTTACGAGCCCCTAACCAACAATGCAGTTAAAAAAAATATGGATAAGAATAAGAAATAAACAAGTAATTAAAGAGCAGCAGAAAAATAACAATTGCGAGACTATATACAGGGGTACCGGTACAGAGTCAATGTGCGGGAGCACTGGTTAGTTTAGGTAATATGCACATGTAGGTAGAGTTAATTAAAGTGACTATGCATAGATGACAACAGAGAGAGGCAGTGGTGTGGAGAGGGAAGGGGGGGCAATGTGAATAGTCTGCGTAGCCATTTAACTAGATGTTCAGGAGTCTTATGGCTTAGGGGTAGAAGCTGTTTAGAAGCCTCTTGGACCTAGACTTGGCGCTCCGGTACCGCTTGCCATGCGGTAGCAGCGCGAACAGTCTATGACTAGGGTCGCTGGAGTCTTTGACAATTTTGACACCGCCTGGTATAGAGGTCCTGGATGGCAGGAAGCTTGGCCCCAGTGATGTACTGGGCCGTTTGCACCTACCCTCTGTAGTGCCTTGCGGTCAGAGGCCGAGCAGTTGCCATACCAGGCAGTGATGCAACCCGTCAGGATGCTCTCGATGGTGCAGCTGTAGAACCTTTTGAGGATCTGAGGACCCATGCCAAATCTTTTCAGTCTCCTCAGGGGTAATAGGTTTTGTCTTGCCCACTTCACGACTGTCATGGTGTGCTTGGACCGTGTTAGTTTGTTGATGATGTGGACACCGAGGAACTTGAAGCTCTCAACCTGCTCCACTGCAACCCCGTCGATGAGAATGGGGGTGTGCTCAGTCCTCTTTTTCCTGTAGTCCACAATCATCTCCTTTGTCTTGATCACGTTGAGGGAGAGGTTTTGTCCTGGCACCACACGCCAGGTCTCTGACCTCCTCCCTTTAGGCTGTTTCGTTGTTGTCGGTGATCAGGCCTACCACTGTTGTGTCCTCTGCAAATTTTGTGTTGTTACCTACCCTTACCACCTGGGGGCGGCCTGTCAGGAAGTCCTGGGTCCAATTTCAGAGGGAGGTGTTTAGTCCCAGGGTCCTTAGCTTATTGATGAGCTTTGAGGGCACTATGGTGTTGAATGCTGAGCTGTAGTCAATGAATAGCATTCTCACATAGGTGTTCCTTTTGTCCAGGTGGGAAAGGGAAGTGTGGAGTGCAATAGAGACTGCATCATTTGTGGATCTGTTGGGGCGGTATGCAAATTGGAGTGGGTCTAGGGTTTTTGGGATGATGGTGTTGAAGTGAGCCATGACCAGTCTTTCAAAGCATTTCATGGCTACAGACGTGAGTGCTACGGGTCGATAGTCATTTAGGCAGGTTACCTTAGTGTACTTGGGCACAGGGACTATGGCGGTCTTCTTAAAATATGTTGGTATTACAGACTCGGACAGGGAGAGGTTGAAAATATCCGTGAAGACACTTGCTAGTTGGTCAACGAATGCTCGCAGTACACATCCTGGTAATCCGTCTGGCCCTGCGGCCTTGTGAATGTTGACCTGTCTAAAGGTCTTACTCACATCGGCTGCGGAGAGCGTGATCACAGAGTCTTCCGGTACAGCTGGTGCTCTCATGCATGTTTCAGTGTTATTTGCCTCAAAGCGAGCATAGAAGTAGTTTAGCTAATCCGGTAGGCTCATGTCACTGGGCAGCCCTCGGCTGTGCTTCCCTTTGTAGTCTGTAATGGTTTGCAGGCCCTGCCACATCCGACGAGCATCAGAGCCGGTGTAGACTCGATCTTAGTCCTGTATTGACGCTTTGCCTGTTTGATGGTTCGTCGGAGGGCATAGCAGGATTTCTTATAAGCTTCCGGGTTAGAGTCCCGCTCCTTGAAAGCAGCAGCTCTAGCATTTAGCTCAGTGTGGATGCTGCCTGTAATCCATGGTTTCTGGTTGGGGTATGTACAGTCACTGTGAGGACGACGTCATCGATGCACTTATTGATGAAGTCAATGACAGATGTGGTGTACTCCTCAATGCCATTGGAGGAATCCCAGAACATATTCCAGTCTGTGCCAGCAAAACAGTCCTGTAGCTTAGCATCTGCTTCATCTGACCACTTCTTTTATTGATATAAACAGTCGTTATAGAGGGTGCAACTGGTCAGCACCTTATGAGTAAATGTCAGTTGACTTTTCATAGCTGAGCATTGAGGTCAAGACAGCAAATTCATGAGAGAGAGAGAGAAAATATCGAAACACACAGTAACGCGTGTAGTCCCGAGAGTTGATCTGTTATCCAACAATTAGTTTAATAGCCGGGCTACTGTAGGTGTTCAAATCCCCCAACAAGCAATAGCCTACCCCCGTGTGGTCAACTATTTCAGCACCTTTTCGCGCTGCTCTGTGACGAGCAAGACTACTTAAAACATATACATTTTAAACGTTTTTTTTATTAACCCTGCATAATTGTATAAAAGCCCCTTAGATATTATATAGAATCCTCTAAATTTAATTAGATCTACTACTGCACAAGCTAATTTTATGGATCTGCCAGTATTTTCATTTCGGGATTCTGGTAAAGAAATGTGTATGTAGAGGGAAACTATCTTAACCAGTTCTCTTACCATTTTGTACAATTGTGTGATTAGCCTATGAGTTGGTGTAACTGTAATACTAATTTTCTTGAGGAATTTTGCTCTTCACTATCACAATATTAAAAACAAATGCATTCATGAATTAAATCGCTTTAGCCAACATGTTGTGGTTCATCTGATGAAGGATTGACTCGATCTATAAGCCCAAGACAATAGTAAACCGGGCAAAAAGATACACTACAAGTAAGGGAACACATACAATTGAAGTCGGAAGTTTACATACACTTAGGTTGGAGCAGCTTGGAAAACAGCTTGGAAAATTCCAGAAAATTATGTCATGGCTTTAGAAGCATCTGAGAGGCTAATTGACATCATTTGAGTCAATTGGAGGTGTACCTGTGGATGTATTTCAAGGCCTACGTTCAAACTCAGTGCCTCTTTGCTTGCCATCATGGGAAAATCAAAAGAAATCAGCCAAGACTTCAGAAAACAATTGTAGACCTCCACAAGTCTGGTTCATCCTTGGGAGCAATTTCCAAACGCCTGAAGGTACCATGTTCATCTGTACAAACAATAGTACACAAGTATAAACACCATGGGACCACGCAGCCGTCATACCGCTCAGGAAGGAGACGGATTCTGTCTCTTGGGAGATTAATGTACTTTGGTAAGAAAAGTGCAAATCAATCCCAGAACAACAGCAAATGACCTTGTGAAGATGCTGGAGGAAACAGGTACAAAAGTATCTATATCCACAGTAAAGCGAGTCGTATATCGACATAACCTGAAAGGTCGCTCAGCAAGGAAGAAGCCACTGCTCCAATACCACCATAAAAAAGCCAGACTACGGTTTGCAACTGCACATGGGGACAAAGATTGTACTTTTTGGAGAAATGTCCTCTGGTCTGATGAAACAAAAATAGAACTGTTTGGCCATAATGACCATAGTTATGTTTAGAGGAAAAAGGGGGAGGCTTGCAAGCCGAAGAACACCATCCCAACTGTGAAGCACGGGGGTGGCAGCATCATGTTGTGGCGGTGCTTTGCTGCAGGAGGGACTGGTGCACTTCACAAAATAGATGGCATCATGAGGTAAGGAAAATGATGTGGATATATTGAAGCAACATCTCAAGACATCAGTCAGGAAGTTAAAGCTTGGTTGCAAATGGGGTCTTCCAAATGGACAATGACCCCAAGCATACTTCCAAAGTTGTGGAAAAATGGCTCAAGGACAACAACGTCAAGGTACTGGAGTGGCCATCACAAAGCCCTGATCTCAATCCTATAGAAAATGTGTGGGCAGAACTGAAAAAGCATGTGCGAGCATGGAGGCCTACAAACCTGACTCAGTTACACCAGCTCTGTCAGAAGGAATGAGCCAAAATTCACCCAACTTATTGTGGGAAGCTTGTGGAAGGCTACCCAAAACATTTGACCCAAGTTAAACAATTTAAAGGCAATGCTACCAAATACTAATTGAGTGTATGTAAACGTCTGACCCACTGGGAATGTGATGAAAGAAATAAAAGCTGAAATAAATCCTTCTCTCTACTATTATTCTGACATGAATGTGGTGATCCTAACTGACCTAAGACAGGAAATCTTTACTAGGATTAAATGTCAGGAATTGTGAAAAACTGAGTTTAAATGTATTTGGCTCAGGTGTATGTAAACTTCCGACTTCAACTGTATATATCTCTAGAAAACGGTTAGGTCGGAGGCCCGATAAAATAAGTGCAGATCGGAGGGCCATCAAGCGAAACAGTCCAATGAAACACGGGTAAACGGCAGGAGAAGCTCCCTTCCCTTGGCGCGGGGTTCTTCGGCTCTCACCTGAGCTCGGTTCCCCGTATCTCCATGTTGCCTGGGTTGTGCCCGACCAGCTCCATTTCCCCTTTCTCCGTTAGGCACGGCCACATGGCACACACCCTTTCCCCGTTAGGCACGGCCGCGTCCGAAGGGGATCAGGGGTTACTGGTGAACCAGGTCTTTGAAAACGAAATCTCAAAAACATTGTTATTTTTTAAACAAGCCATAGAAAGTTGGTTGCAATTTCAGTTTAATCCACCAGAATTTTTTTTTTATTTGATACATTTTTTAAAAAGGTAAAACTTTGTAAATTATATCATAAATAAGACTGGTGGACTTGTCACACATGCAGCTAACACAAATATGGAAATGTCTGCTCTACCTAAAATTACAACCAACTAATTGCAGCATTACCGCAAAAATGAATGAGGCAAGTGGACGGGGAAAAAAGTTTTCAAACACTTGTTTTTCACAAGGGCTATTAGCAGGACAACAGATACAATGTGGTCCCAAAAACACCTCTCTGACATTAGGATCCAGCATATCTCTTGACGATGTCATTGAATATCTCGCCAGCTTTGATCCATGCCTGGGCCTGCAAGATTATTTTTTGTCAGCCGAATCATTGGGTTGAAACAAATACAGAACAGTACAAAACAAGAGAACACACATGGTTAATGTTCTGGGGGGTGGGGATATATATATATCAAGTTTCTTCAACTGTCGTCTGACTGTGATTAGAGCGATGTTGATTGCCTTTGCCGATCGCTCATCATCTTCAACCATCAGTGAGTCCATCTTACCAAGTCCACCAAATGCATTGTTAAGTACTCAAACATTCTTTGGGGGCCAACAAAAAAATGCATCAACCCCTACAAATATATGAATGTATTATTCACCATGGCAACCAACGAAATGTATTTCTTAGTTAGTTTGGCTTGTTTACAGAATTCCCAGTCTGCTATGCTTGTGAAAAACAAAATGCCTTTTATATAATAATAATAATCATAATTGGA
The DNA here is from genome assembly GCA_030435695.1 of Brachymystax lenok tsinlingensis. Taxonomy (NCBI): domain Eukaryota; kingdom Metazoa; phylum Chordata; class Actinopteri; order Salmoniformes; family Salmonidae; genus Brachymystax; species Brachymystax lenok. Next base: position 46,913,109 of record CM059781.1, read on the forward strand.
TAACAGATCACTATCACAATATTAAAACCGTTGAAATGCATTCACAAATTAAATGGCTTTAGCTGACATGTTTTGGTTCATCTGATGAAGGTGCACATGGGCCTAGTTATATAACGAATATGAAATCTGAGGGCAGAAACTATTAAAGCATTAGACGTCTCACTAAAGGCGTCAGTCATACAAAAGTTAGACTTAAATCCAAACTGGTTGGTAATGAGTACATGGCCATAAAGGATAGATCCTTTTTCAAGCTGTTAAAACATTCATATATGACCAGCAGGGTCAAATAATATAAACAGTGATTATAGAGGGTGCAACCGGTCAGCACCTTTGGAGTAAATGTCAGTTGACTTTTCATAGCCGAGCATTCAGAGGTCAAGACAGCAAGTGCGTGAGAGAGAGAGAAAGAGGATGGAACACACACAGTAATGCATGGAATATAGCAATAAGAATGTCAGTTTAATATGCAGTGCAGATCACCTATTACCCTTCTCGGAGCTTTAAGAATTATGTGTGTTCAATTATGTGACAAATGCTTGTAAATGGCATTAATGTATTAATGGCAACTATAGCTGACACTTAAATGGTGTGCCATAGAATTATGCGGGAGCCCGCAAGGTGTGCTGCAGTACGACACAACTTTTACAGGAAGAACCACTGTATGCATGCTGAAGTAAAGACATTATGAACATTACCTTTCTCTTGTATTGAATAAGCAGTACATAAAACAGTTAATTAAATAATTATAGCCAAAGTAAGCTAGGGCTTTGCCTTAATAATTTCGACAAATGTAGGCTTTTTAGCTACCTTAATGGCAGCAGTTTTAAATGCATCCCAATATATTTCATAGAAGAAAGGAAGACCTACAACCGTAATACCACTATTCACCTTGCGAATAAGAACTTTGTATTTCATGAATAATTAAGCATTAAACTATATATAAACAATGTAGGCCTAGGTTACACAGCCTACTTACTATTAATGAGTATTTCAATATTTCTTTAGGCCTATTTGTAAACATTAAGTATCACATTCATAGGGATTTAAAACATTTATAATGGCTTCATAAGTTAAATGATAAATCTTTATATCAAATATTAGAGGCCATGGTTGAGAAAGGAGAGACAACTGAAAATGTATTGTGAATCAGGGGGCCATCCTTGTTGACTCTGGTGGAGAACAATATCTGTTGGTCTGGGAAGGCTGGAGCGCTCAAGGTAACAGCCATCATTGTCCTTTTCCATACACAGGAGTCTCTATAGACAGGACACCTACAAGGTTACTCTACAGCAGGTAAAACAGAGGAGAAAGGAGGCGCTGTTCCAGAGGATCATCAAAGAAGACTTGGAGAGAGGGGCTTTGAGCATGAGGGCCACGGGCAGGGACGGAAAGGCGGAGAGCAGTAGGTGTATCTGGAACAATCAGGACATTGGGGTCCATGATGTGGAGGAGGACAGATGCAAGATGAGGGCTAGGCTGAGAGAAGTAGTGACGGAGGCCCAGAGGAAGGGGGAGGAGAGGAAGTATCTGCTGGAAGAGCAGCTGGGCCTGGCCTGGCCAGGCAGGAGGCTGCACGGAGGGCACTGCATAGGGACACAAGATATCTGTCCAGCTTCAAGCACAAGCAACCAAGGTCAAAAACACCATTGAGGAGAAGAGGATGCTATGTGAGAAATTGAAAATAAAGTGTTGAAAGAAGCGCAGGAAGCCAGGAGGGAGAATGAGACTAACATTGGATATCAAGAGGCTTGGAAAGCAGCCGACAATTAAGATAGAGGCAGGAGGACTCTCCGTTGGCGCATGCTATAGCTCTACAGAGAGACCTAGAGGAGACAAACGCTGAGCTGGAGAAGAAGCCATACACGCAGCCGCATCGCCTTGGAATTCCTGCACAGGCACTTAAATAATTACCCATTACAGGGCACAACACAAGATTGAGGACAATTAGCAAAGCGTTGAAAGACACTAACAAACTCACAAAAACATACTGCAAAAATGTTGTTTGTAGGTCAGGCCTTTGGTTCAACTAGCCTCTCCAATGGCATTGTGGAAATACTGTATGCTGGACTGTCCTTGTAATAAAAACACAAAAGTGGTGTCTTAAAATTTTATGTTTCCACACTTTCACCTTTTAAAATAAAGCTATGTACACATTTAATCTTTTCCCACAGTAAAAATAAAATAATCAGATACACAAAGCCTATGGGAAACAGAGTGAAAAAAGTAAAGCATAAACATTTTACAGTTCAAAAGGAAAATTCTGAAATCACCCAACAATTATTTAGCCTTGAGAATTTTGTAATATTGCCATTGAGTTATTATACTAGCCAAGTCTGAAAATGATCTGAAACATTTTGCTTTATATTTGATTTCCTCTTAAGAAATGATTCAGTTTGAAGTTGATCAAACATTTTGATTAATGCTTGGTGTACCACAAAACAGGTGATCTGAAATTCCAATAAATAATATGTGGTCTGATTATAGTGACCCAGATTAAGCCTACAGTACTAAATTACACTTTTGGAAAAAGTCCTAGAATACCGTCTCTAGTCCAGACATATTACTACATTCAAGGTTTATCTAGAATCATGAAATCACATTTGCAGTTAACTATTTACTAATTAAAATTAATTTAATCTGGGCCTGTGAAGTTGGCATTATGTTTGGGACTTGAAATGCATGATTTTTCACCTCAAATTACCTTTGGTTAAGAAGATTTAGCACATACATGGTCTTAACAATCAAATAAAAATTCTGAAAGTAAGGCAACATTCATACTTTTGTGGGGCCAATCCTGTAATTCATTATGAATTGACATGAGGCACCCAACAAATACATTTATTTGGAAAGTCTTTCCCCTAAGAGAAAACCAGGTCCCACTCCCTGCTTAAGTTCAAAACAAAAACATTGATTTATTTAGCATGCATAATACAAACCAATGCTGTTTATCCAAAATATCAAATCAAATATCTTGTCAAGGAAAGTAGAGAACGCAGCACTTATGAACTCAAAACCGCATGAGGTATATACTAGAATTGTGCAAAACAGACACCATATATTTTAGTAATCTGTTGTTATGCAATTTAAGTGACACCAGGTAAGGCAAAAATGCTGTTATTTCAAGATACTATTTTTGTTGTTCATCTGGACAATATACAAAGTAATTATTGATAGAGGTACTGATAAGTCCTAACCATGAGTCAAACCCCCATGAGAATATGGCCAATTAGGTGCATTGGATTCAACATAAATCATCCCAATTGGCTCATTCAAGTGTGACAACGCAGGTCATTATGAGGAACATGCAATGTGTTTAACCTCTACGGGATCGCCCCTGAGCTACAGGCGGTTAGATTTGGGTATGTCATTTTAGGCGAATTTTTTTAAAAAGGGTCCGATCACAGGTCTCCGCAATGGCTTCCTGACCAGTGCGTCTAACTGTATTTAGAGTGAGGTCTGAAATACAGCACGCAGCTCATGGAAGCCCATGCTTACTAGCATCTTAGGAGTATCAGAACTCAGGCAGATTCTGCTGCACTGCAACATTAGTGTTACTTTGTGTTGTATTATTCTTGCCCGATAAGATACTATGTGTTAGTAATATTATTGGGAGGATACATCTTATCAGTTGTCTGCTTAGCAATATTATTAAGTGATCATTTCTGAAAGAAAAAAACATCTCTCTCACACCAGTTCCTAACTGCATATGAAAACTAGCGAGCGTCCGGGCGGGGGAAAAAGAGAGTGCTAACATTGGGATCAATCTGCCTATGGTCACCCTGCAGCGTTATCTGACAGTCTATTTTAGTCTACTAGCCTGGCTCCTACCTCACAAATCTCTTTTTTTTTACTGCCATCTCTGATGGATTCTATTAGGACAACTGATGCAGCGGACTCACATCTTTGAGCTTTCCATTGTCACTTTGTATGCTGTTAGGAGCTGGACTGAAGATAATTACGTAGTTATCAACTAAAGATTACAATGACCTACTTCGACCCAACTGTCTATCCCAAGCAAAGAATAATACCACCAAGGTCATCCCTATATTAAAAGTCCAGGATCAACAAAAGAGCTCTTAAATAAAGCAATAAACCAAGATATTATGGAATTTGTTAAGTGTGGTGTCAGAATCAAGATAGTTACAAAATAAAATGTTAACTATTATAGAATAACGGCAGCAGAATAAAATCTTGATTTAAAAATTCTAGGTCCTAAAATATCATATAGGACATCGCCCTTTTAAAGCTTGCAAATCCATTTTACATTTCCTGTAAAGTTTGGTGAGACTTTGCCTGTTGTCAGAGAGTTTATTCCGTTTCATGTTGACCACGTATCCTAATTTCCCAGGAAATTGCTCAGGTGTGCTACTGTGCTTAATAAAGAGAATAATGGTGTGTTTAAGGTCCAATATAACATCTGACTAAGTGCATTGATTCATTCGAATTGGCTGAAATAGCTCAATGGTTTAAATAACTGTTCTTGGGTCACTCTTGTTGTGTGTGCTTAAAAATGACCTCCGTTCCCACATGAGCATTAGAAACTTAAAAAGGAATGAGGAGGGAGTTTATACAATATATGTTTCCTATGTTTGAAGGTAAGAGAAGGGAAGAGTAATGGATTCTAGTCAAGCATGACTCCCTCGCTCACTCTCGCCATCATTCTCACTCTCTCCCTCTGAACTGGCGTCCCCCTGCCTGTCCCCTCATGCCTCCTCTGGTGGCGGGGGCCTCTTCAGGTCGCGGATCTGCTTGATCAGGTAGTTCTTCTCGTCACAGAACTGTTCGTCCTCGGAGCGATCTGTCTGGAAGTGACTCAGGAAGTCCACCAGCTTGGCCTGGTTCTTCAGCAGGATGTCCAGCACAGGCTGAGTCTTGTTGGGGTTGGCCACAAACACCTAGGACCACACCGGACAGAACAGTCTTTGAATTGAGTGCTACAGCGTAGCATAGCCTGACATCTAGTCTAGTTGGTTAACTGGTAAATGTATGCCTTAGTATATGTTAATGGTATAATTTATTTAGAATAATACAACGGTATGAAGTTATAACTAAGTTTTAAAGGCAGCATTAATATTAATATTTCTACATGGAAATGTGAATAACATGTATTTTAGGTCAAATAACCCAAAACGGTGGAAAGCAGGACAAGCAGAGAATGAGGCCAGAATCTGTACCCTCAGCCTTGGCCTCTCCATTAATAAAACATTTATACACACCTTGAAGACATGGAAGGCCTCAAACTGGATGTTGCGGCTGTTGTCTCGCAGCATGTTCATCATCAGCTTCAAGTTCTCTGCACGACTGATGTACTTGGTCATCACAGTGAAGTTATGTCTGTCCAGAAGAAGCTCTCCCAGGAGCTGCAAAACACTTTAGTTAGTAATATAAAGGAGGGTCATCGTTGCTTTTAGGATAAGTTAGTAAGATATTTCAGTTACAGAAGAAAGTAATCATTGAGTCACATGAGAGGTCAAAACTTTAAAATATGTTTGGTTTTATAACAAAGTGATACCATGAAGCATCAAACGTGATATAGAGTACCTTCAGGGACTGCCGTTTGGTGACATAATTCTCGGAATGCAAAAGCTTCTCATATTCTGTAAACACCCTGTCATAATTGGTCTCCAGAAAATCTGCGCACATAATCTTATGTCTCGTGAGAAGATCCTAGCAACACATTTGAGAGAAAAGAACAGGATATTAGATAAAGAAATAATAGATCATACTAAGCACACTAGTGCTAACGTCCTGTCCAGGGGATGTACTTGTACATCAAGCTGCCTCACGATACAGGAGGTTGGACATAGGGCAGGAGCCTTTCTGGATCGGACAAGGCTTAGTTATAGTAAGCAGTAAGCACATAGGACATAAAGTGACAAAAGCAGCAGTGTACCTTGAATGAAGCGAAAGCATCTGAAGCGATGTCGAAGGTGGACAGCTCTACATAGCGGAAGAAGCAGTAGAAGTCCTCAGAGAAAAGAACACTGCGCGCCAGGGGTTCATGACGCAGGCACTCCCTTAGCATCATCCCACAGTTCAGAGCCACTTCCGCACTCTCGTACCTGCAAAGGTAGGATTCATGTCAGTAGTGCTCAACACTACTACGTGGGTGTGTTTTGTTGGTGATTATTAATTTAGGATCTGTTGCTATTGTCTGCAGTTGGGTCTGTAAATAGGGATGTGGCGGTCATGACATTTTGTGAGATGGTTGTCATGCAATTGACTGCTGGTCTCACGGCAATTGACCGTTAATTAACAAACACGGTTATCATCTACAGGCCTCCACGCACACAAGCCGCATATGCGCGCCTGTGGAACATCTATTTTTTTTTTTAAGTCTAATAAATCCATTTTATATACACCATCACAAATGCATTAAACCTGCCTAAAATAAATAAAGAAACACTATGATATGAAGAAAATGTATTTCAGAAGGATAGAATGAGTTGGCCTACTGTATGTTATCTGGCTATGCACCATTCCATAGGCTAGATCATTTAGCAGACACGATATGCTAATAAGTGCCATTATTTTATATTAACAATAATTTAATTAACTTAAATTAATAAAAATAGAAATGATATTTTTCCCATTCCGGAGCGAGTGCACATATGAAGAGGCTATGTAGAGCATAAAAGTTAATTAAAAAAAGTCCTATAGACTATATTTAGAGTTATTTGGCAACTTTAGTTATGAAAGATACAAATCTTAGAATGTCTTAGAAATCAAAACAAATATGGGCTGTATGATGCAACTATAGGCTATTGATGATTTGAGAAAGTCGCAAAAAGCTTGCACTCGTTTTTCCAATCATGCCGGGTAGTCTACTCCGGTTTTAGAGCGGGGCATGTGCTTAATATGAGCAGCTGAGAAATAAATATAGTAGCAGCTGGGATCCTCTTTTTAAAGGCAACCATCAAAACTCTGCTTTCACAGGATTGCATTTAGAAATGTCTGGGTTTATAAGAACACATTTCACTCCACACATCAACCACTGTTTGAGGAGCATGCAGCCTCTTGCTGCGCAACAGGTGAAACTCTGTATGCCATGGGCTCTCCAACCATGTTCCTGCAACTACCCAGTGCTTAATTTGGGAAACTAAGTGAAATCTGTTTAGGAACATAGAGTGAGGGGGAAAAGTATTTGATCCCCTGCTGATTTTGTACGTTTGCCCACTGACAAAGAAATGATCAGTCTATAATTTTAATGGTAGGTTTATTTGAACAGTGAGAGACAGAATAACAAAAAAAATACAGAAAAACGCATGTGAAAAATGTTATAAATTGATTTGCATTTTAATGAGGGAAATAAGTATTTGACCTCTCTGCAAAAGATGACTTAGTACTTGGTGGCAAAACCCTTATTGGCAATCACAGAGGTCAGACGTTTCTTGTAGTTGGCCACCAGGTTTGCACACATCTCAGGAGGGATTTTGTCCCACTCCTCTTTGCAGATCTTCTCCAAGTCATTAAGGTTGAGGCTGACGTTTGGCAACTCGAACCTTCAGCTCCCTCCACAGATTTTCTATGGGATTAAGGTCTGGAGACTGGCTAGGCCACTCCAGGACCTTAATGTGCTTCTTCTTGAGCCACTCCTTTGTTGCCTTGGCCGTGTGTTTTGGGTCATTGCCATGCTGGAATACCCATCCACGACCCATTTTCAATGCCCTGGCTGAGGGAAGGAGGTTCTCACCCAAGATTTGACGGAACATGGCCCCGTCCATTGTCCCTTTGATGCGGTGAAGTTGTCCTGTCCCCTTAGCAGAAAAACACCCCCAAAGCATAATGTTTCCACCTCCATGTTTGACGGTGGGGATGGTGTTCTTGGGGTCATAGGCAGCATTCCTTCTCCTCCAAACACAGCGAGTTGAGTTGATGCCAAAGAGCTCCATTTTGGTCTCATCTGACCACAACACTTTCACCCAGTTGTCCTCTGAATCATTCAGATGTTCATTGGCAAACTTCAAACGGGAATGTATATGTGCTTTCTTGAGCAGGGGGACCTTGCGGGCGCTGCAGGATTTCAGTCCTTCACGGCGTAGTGTGTTACCAATTGTTTTCTTGGTGACTATGGTCCCAGCTGCCTTGAGATCATTGACAAGATCCTCCCGTGTAGTTCTGGGCTGATTCCTCACCGTTCTCATGATCATTGCAACTCCACGAGGTGAGATCTTGCATGGAGCCCCAGGCCGAGGGAGATTGACAGTTCTTTTGTGTTTCTTCTATTTGCAAATAATCGCACCAACTGTTGTCACCTTCTCACCAAGCTGCTTGGTGATGGTCTTGTAGCCCATTCCAGCCTTGTGTAGGTCTACAATCTTGTCCCTGACATCCTTGGAGAGCTCTTTGGTCTTGGCCATGGTGGAGAGTTTGGAATCTGATTGATTGATTGATTGCTTCTGTGGACAGGTGTCTTTTATACAGGTAACAAACTGAGATTAGGAGCACTCCCTTTAAGAGTGTGCTCCTAATCTCAGCTCGTTACCTGTATAAAAGACACCGGGGAGCCATAAATCTTTCTGATTGAGAGGGGGTCAAATACTTACTTCCCTCATTAAAATGCAAATCAATTTATAACATTTTTCACATGCGTTTTTCTGGATTTTTTTGTTGTTATTCTGTCTCTCACTGTTCAAATAAACCTACCATTAAAATTATAGACTGATCATTCCTTTGTCAGTGGGCAAACGTACAAAATCAGCAGGGGATCAAATACTTTTCCCCCTCACTGTAGATAGTAATAGGTTTTCACAACAAAACATATTTCATTAAACTGTCTGCGTACTTGAGAAAGGAATGAAGGAGAAAGAGGAAACGCAAAGTGGTGAGATATTCTGTAACTAAAAGTAATGTGTCGGCCTAATTCTTTTTTATATTTAATGCCCTATTAGAAGGCTATTCAAAATTGAATTCACTATAAATTGTAGGCCAACTCTGTAAGCCGCTCTCCACAATCAATGAACCAATAGCATTGCCTAGGCCTATACGTTCTCTCCCAAACTCATTGATAGAAAACGTTTGGAGCGTAGCATATGGTTAACAGTCCGTCCTGTATGCATTTTAGTATAGGCTAGACCAATTATGTACCAAATATAATATATATTTTATGCAGTGCGTAATATACATATAACAGCACAATCATTTTAATTCAGTTATTTATTTTTTAGCTTGGGCTCTTATATAGGCCTATGCGTATGCATAAGCTCTAATAATATTGCCGTTTTGAATGAATCATCACCTTAGAAAGCGCTGTCCATTTTGTTGTGATAGGATTTGAAACAACATCCACAACGACCAATGTTTTCCACTCAGTTTCAACCTGTTGTTGAACTTCTTTCTTCAAATTGATCATCACAGTGAGGTGAGTTTTAAAAGCATGATATTGTTTTGATGTCATTTTTGATTGCATTTCTATTAATGTCAGAGTGGTTAGAGGGACAATACCAACGCATGTCCAGAGTGCATAAGAGGAGATTACTGTGACAACGGTCACGTGGAAATGTACTGATACGGTCACCCTATCTGTAAATGAACAAACAGGGAGTTAAATGCCTAAAAAGTCCATTAAAATGGGGACAAACCTAACTAAAATAGATAAATCCATGCCTCTTGCTTATCAGGTCTACTGATCTAACAGATGGCAGATGGGCAGCTTTGACTCACCCTTTCAGCAGCATGAAGAGGATCTGTGGGTGTGAGGAGATATACTCAACCGTGGGCGTACGGGTGCCAATCTGACGCCGTACAATGTTGCTGAACAGCTGGACCACATCCTTCTTTCCCTGGTGGACAATGATGAGACGCATTACAATCAATGAAGAATAGGAGGGTGATACTGTATGCACATCTTTAAATAAAGACTGATATAAAGGAATGAGAGGCCCACACAGAATACTGTCACTGCCCACTGTTTTATTCCTGCACTCTGCATTTGCTGTGTGCGGACCTCTCAAACATTTAAATCAAGCAGTGGGAATGATGATCACATTGTGCCTTTATGCTCCTCCCTCTTCTGTATTGATTCATACATCCACTGTGGACTACCGTTGTATCAAGAATGCATTTACCCCCCCGCACAAAACTAATGGGTAGAACATTTCCCCACCTCAAAATCAATCCTTTGCAGGTTTGCAATGAGAGCAATAAGGAGGTTGGTGTTGTACAGCTCCTGGGCCAGTTGGGCAACAGCCTCCGTTTGGGGCTCCTTGTCCCCTGTACCACAAAGCACCTCTTTCAGAGATGAAAGGTTCTTAGACACCTCTTCTGCAACCTGGTGACAAGAAGATATGAGGGAACAGCACTTAGTTAAATCAGGGGCTGCATCTGAAATGGCACCCTATTCCCTATAATATAGTGCACTTTTAACCAAAACCCATATGTGGCTTTGGTCAAAAGTAATGCACTATATAGGGATTAGGGTGCCATTTCAGACGCATCCAATGACTCTCACGCCATTTCTATATGAAGCTGCTGTCTTGATGCTCAAACGTTAGAGACCAACTTTAACTAACAAATGCCAGACAGACAATTTCTAGTGTGCTCTCAAAACAGCAGTCCAGAAGTATGACTTGACCTTTTCACATTTTTTGCTTTCTGCCGCGTCCAGCTTTTCCAAGTAAGCCACGTTCTCCTTCAGACTCTTCACAATCTCTGCTGGGCTCTTCTGAGACTTCCCGAAGGGGAAAGGCATGATGAGAAGGTGATGAGTTGAGTCTGGATGTAGAATGGAAAAAAGGCACCGCTTTCCCTTTGGATAAAATGCATTGCAGACGAATGATGAGCTATTACGTAAATAAACTGCAGCACACATGGTCTGACAGATCATGGCCTATGCCAACACTGAAAAATGCACATTACAGTACACTATGGTAACCAGAGCCTCACATATACATACAGTTGAAGTTGGAAGTTGTTGGAAGTACATGCACTTAGGTTGGAGTCATTAAAACTCGTTTTCAACCAATCCACAAATGTCTTGTTAACAAACTATAGATTTGGCAAGTCGGTTAGGACATCTACTTTCATTTTTCCCAACAATTGTTTACAGGACAGATTATTTCATTTACAATTCACTGTATCATAATTCCAGTGGGTCAGAAGTTTACATACACTAAGTTGACTGTGCCTTTAAACAGCTAGGACAATTGCAGAAAATGATGTCATGGCTTTAGAAGCTTCTGATAGACTATCATTTGAGTCAATTGGAGGTGTACCTGTGGATGTATTTCCAGGCCTACGTTAAAAGTCAGTGTCTCTTTGCTTGCCATCATGGGAAAATCAAAAGAAAACATTGTAGACCTCTGGTTCATCCTTGGGAGCAATTCCCAAACGCCTGAATGTACCATGTTCATCTGTACAAACAATAGTACGCAAGTATAAACACCATGGGACCACGCAGCCATCACACCGCTCTGGAAGGAGATGCGTTCTGTCTCCTAGAGATGAACGTACTTTGGTGCAAAAAGTGCAAATCAATCCCAGAACAGCCGCAAAGGACCTTGTGAAGATGCTGGAGGAAACAGGTACAAAATGATCTATATCCACAGTAATACGAGTCCTATTTCAACATTACTTTTCAAGGCCGCTGAGCAAGGAAGAAGCCGCTGCTCCAAAACCAGCATAAAAAAGCCAGACTACGGTTTGCAACTGCACATGGGGACAAAGATCGTACTTTTTTGGAGAAATGTCCTCTGGTCTGATGAAACAAAAATAGAACTGTTTGGCCATAATGACCATTATTATGTTTGGAGGAAAAAGGGGGAAGCTTGCAAGCCGAAGAACACCATCTCAACTGTGAAGCACGGGGGTGGCAGGATCATGTTGTGGGGGTGCTTTTCTGCAGGCGGGACTGGTGCACTTCACAAAATAGACAGCATCATGTGGAAGGAAAATTATGTGGATATATTGAAGCAACATCTCAAGACATCAGTCAGGAAGTTAAAGCTTGGTCGCAAATGGCTCTTCCAAATGGACAATGACCCCAAGCATACTTCCAAAGTTGTGGCAAAATGGCTTAAGGACAACAAAGTCAAGGTATTGGAGTGGCCATCACAAAGCTTTGACCTCAATACTATAGAAAATTTGTGGGCAGAACTGAAAAAGTGTGTGCGAGCAAGGAGGCCTACAAACCTGACTCAGTTACACCAGAAGGAATGAGCCAAAATTCACCCAACTTATTGTGGGAAGCTTGTGGAAGGCTACCATCTAACACCTTTGGGATGAATTGGAACTCCGACTGCGAGCCAGGCCTAATCGCCCAACATCAGTGCCCGACCTCTCTAATGCTCTTGTGGCTTAATGGAAGCAAGTCCACACAGCAATGTTCCAACATCTAGTGGAAAACCTTCCCAGAAGAGTGGAGGCTGTTATAGCAGCAATGTTCCAACATCTAGTGGAAAACCTTCCCAGAAGAGTGGAGGCTGTTATAGCAGCAATGTTCCAACATCTAGTGGAAAACCTTCCCAGAAGAGTGGAGGCTGTTACAGCAGCAATGTTCCAACATCTAGTGGAAAACCTTCCCAGAAGAGTGGAGGCTGTTACAGCAGCAAGGGGGGACCAACTCCATGTTAATGCCCAGAATTTTGGAATGAGATGTTCAACGAGCAGGTGTCCACATACTTCTGGTCATGTAGTGTATTAATATATGGCTCTGATGGTAACTAACAAATCAAATCATGTCCTGACAATGGCATATTAGCTCATCACCATAATCAGCCTAAGCTGTAGGCTACATTGACAGCTACACATGTTATTTATCTTTTTGGTCTTTTGCACCCCAGTATCTCTACTTGCACATCAGCATCTGCACATTGATCACTCCAGCATTAATGCTAAATTGTAATTACTTTGCCTCTATGGCCTATTTATTGCCTAACCTCCCTAATCTTCTACATTTGCACACACTGTGCATAGATTTTTCTATTGTGTTATTCCATTATTAAACGTTTATTCCATGTGTAACTCTGTGTTGTTGTCGCACTGCTTTGCTTTATCTTGGCCAGGTCGCAGTTGTAAATGAGAACTTGTTCTCAACTGGCCTAGCTGGTTAAATAAAGGTGAAATTAATCAAACAATTCGTGGTCAGACAATAGAAAACAGAATGATCAGATCATAGCAACCAGCTGGGTCAAATCTAATGCAGGATCCCTGGGAGTTACATGTTAGGAAGTTAGCTAGGTGTCTATCTGTATTGGGCCATCCCCACCCATAGCCAAATGGTAAACTATTATAGGAGTTATTGGTGATTTTCCAAAGTAATATCCGGGTGTCACTCAAACGTGCTGATTACATCGCTATTATGTTATGCTACCTTTCAGTTAGACCGTGGCATTGAGTTTGTTGAGAATTAGTTACAACTGATGATTGATTAGCTAGCTACTTTTAGTTGTGCTTGCTAGATAGCTTAGTTTGTTGACATTGTGCATGAACCTATAGAACACTGACAGCTAGCTAGCTAGATAGCTAGCTAGCCAAATGTTCATCTTGGCTCGCTAACTTGGCTAGATAAATAAAATTGTGACAACACACTAAATAACCACGAGAACACAGTCAAATACAATTTCCAGAAAGTTACTATCTAGCTCAGTAGCAAGCGACCAGTAGTTATTAGTTAAAAACAAAGAACGATTAGCAAACTCACAGCTGGCTAGCTGCTAGCTCGTTTAGCACGCTACAGTAGCTTTTTTTTTAACACTCACCAAGCTCAGGAGGTGACTTCGAAATGTTTACAAAATATCCTGTGGGGAGTGTAATACTTCTACTAAACCTATACACCACACCTATTAACGAACTTCATCACTATCGTGCAAAATGATTTTCTAAAAAGTATTTCTACTGGCTAATTGTTGTCAAACAACTTCATTTCCCCCAACTCCTCGTTCTGGAGAAGAGGGCGGGTATGTTAGGTTTGACATGTTCGATTGGCATCATTTTAAACCAATCAAACTTAAACGCTGGAACGACACGGTCCTAATCCCCGCCCCTTGAACCCAAAAATTGCAACAATGTTGCATTGATACATTTTGATTAAATCGATGAAAAAGTATAATTTCTTCAGATTACAGTAACAGATGTAGCTATTTGAGGATACATTGTAGCAAGCCCGGTGTACCGGTTTCAATCAACTTGGAAACGTATTTGAAATGCTCATCAAAATACTGCATCAAACAGTAGACCTTTATGCACCACAAAATATTTCCAGCTATTATAGGCCTACATATTGACAAAACATTATTTACAGTTACTGACATTTTCTCAGATGCACCAGCCAGGTTGACCAGTTGTACATGTAGGCCCTATATTTCCTAATAAGGTCAACATGGGTTTAAATGCTAATTGTAAAATACTTTTTTTTTTGCACATTAGACAAACGGCCGTACTGAAGAATGAATAGCCAGTCCCGGCTAGGGTTGCAAAGGGTCGGATATTTTCCGGTAAACTTCTGGAAATTTTCCATGGGAAGTTAAGCCCGGGAATTTGGGGAATTTTGCTCAAATTGCTTATAACAGTGAACCTTTTTTGTGGGATACACATAAGGCAATAGGTCTAGGTCTTGTGGCATATTTTGGTTAAACTATCCCCAATTCAATGGAATTGCAACTCTGCATGCACAGTGCACTCTTCCATCACATGTACAGCTGATGTTCAAGGTATTGAGCTCACACTACTGCACTGTCTGAGCCAAGGACTACATGCTTTCTGGCAAGTTTTGATTACAATACTGGATGGGGTGAATGTATTTTATATGACATACATGATTTTGTGTTAACTAGTAAATAGTAGCCTGCAGCAAAGTGTGTTTAAATCATTTCTAACTTGTTAACAATTTCTGCTAGTTAGTTGTTTCTACCACGTGGGTGTTAGCTTGCTTGAGCCTGCTAACTGAGGAGTGTTAATTCACCTGTTTCCATTCATGTTTCATTTTAAAAAATGTGTCTTACAAAGGAGTTGTTTAATCTAACTGCTTAACTATTTATCTGTACAGTTGTTTGTTTTTTACTCATTTTTTTCTGTACATGGAATTGTATTTGGGGTTTTAAACCATTTTTTTCTAATCTTTACTGGAAAATGCCACAGGCACTATCTAATGTGTGGAGACATTTCACTGCAGCTAATATAGAAGGAAAAGTTGTGTACATTTGCAAATACTCTGGCAAATCATATGTGAAGAATGCAACAAAGATGCAGAACCATCTGGCCAAGAGCATAAAGTTCCCTCAACGCTCACAACAAGCGACCTCTGACAAATGTCCCTCTACTTCTATTCGAGGTGAAAATGATGAATCAGACACCTTATCGATAGCAACGGCTCATGGTCATCCTGGAATCAGAAGTTTTTTTGACTCAATGGAGGAACATAGTCAGAGAAATGCTGATGAATGTCTTGCTCGAGCTGTGTATGCAACTGGTTCCCCTCTGATGCTCACAGGCAATGTGTAACCAACATACACCCCTCCAACCAGACATGCTTTATCTACTCATTTGCTGGATGCAGAATAAACAGAGTTCAAGTGATGGTTAAGCAAATCATAGAGAAAGCAGACTGTATTGCAATCATCTCTGATGGGGGGTCGAATGTTCGTGGGCAAGGAATAATTAACTACATCATCTCCACCCCTCAACCAGTATTCTACAAGAGCGCAGACACAAGGGACAACAGACACACCAGTCTCTACATTGTAGATGAGCTGAAGGCAGTCATCAATGACCTTGGATAAAAAAAGAAAGTCTATATACAGTGTGTGCAAATGGCGTGAAGAGGTAGGCAATAAATAGGCTATAGTAGCGAAGTAAATTACAATTTAGCAGATGATGATGTGCAAGTAGAGATACTGGTGTGCAAAAGAGCAGAAAAGTAAATAAAAACAGTATGGGGATGAGGTAGATTGGGTGGGCTATTTACAGATGGCTATGTACAGCTGCAGCGATCGTTTAGCTGCCCAGATAACTGGTGTTTAAAGTTAGTGAGGGAGATATAAGTCTCCAGCTTCAGCGATTTTTGCAATTCGTTCCAGTCACTGGCAGCAGAGAACTGGAAGGAAAGGCGGCCAAAGGAGCTGTTGGCTTTGGGGATGACCAGTGAGATATACCTGCTGGAGCACGTGCTACGGGTGGGGTTTGTTATCGTGACCAGTGAGCTGAGATAAGGCAGAGCTTTACCTAGCATAGACTTATAGATGATCTGGAGCCAGTGGGTCTGGCGACGGATATGTAGCGAGGGCCAGCCGACTACAGCATACAGATCGCAGTGGTGGGTGGTACGAGGGACTTTGGTAACGAAACGGATGGCACTGTCATAGACTGCATCCAGTTTGCTGAGTAGAGTATTGGAAGCTATTTTGTAGATGACACCGCCGAAGTCGAGGATAGTCAAAGTCACCATTATTAGTCAGTTGTACAACCAAATGCCTTCAACCGAAATGTGTCTTCCGCATTTAACCCAACCTTTCTGAATCAGAGAGGTGCGGGGGGCTGCCTTAATCGACATCCACGTCTTCGGCGCCCGGGGAACAGTGGGTTAACTGCCTTGTTCAGGGGCAGAACGACAGATTTTTTACCTTGTCAGCTCGGGGATTCGAACTTGCAACCCTCCGGTTACAAGTCCAACGCTCTAACCACTAGGCTACCTGCCGCCCTAGTCAGTTTTACTAGGGTAAGTTTGGCGGCGTGAGTGAAGGAGGCTTTGTTGAGAAATAGAAAGCCGATTCTAGATTTGATTTTGGATTGGAGATGTTTAATATGAGTCTGGAAGGAGGATTTACTGTTTAGCCAGACACCTAGATATTTGTAGTTGTCCACATATTCTAGGTCAGAACCGTCCATGGTAGTGATGCTAGTGAGGCGGGCAGGTGCGGGCAACGAACGGTTGAAAAGCATGCATTTGGTTTTACTAGCGTTTAGGAGCAGTTGGAGGCCACGGAAGAAGTGCTGTATGGCATTGAAGCTCGTTTTGAGGTTAGTTAACACAGTGTCCAAAGAAGGGCCAGAAGTATACAGAATGGTGTTGTCCGCGTAGAGGTGGATCAGGGAATCACCCGCAGCAAGAGCGACATCATTGATGTATACAGAGAAAAGAGTTGGCCCGAGAGTTGAACCCTGTGGTACCCCCATAGAGACTGCCAGAGGTCCGGACAGCAGGCCCTCCGATTTGACACACTGAACTAAAAAGTAGTTGGTGAACCAGGCGAGGCAGTCATTTGAGAAACCAAGGCTATTGAGTCTGCCAATAAGAATACGGTGATTGACAGAGTCGAAAGCCTTGGACAGGTCGATGAAGACGGCTGCACAGTACTGTCTTTTATCGATGGCGGTTATGACATTGTTTAGTAGCTTGAGCGTGGCTGAGCTCGGAAACTGGATTGCACAGAGGAGAAGGTACAGTGGGATTCGAAATGGTCAGTGATCTGTTTATTAACTTGGCTTTCGAAGACTTTAGAGAGGCCGGGCAGGATGGATATAGGTCTATAGCAGTTTGGGTCTAGAGTGTCACCCCCTTCGAAGAGGGGGATGACCGCCGCAGCTTTCCAATCTTTAGGGATCTCGGACGATACGAAAGAGAGGTTGAACAGGCTGGTAATAGGGGTTGCAACAATGGCGGCGGATAGTTTTAGAAAGAGAGTGTCCAGATTGTCAAGCCCAGCTGATTTGTACGGGTCCAGGTTTTGCAGCTCTTTCAGAACATCTGCTATCCTGATTTGGGTGAAGGTGAAGCTGGGAAGGCTCGGGCAAGTAGCTGCGGGGGGCGGAGCTGTTGGCCGGGGTTGGGGTAGCCAGGAGGAAAGCATGGCAGCCGTAGAGAAATGCTTATAGACATTTTTGATTATCATGGATTTATCGATAGTGACCGTGTTACCTAGCCTCAGTGCAATGGGCAGCTGGGAGGAGGTGCTCTTGTTCTCTATTGACTTTACAGTGTCCCAAAATTTTGGGGAGTTAGATCTGCAGGATGCAAATTTCTGTTTGAAAAAGCTAGCCTTTGCTTTCCTGACTGACTGCGTGTATTGGTTCCCGACGAAGATGAATTTAAGTAGGAACATCAGGTTATTCTCTTCAAATCATCGTCACCTACACTGCTCTCATCACCACTCAGGATCATCAACATGGCTGATTAGCCGTCCTCAGAAGACCACTAAACTAGAACAAGTGCAAGTAAACAGACAACTAAGAAGAAGGACATTGTGACATCTTGTGGACAATCAGAACTTACACCTGAGAACAAAGGAGAAAGCCACCCGAAAAAGAAGGTCCAATCGAACCCTTCTCACAAAGCGGAACCCTTTCCACGAAGGCCTGGGCCCAACAGAGATACCCGACGAATACCTTCAACGCTTAAAGACATGCATTACTTCTTACCCAAAAGAGCGGCAGTTCTGGGCAAGGTATTAGGGCTACTGTCATCTCGTTAGAGAACTAAAATCACAATCATCACAAAAACATTCTCTTTATCCTTGATATTTTCTACACAACATAAAGGTTGTAAACCTGATATACAGTGTAAAAGCACTTCAATGTTTACAAAATTTTAATGACATCACAAAATAGACGTTAATTTTCCATATTCCATACCTCATCATTCCCAACAATCGAATGTTGAAATATATTGTCCCAGTGTTCATTGTGGGATGTTGAGTTTTTGGCGGCAAACTCTTTTGTAACACAGAGACATTCCATTCACCCATACTAGAGACCAGAAAGTAGCTGCATTACAATTTACGATCGACGTGAGGTGTCATAAAAACCCCACATGAATCATTACTGTGTGGGAGCAAAGTCTTGCATCCTGCTCATCGTAATATCTGCAGTGCTGCTCGTGGCAACGTCATTTCGCTGAGTCTACCTTTAAGTTTGGCATTGATATCTTAAAAATATGGAAACTATTAACAATGAACTTTTTTGACTATGTAACACTAATGCTTAAAATAATAATAAAAAATCTTCTAATGGACTAAATGTCAGATTTACTCAAAATGTGGTCTTTGGACTCATCACAATAGTCCCTAAAGAGTTTGAAAAAATAACATTGATGCATTCGAAGATAGTACATACGCTAATATATGCTAAAATATACCACAAATACTTGACAAATATTCTTCTCATGAACCATAGGACCAAATGACACCACGTTTGGAATGTAGGCCCATGGTACCATTATAGAGTGCTTGCTTTGTTATCCAACTGATCTTGTGCCCTTTCTGTCATCCTGTGAACCCTGTTCATTGCTGCTCGCAGCAATATTTTATATATTTATCGACTTTGACATTGTCCATATTCATAGTGATATGGGAATATCATTCAGTGTTCGCATTGATTTTATGGTGATGATAGACTATCTAAAATGGGGGGTGCATCAGGATTTCCCATCCAACTAGGATGTGGACGCAACATACATCATTGACAATATGAAAGGTCTTACAAACAATCTACTGTACATAGCTAGGTAGGTATTGTGCAGTCAAAGAGGTGATACTTTTTAGGTGAAAGACAGCAGAAAAACAAGAATTTTGTCCGGAAAGAAGCGGGTCATGGTCAAAACAACGTTACGGACATGGCGTCAGGCAGCCCCTGTATTATGGTAAGTATTGAAATGCTAAGTCAAATCGTGCACTCAAAATAACTGGTGTAAGTATAACGTTGCCAGGGCAAAGAGGGAGGGGTCATCACTTTGTTTTTATACGGATATGCGTGCCATTTGCCCCTGTAAAATGACCTTTTCCAGATTATTACAACGTGTTTGTGTTATTTTATTTATGATTCTTTCAAACTTGTCCTTCTCGCATGCGCAACTTAAAATTACTCTTATTTTCATCTCAACAACAATGGCTGTATGAATGCATCCAAGGGCATTGCAAGGGTGCTACATATATGGCAGATGTTGTGATACATACCACTATTATAAACTGGGTGGTTCGAGCTCTGAATGCTGATTGGCTGACAGCCGTGGTATATCAGACCATATACCATGAGTATGATAAATCATTTATTTTTACTGCTCTAAGTATGTTGCTAACCAGTTTATAATAGCAATAAGTCGTCTCGGGGGTTTGTGGTATATGGCTCATATACCACGGCCAAGGGCTGTATCCAGGCACTCTGCGTTGCGTCCTGCATAAGAACAGAAGAACCTTAAATGTGGTATATTGGCTATTTACCACACCCCCTCTGGCATTATTGCTTAAATATTCCCTTGGTTCATACAGTAGGATGAGCATTAGGGTAAAATGTTAAATTAGCACCAATGACGGCGTTAGAGTTGTTTTCTCTAAGGAACTAACATAGTGCAAATTATATAATCTAACTTAGTCTATCCAATACAATGTTTGTGTTCAGTCCTGTCAGAGAGGAAGAGGCAAAGTGAGAGGAATAGCTGGGCCCCAAATCTGTCTTCTCCAGCAAGTTGCGTTTTTCTTTTTTTTGCTCACTAAGCAAGGAGGTCAATGAGAGTGTTGGATTTGGTTAACAACGTGTGGCTTATTTGATGGAATAGAAGTTTGGTAATGATTAGGTTGATACAAGTGTACTTATAAAAGTAGGACGTCGTCACTACTTACCACAAAGTCAAAAACTGCACCCATATCTACATTTTCTTAAAATGTGATTTTACACCTAACCTTAACCATACTGCTAACCGTATGTCTAAACTTAACCTTAAATTTAAAAAAAGCAAATTTTTGTTTTCATGAATTTTGACTTTGTGGCTGTGGTAACTAGTGGAAACCGTTGTGCCTGGTCTCGCATGTATATCTGCTCTCTCATTGGCTATAATGGTCCAACCTGATCTTGCCTCCTCCCAACTGCCTTCCATTTTTGAAGACATTTATTTTAATTGTTACAGCGGCCACTAGAGTACTTGGTCAATATAATGGATAATCTGTGGTTTGGATCTGAGAACCTCCCCGACTCTTCACCGAATGCGAACACATTCGGGCCTGTCTGATTGGTCCAGAAATTGATGGGTTGGGCCAGAGCCAGAACACACGTGGGTAAAGTGCCATTTAGAAAATTCAACATTGGCTTTGATACTGATTGGTTAGAGATTATCCAATCGCTGATGACTTTGATTTGTACAACAACACTCGTGCCACTCGTCACCACAAATTACTTAAATGATGGCAGTCTCGGACTAAAGTATGTATCGAACGACAGCGCAGCAGAAGAATTTTGTCGTGTTACTTCCTGAATTTAAAATTGATTACATTTAGATTTTTTTGTCACTGGCCTACACACAATACCCCAATAATATTAAAGTGTAATTATGTTTTAGAAATGTTTACAAATTAATAATAAATGGAAAGCTGCAATGTCCTGAGTCAATACTTATTCAACCCCTTTGTTATGGCAAGGCTAAATAAGTTCAGGAATAAAAATGTGCTTAACAAGTCACATAAGTTAAGGACTCACTCTGTGTGCAATACTAGTGTTTAATATGATTTTTATATGATTATATGATTTAATATGATTTAATATGACTGAATACAAACAGTGCAGCTACTCCCTCCGCAAGGCAATCAAACAAGCTAAGCGTCAATATAGAGACAAAGTAGAGTCACAATTCAATGGCTCAGACACAAGAGGAATGTGGCAGGGTCTACAGTCAATCACGGACTACAAAGAAAACCAGCCCCGTCGCGGACCATGACGTCCTGCTCCCAGACAAACTAAACAACTTCTTTGCTCGCTTTGAGGACAATACAGTGCCACCGACACGGCCCGCTACCAAAACCTGCGGGCTCACCTTCACCGCAGCCAATGTGAGAAAACATTTAAATGTGTTAACCCTCGCAAGGCTGCCGGCCCAGATGGCATCCCTGGCCGTGTCCTCAGAGCATGCGCAGACCAGCTGGCTGGTGTGTTTACGGACATATTCAATCAGTCCCTATCCCAGTCTGCTGTTCCCACATGCTTCAAGAGGGCCACCATTGTTCCTGTTCCCAAGAAAGCTAAGGTGACTGAGCTAAATGACTATCGCCCGTAGCACTCACTTCCGTCATCATGAAGTGCTTTGAGAGATTAGTCAAGGATCATATCACCTCCATCCTGCCAGACACCCTGGACCCACTCCAATTTGCTTACCGTCCCAATAGGTCCACAGACGACGCAATCGCAATCACACTGCATACTGCCCTAACCCATCTGGACAAGAGGAATACTTATGTAAGAATGCTGTTCATCGACTACAGCTCAGCATTTAACACCATAGTTCCCTCCAAGCTCGTCATTAAGCTCGAGACCCTGGGTCTCGACCCAGCCCTGTGCAACTGGGTCCTGGACTTCCTGACGGGCCGGTCCCAGGTGGTGAGGGTAGAAACAACATCTCCACCCCGCTGATCCTCAACACTGGGGCCCCACAAGGGTGCGTTCTCAGCCCTCTCCTGTACTCCCTGTTTACCCATGACTGCGTGGCCAAGCACGCATCCAACTCAATCATCAAGTTTGCTGACGACACTACAGTGGTAGGCTTGATTACCAACAACGACGAGACGGCCTACAGAGAGGAGGTGAGGGCCCTCGGAGTGTGGTGTCAGGAAAATAACCTCTCACTCAATGTCAACAAAACAAAGGAGATGATCGTGGACTTCAGGAAACAGGAGAGGGAGCACCCTATCCACATCGAGGGGACAGTAGTGGAGAAGGTGGAAAGTTTTAAGTTCCTCGGCGTACACATCACGGACAAACTGAATTGGTCCACCCACACAGACAGCGTGGTAAAGAAGGCGCAATAGCGCCTCTTCAACCTCAGGAGGCTGAAGAAATTTGGCTTGTCACCAAAATCACTCACAAACTTTTACAGATGCACAATCGAGAGCATCCTGTCGGGCTGTATCACCGCCTGGTACGCAACTGCTCCGCCCACAACCGTAAGGCTCTCCAGAGGGTAGTGAGGACTGCACAACGCATCACCGGGTTAAACTACCTGCCCTCCAGGACACCTACACCACCCGATGTCACAGAAAGGCCAAAAGATCATCAAGGACAACAACCACCCGAGCCACTGCCTGTTCACCCCGCTATCATCCAGAAGGCGAGGTCAGTACAGGTGCATCAAAGCTGGGACCGAGAGACTGAAAAACAGCTTCTACCTCAAGGCCATCAGACTGTTAAACAGCCATCACTAACATTGAGTGGCTGCTGCCAAAATACTGACTTAAATCTCTAGCCACTTTATACATAGGAATTGGATGTAACAAATGTATCACTAGCCACTTTAAACAATTTTGTATATAATGTTTACGTATCCGACATACTCATATCAAATGTATACACTGTACTCTAAACCATCTACTGTATCTTGCCTATGCCGTTCGGTCATCGACCCAAATCTCTAGCCACTTTAATAATTATAATTGGATGAAATAATGTATCACTAGCCACTTTAAACAATGCCATTTATATAATGTTTACATATCCTACATTACTCATCTCATATATATGTGTATATACTGTACTCCATACCATCTACTGCATCTTGCCTATGCCGGTCAGCCATCGCTCATCCATATATTTATATGTACATACTCGTATTCATTCCTTTACTCTTGTGTGTATAAGGTAGTTGTTGTGAATTTGTTAGATTACTTGTTAGATACTACTGCATGGTCGGAACTAGAAGCACAAGCATTTCGCTACACTCGCATTAACATCTGCTAACCATGTGTATGTGACAAATAAAATTTGATTTGATTTGAATATGACTACTTCATCTCTGTACCCCACACATAAAATTGTCTGTAAGGTCCCTCAGTCGAGCAGTGAATGTCAAACACAGATTCAACCAAAAAGACCAGGGAGGTTTTTCAATACCTCGCAAAGAAGGGCATTGGGTAAAAATGAATAGCAGACATTGAATATCACTTTGAGCATGGTGAAGATATTACACTTTGGATGGTGTATCAATACACCTAGTCACAACAAATATACAAGGCCAAATCTACACTGGAGTTGCTTATCAAGAAGAAAGTGACTGTTCGATTTAAAAATTTGATTTAAATCTGCTTGAAAATCTATGACAAGACTTGAAAATGGTTCTCTAGCAATGATCAAAAACCAATTTGACAGAGCTTGAAGAATTATGAAAAAAATAAATGGGCAAATATTGTACAATCCAGGTGTGCAAACCTCTTAGACTTGCCCAGAAAGACTTAAAGCTGTAATCGCTGCCAAAGTTGATTCTAACATGTATTTACTCAGGGGAATGAATTTACTGAAAATTAAAATTAAAATAAAAAGTAGGGAAAGGGGGATACCTAGTCAGTTGTACAAATGTGTCTTCCGCATTTAACCCAACCCCTCTGAATCTGAAAGGTGCGGGGGGCTGCCTTAATCAACATCTACGTCTTTGGCGCCCAGGGAACAGTGGGTTAACTGCCTTGCTCAGGGGCAGAACGACAGATTTGTACCTTATCAGCTTGAGGATTAAATCCAGCAACCTTTCGGTTACTGGCCCAACGCTCTAACCACTAGGCTACCTGCCGAGTAGGGCTGTGCAATATGGCCTAAAAATCATCTACATTTTTTTTTCAAACTTATGGGCGATTCATGATATATACAGTGCATACGGAAAGTATTCAGACCCCATAACTTTTTCCACATTTTGTTACATTACAGCCTTATTCAAAAATGGATTAAAGTAATGACAAAGCAAAAACAGGTTCTTAGAAATGTTTGCAAATGTCTAAAAAAACCCCGGAAATGTCACATTTAAATACGTATTCAGACCCCTTACTCAGTTCTTTGTTGAAGCACCTTTGACAGCAATTACAGCCCCGAGTCTTCTTGAATATGACACTACAAGCGTGGCACACCTGTATTTAGGGAGTTTATCCCATTCTTCTCTGCAGATCCTCTCAGGCTCTGTCAGGTTGGATGGGGAGCGTCGCTGCACAGCTATTTTCAGCTCTCTCCAGAGATGCTAAATTGGGTTCAAGCCCGGGCTCTTGCTGGGCCCCTCAAGGACATTCAGAGACTTGTCTTGAATCGACACCTGTGTTGTCTTGGCTGTGTTCTTAGGGTCGTTGTGATGTTGGAAGGTGAACCTTCGTCCCCAGTCTGAGCGCTCTGGAGCAGGTTTTTATCAAGGATCTGTCTGTACTTTGCTCTGTTCATCTTTCCCTCCATCCTGACGAGTCTCCAAGTCCCTGCTGCTGAAAAGCATCCCTACAGCGTGATGCTGCCAGGTTTCCTCCAGACATGACACTTGGCATTCAGGCCAAAGAGTTCAATCTTGGTTTCATTAGACCAGAAAATCGTATTTCTCATAGTCCGAGAGTCCTTTAGGTGCCTTTGGGCAAACTGCATTTTACTGAGAGGCGGCTTCCGTCTGGCCACTCTACCATAAAGGCCTGATTGGTGGAGTGTTGCAGAGATGGTTGTCTTTCTGGAAGGTTCTCCCATGTCCACAGAGAGAGAGAGAGCAAGGCTCTGTCAGAGTGACCATTGGGTTCTTGGTCACCTCCCCTGATCAAGGCCCTTCTTCCCCGATTGCTCAGTTTGGCCGGGCGGCCAGTTCTAGGAAGAGTCTTGGTGGTTCCAAACTTCTTCCATTTAATAATGATGGAGGCCACTGTGTTCTTGGGGACCTTCAATGCTGCAGACATTTTTTTGGTACTCTTCTCCAGATCTGTACCTCGACACAATCCTGTCTCGGAGCTATACGGCCAATTCCTTCGACCTCATGGCCTAGTTTTGCTCTGACATGCACTGTCAACTATGGGACCTTATATAGAGAGGTGTGTACCTTTCCAAATCATATCCAATCAATTGAATTTACTAAAGGTGGACTCCAATCAAGTTGTAGAAACATCTCAAGGATGATCAATGGAAACAGGATGCACCTGAGCTCAATTTCGAGTCTCATAGCAAAGGGTCTGAATACTTATGTAAATAAGGTATTTATTTTATTTTTCTTTTAATTAGCAAAAATTTCTAAAAACCTGTTTTCGCTTTCTCATTATAGGGTGTTGTGTGTATATTAATGAGGGAAAACATATAATCCTTTTTTAGAATAAGGCTGTAACATTACAACATGTGGAAAGAGTTAAGGGGTCTGAATACTTTCCTAATGCAGTGTAATTGTGTTTTATGCTTATTGCACATTTATAAAACACGGACTAGACAGCTAGTGTCGTTGGCTTAAATGCTGCTAGCTGTATGTGGTACCCCAATGCTGTGCAGAATCAATGTTCATTGATACGTTCATTTTAGTATTGTCTGCTCTGCGCACAATTTGAGTAGTTGAGACGTTTTATAAGGGTATCGTTAGAAAATGAACTTCTCCTCTTACAGTAAAATAATGTATCAATGAGTTTGTGTCTAGATGACTGATTCCATTGGACCAAACCTCAAATGCAAATAGCGAGTTTAAACCGCTTGTCAAAGAGGAAGATGTGATCACAGATAGAACAATGAGACAGATATTTCACCTGAATATAAATTTGAAGCATCCGCTTGGCGTTTCCACTAACTACCAAATATGATAGTGAGAGGAAGCCCGGTGTCCGGCAGTGGGAGAAGATGGATTTTGGCTGACATTCTGCAAATTTTCTCATTGATGAAACAATTGAGGTCTTGACTGATTTCTGAGGTCTTGGCTGATTTCTTTAGATTTTCCCATGATGTCAAGCAAAGAGGCACTGAGTTTGAAGGTAGGTCTTGAAATACATCCACAGGTACACCTCCAATTGACTCAAATGATATAAATTAGCCAATCAGAAGCTTCTAAAGCCATGACATAATTTTCTGGAATTTTCCAAGCTGTTTAAAGGCACAGTCAACTTAGTGTATGTAAACTTCTGACCCACTGAAATTGTGATACAGTGAATTATAAGTGAAATAATCTGTCTGTAAACAATTGTTGGAAAAATTACTTGTGTCATGCACAAAGTAGATGTCCCAACCGACTTGAAAAACGAGATTTATTGACTCCAACCTAAGTGTTTGTAAACTACCGACTTCAACTGTATGTCACCATCCTCCTCCTTGTCCTCGTCCCCCCTTTACTCTCACTCCTCTTCTTCTAACTCTCTCTCCAAAATTGGCCTCCATTGTTGTCCAAACCGCAAGGCACTACAGAGGGATTTGGCATGGGTCCACAGATCCTCAAAAGGTTCTACAGCTGCACCAGAGAGCATCCTGACTGGTTGCATCACTGCCTGGTATGGCAACTGCTCGGCTTCCGACCGCAAGGCACTACAGAGGGTACTGCCAATGGCCCAGGCCAAGCTTCCTGCAATTCAGGACCTCTATACAATGCGGTGCCAGAGGAAGGCCCTAAAAATTGTCAAAGACTCCAACCACCCTAGTCATAGATTGTTCTCTCTGCTACCGCACTCAAGCGGCACCGGAGCTCCAAGTCTAGGTCCAAGAGGCTTCTTAACAGCTTCTACCCCCCAAGCTATAAGATTCCTGAACAGCTAATCAAATGGCTACCCAGACTATTTGCATGCCCCCCACATGCTACTGCTGCTTTGTTAATTATCTATGCATAGTCACTTTAACTCTACCTATGTACATATTAAATAACTGTAAAAGGCGAGACACAGATGCAGACACGAGAGGCAGATGGTTTGAGTCTTTGATATTTATTAATAATACAAAAGGAGTAGGCAATAATGGTCGTGGACAGGTACAGAGAGGCAGGCTGGCTCGAAGTCAGGGCAGGCATGTATGGAGTCCAGAAAAACAGGCAAGGGTCAAAACCGGGAGGACAAAAAAAGAGAATAGAAAGCAGGAGCATGGGAAAACACTCTGGTTGACTTGAAAACATACAAGACGAACTGGCACAGAGAGACAGGAAACACAGGGATAAATACACTGGGGAAAATAAGCGACACCCGGAGGGGGTGGAGACAATCACTGACTGACTGGCTGACCCCCCCTGGCTGACCGGGGTGTCGGCGGTGAAAATTGGCGATGAGGGCTGGGTATAGGATGTCTTTAGCAGGAACCCAGCACCTCTCCTC
Organism: Brachymystax lenok tsinlingensis; assembly: GCA_030435695.1. Lineage (NCBI taxonomy): Eukaryota > Metazoa > Chordata > Actinopteri > Salmoniformes > Salmonidae > Brachymystax > Brachymystax lenok. The sequence goes on from CM059781.1 coordinate 46,941,062, forward strand.
CCGGCCATAACCCTCCCTGTCAACCAGGTACTGGAAACCCCTGCCCCATGGTCGAACCCCCAGGAGGTATCTCACCGTATACGCCGGCTGGCCATCAATGACCCCGGGGGAGGGATGGGCCTAGAAACAGAAAACAGAGGACTGAGACAATGGCTTAATCCTGGACACATGAAAAGTAGGGTGGACACGGAGGGCAACAGTAGACAGACAGCAGTGGGACTAATAACTCTAGAAATGGGGAAAGAACCAATGAAACGGGGGGAACGTTTACGGGATTCTACCCTCTAATTCTCTCTCTTTCTTTCTCTCTCTCGGAGGACCTGAGCCATAGGACCATTCCTAAGGACTACCTGGCCTGATGACTCCTTGCTGTCCCCAGTCCACCTGGCCGTGCTGCTGCTCCAGTTTCAACTGTTCTGCCTGAATGATTGGCTATGAAAAGCCAACTGACATTTACTCCTGAGGTGCTGATCTGTTGCATCCTCGACAACCATTGTGATTATTATTATTTGACCCTGCTGGTCATCTATGAAATCTTGGCCATGTTCTGTTATAATCTGTACCCGGCACAGCCAGAAGAGGACTGGCCACCCCTCATAGCCTGGTTCCTCTCTAGGTTTCTTCCTAGGTTCTGTACTTTCTAGGGAGTTTTTCCTAGCCACCGTGCTTCTACACCTGCATTACTTGCTGTTTGGGGTTTTAGGCTGGGTTTCTGTACAGCACTCTGTGACATCAGCTGATGTAAGAATTTGATTTGATTTGATAATACAAGTTAAATGGGTTTCCAGTGCATTTTCAACTCTCTGCGTACTGATGGTTAATATTGGCTGTACTAGAGAATTGAAAACCTTTTTTTGTATAAACATAGTACATGGGATGGATTTTAAGAAATTTTGCTTAATTAGTTTGATTGATGTTATGGTGTTTCTATTCCAAGAAAAACAAAAAACAAAACCCTCAGGGTTTCCATTAGGAAAATATGGTGCTGTACAACATGACCGGTCAGGAGTAGGCTATAGCACTAAGAGAAAAATAATCCTAACAATTCCACACCCTAATTGTAGTCTAACCAATACCCAAATGGAGATTCAGTGAAAATAAAAAATAAAATTGATTTATCAAGACCAGTCCCCATGCTTGTCTCAGAGAAGCACGAAACGGTGCTGAAATAGTTGACCACATGCGGGTAGGCTATTGCTTCTAACTTCGTTATGCTTTAAATGCCACAATGTCACTTTAATATTTAATCATTTCTGCCCTCCGAATTCATATTTATTATATAAATAGGCCCATGTGCAACTTGATATAGGAGGTGCGCCATGCGGCCGTGCCTAACGGGGAAAGGGTGTGCGCCAATGCGGCCGTGCCTAATGGGGAAAGGGCCAATGGAGCCAGATGGGCGCAACCCAGGCGACATAGAGATGCAGGGATCCGAGCTCGGGCGAGAGCCGAATCCACCCTCCCGACCCTCCCGGCCCAGAACCCTGTGCCGAGGGAAGGGAGAAGAGGAGGGCGTGGGCTCCCTACCCTACCCAGTCCTCAGAGAGTCATAGGTTCTCCCGCCGTTTACCCGTGCTTCATTGGTCTGTTTCGCTTGATGGCCCTCCGATCTGCATTTGTTAAATGGCCCTCCAACCTGCAACCGTTTTGTACGGTTATTTATGTGTTCCCTTTCTTGTAGTGTATCTTATCACCCATTTTACTGTCGTCCTGGGCTTATAGATTGAGTCAATCCTTCATGAGATGAACTGTCGGCTAATGGCGATTTAATTAATGAATGCATTTGAAAGTTTTCAATATTGTCATAGTGAAGAGCAAAATTCCTCTCAAGAAAATTAACATTACAGTTACACCAACTGGTAGGCTAATCACACAATTGTACAAAATGGTAAGAGAACTGGTGAAGAAAGTTACCCCTCTACATACACATTTCTTTACCGGAATCTCTAAATGAAAATACTGGCAGATCCATAAAATGTCCTTGTGCAGTAGTAGATCTAATTAAATTTAGAGGATTCTACATTTATATCTAAGGGGCTTTCATACAATTATAATGCAGGGTCAATAAAAAAATAAGTAGTCTTGCTTGTCTCAGAGCAGTGCAAAATGGTGTTGAAATAGTTGACCATATGCGGGTAGGCTATTGCTTGTTGGGGGGGATTTTCACACAGTAGCTGGGCTATTAGACTAAATACTGGATAACAGATAGGCTCTCGGAACTCATTAACGCGCGTTATTGTGTGTGTTTCTATATTTTCTCTATCTCATGCTGTCTTGACCTCTGAATGTTCGGCTATGAAAAGCCAACTGATATTTACTCCTACACTCTAAAAAGAAAAGGTTCCTGGAGTATCCTTTAGGGGTTCTTCAAATGTAATCTGTGGGGGAACCCCTATAAGTTCTTTGAAGAACCTTTAAATTTTTTTAACTCCATGTCCACCCTTCCTCCAATATAAAAAAATATTTTTATTTAGTGGCACCACAAAGGTGAATTAATTTAGAGAAAACAATTTACCAAACAAAAAACTAAATTGCAAAAAATACATTATTATACCTTTATCTTCTCAAGGACCAGTGGGTCGCTAGCGGGCTCGTCCCGACACTACCAGCGACAATGTAAAGCGCCAAATTCAAAATCCGAAAGTTGAATTATTAAACATCCACCCATATACAAGTGTTCCATACTCATCAAAAGCTCTGTTTCTTGGCAATATCACAGCGTTGTCAGATTTCAAAAAGGCTTCACGGCGAAAGCAGCACATTCATTTGTTTGAGGCTAGCACCTCACATATTTTCCAATAGCCATGTATCGATTAGCCATCATGGCACACACATAACACATTTCACAGCGAAAACAAATCAATTACCTGTTGAAGAACTTCTGCTGAGGTCATCCTAAGTGTCCAACGAAGACAATCCATGGTTTTTTGTTAGAAAAAGTAATGTATTTTATCCATAAATCCTCCATTTGGTTCGCGCGTTATAATCAGAAACTACAGCTTCCACTACTCCATTGAAACGCGGCGCCAACTCGTTCAAATTATACCTATAAACTTGTCCAAAAACAATCAAACATAGTTTTAAATGTATCCTTAGGAACACTTTTACGTATATTTACTATTATAAATCAGCGAATATAAACTGAACGCTAAAGACGATAAATAAGACACGGCGTGACTTCTCGTGCGCCAAGAATGTGAACAGTTTTCAGAACGAGGGGTCCTCATGGTATGCTGTTTTTCAATGGTCTAAATTCATCCAAAATGGAGGAAAACACCGTCTCGTGGTTGATGACATCATAAGGAAGCGACGTGTACTGCATTCATATGCCTATATATGGTCATTTTCAATAGGGAGGGGTTCCAAAATGAGCAATGTGTCAAAATCCCTTTTTCCAGGACAGAGATTACTCAGGGTTTTGCCTGCTATATGCGTTCTGATTGACTCACAGACAAATGGTTAACAGTTTTGGAAAATTCAGAGTGTTTCCTATCCAATGGTACTAAATATATGCATATCACATTTTCTGGGCCTAAATGGGAGGCATTTTACTTTGGGCACGCCAGGCTCTCCAAAACCGACCCCCTCAGCTGCCGCTGCCGGAGAAGTTATTTAACTAGGAAAGTCAGTTAACACAAAATCTTCTTTACAATGACGGCTTACCCCAGATGACACTGGGCCAATTGTGTGCCGCACTATGGGACTCTCAATCACGGCCGGATGTGATACAGTCTGGATTCAACCAGGGACTGTAGTGATGCCTCTTGCACTGAGATGCAGTGCCTTAGACCGCTGCCCCACTTGGGAGCCATGACAATTTTTTTTTATTTTACAAAACGTGTGTTCTCTTGCTTTGACTGTTCTGTAGTTTCCACCCAATGATTCGTCTGACAAACAAAGAACTTAGCGTCCTGCAGGCCCAGGCAAAGCTGGTTGATGAAGAAGCCACATTTACCTCGGGATCCATCCCAGTTGGTATTCTGTGGAACCATGCATTTTTTCGGTGCGGCCCGTTGTCCAGCCCTTGGTTGTTGGCGTGGTTGTATGCTCTTGTTATAGATTTTATGGTTATGACTAAATGTTTGTACATCTAAGAATATTCCATTCTGAAAATGTATGCAATAGAGATAGGGTTATAAGACAGATGGTAGTCCAATTGATGTGTGTGTGTCTAGATATTAACTTTGTGTGTAGAAGTGCAACAGGCTGGTATGACTTCATTTAGGGAGTATCTGGGAGAACAAAGAATTCTTTGATTCTACCAGACACATGCGAGAGGCTCCTGTCCTTGAAGACAGGAGGGATTGTTAAAGAGCCCCCAAGTTTGACTTATGTTGCAAAGATTGTGATAAGGAATGAATGGGTACTGTGGGAAGACACTATTTCTTGGAAAGGGTGGGGAAAATGGTGGGGTCTTTGTATCTTTGTATTTCAACATTGTACCATATAAGAGACTGTGTACACCTTTTAGAGCTCAGAGCTCTCCCGTGAATAAACAATTTACATTTGACCATTATAGATTGGGCCTCTGTTTGTCTCATTTCAACCAGTATCTTACAAATACTGGGTAACAGACAGAGTTTGTTTAATTTAAGTTCAGTTTATGAACATTGAGAACAACATTTCTATAACAATTTGGTCCTTCGAGCCGGATCTCAACATCTGTCTGTCGTCCAAAGATAAAACGCTGAATACCGTGCACGGGAGGATGATCGCATCCGTAAGATCAAAGACCTGCCCCCTGACATTGGGGAACTATTGCAGGCCGGTGTATATCTAAGAACAACAGAGACGGTGACGAGATCCAACCGACATTGCTTTTCCCAGTCTACAAGACAGGTCAGTGGAGTCTTTATTCACGGATTCATTTTGAAGGGAATGGTTTGAGATATTGTGGTTAATTGTGGTTCTAAAATGTTTGGAATTTAGCAAAAATAGGAGCTCAATCATTCTTAACAGATTTACTAATATCTACTTTGTAAGTAGTAGGAAGTTAACTTAAACGATCTATAAACGATCTAGGAAGGAGGCAGGTCCGAAACGACCTGAGGTAAGGCGCTGCCATAAATAAACATAGCTTAATAGATCCAGACTCTGTAGCAGTCCACACAGGTCATTAACGCAGGGGATATTAAATAGGTGGGTGCTCTGTGAAAAGATGGTGATTTTGTGAATAGGATAACTTAAATGGTAAATTAGCCATGGTTGATGATTCAAAAGACATATTTTGTGAGATAGACGGTAATCCTATATGAATGAGATAACCCCATCAATTCTACAGACTGGTCACTGATATTAAGTCCAAAAATAGGAGGAGGAGAGGGAAACCTAATTTAGCGGTGTGAGAAATGAGATATTAACTTCAACAGTCCTAAGAAACAACAGAAAAATAGGCGATTAACTAGGGCTTTACGACCCCTGGAAAATAGCTTATAGTTGTATACGGGTGAGATCTAAAGTCCGATTGAAAGTCATCTCTATAGATAAAGTTTCCGGAACACCTAATATAGCGGAGTGAGATAGAAGATATTGGCTTCAATAGTCCCAAGAAACAACAGAAAAATAGGCAGTTAACTAGGGCGTTACGACCCCTGGAAAATAGCTTATAGTTGTATACGGGTGAGATCTAATGTCCAATCAAAAGTCGCCTCTATAGATAAAGTTTCCAGACCGGAGAATCCCACATAGTATATTACATATCACATAGGGTGTGGGAATACACATAATTAGAGTCATTTGATAACGTTAGGAACCACACACATAGATCATGGAGACCTAATATAGATACACACATATTGAGAACATAGAGGGTCATCCTAGCACACACACATAGGGGGTAGTGACATACACATTACGTGTGAAAACATAGAAAGGTTTTTATTAACGATTACATCATCTTCAAAAGAGGTTCCCGAATTTACAGGAGATGAGCGCTATATGGAGTTAAAAGATAAAATAAACATTTATTTTGGTCCAAAATGGTGAAAGAAGTATGGATTTGATGGACGTTTAGATGTATAAAAACTAGAATCTATGATAAAACAGATACATAAGGAATGTGGAAAGGATGAGACTAAGCAGAGAAAAGAGGGTTTAAAAACAGCTAGAGTCTGGCTTTCAGAAGCCAGAAAGAGAGTAGAAGGGGATAGGAAGAGGATCCCAGACTGCCAGGAAAGGAAAGACATAGTGAGTCAAGAGACGTCGCCCTCCGCTCCCCCAGCCGAGAAAGTCAGCCAATTGGGTGTGGGTCAAAAACTATATCCATCTCTGGTAGTGGTAATAGTTTTTGTAAAACCATGGAGTTGCTAAAAGAAGTGCACGTAAATTCTACCAATTCGTCGCCAATAAATAACAAGCAAAAAGCCTGACTAACTTTGCGAGGTGAGTAGGTTGAAGATGTATTTTCTTGTATCTGGAAATAACGTTAGCTAAATGAGTTAGCCACGATTAGCTTAGATGTTTGACTGCCGTGTGGGAAAAATAGTACGAATTATGATTTAGAAAGTTTGAATTAACTAGTTCATTAGTGGATATTAAGTTTAAAATGGACTAGATATTAAGTTTAAAATGACTAAACTAATGCAAAAGTTAAACTGATAGGATGACTGGAAAGGGCCTCTGGGATTGGTTAGTTTAAAGTAAGGTAAATTCCACTTAATGGAAAACTATTATATGAGGTTTGAATATAGTGCTTGCTTTCAGGAAAAATGGAAGTCAAATACGTGTGTATGTATGTTAATTAAGGGAGACAATAGATAATGGTTAACAAAAATAATCTACTGTATAATAGCTATCAAATGTACTGATTGGAAATTGGTCTATTAACGATAACATAGTGTTTGTACATGATTATGGCAGTAAGAGACCAACCATATAATACTGTGTGTGATGTGAATGAGTAGGAATGTCTAATTGGAGCAGGGAAAGGCCTGGACATTTCTGTTTGATTTCAACATATGGTTTAACACACACACCCAAGTACACACAGACAATCAATGCGATTGCGGAGGTCTCACTGAAGTGTGGGATTTAATTTGTATAGAAATGTTTTGAAAATCCCTGAATAGTTGAACAATTCCTGGTGAAAACTGATCACTTTCACTAGAAATTGGGGGAAAAAAACCCAGGAGAATGTCATTTAAAAAAACATTGTGAGAAACACTATTTTCTATCCAAATTGTACTATTACTTTAGGAGATTATTATTATCTCCTTAGGAAATTATATGGATAGTGTTTGGGAAATAGAGCCTTGTTCAGTCTGCATATAGGAGTAGAGAGAGAGTTTTGGGCTGAACTCACATGTGTTAGAACATGCAGTTAGACAACCATCAGGATTGTTCTAAGGCAGTAGGGAGTATATGGGGTGAAAAGGGTAGGCGCCCATCGCCAGACAGTGTAGATGAGGAGGACAAGATAGATACTGTATGATTATATTGTTAGAGGTATTTGAGTTAGCTACAGTAGATTTGGCTCTAGCATGGGAACAGAAACATTGTTCTGACTCATGAGGCTTCAGGGGGGGAAGCAATGGTACCGGTGCTGATTTCCAAGTTGTGTCCGTTAACCTATTGGGAAGGGATGTGATGACACTTTTGAATATAGCTGTACCACCCACTGAAAGGGGCATGAAGGCCCACATAGTTAAGAACAACATGGTCATCTGTGGGGACAGCAAACCTTGTTGCTGGTATAGTCAGGACTTAGTCAGAACGGTGGGAGAGTATGGGTTATTGGGTATCAAAGGGAAAGAGGATTAATGACTGGGTATCCGTGGAGGAAGGGGTTGCACACAGCCCATCCGCAGACAGATACCGTAGGAAGTTTTGTTTGGCATTCCCTAGATATGACTGTTTGTTTGCTCAGACTGTGGACTGTAGGGAGGGGGTCATGACGTCAGCTTTGACCTAGAAACAGGGGGGAAGAAGGATAAGCCAGTGGCTTGTTAATCCTCTCCTTTGGATAAGGTGGTCTTTTGTGTATTGTTAGACATGCCAAATTTGACTATTGGGAGATGTGCTACTCTGGACACCTCCACCCTTATACTAATAGCTACTGATGGGAGCCCACGTTTATTGTGTAACTGAGAAAGTTGTGTTGCATAGGCCTCTTTTGACAGATTTGCCATTAACAGATGGAAAAATTACTATGTTTATAGATGAGTCTTCAAGGTAGAACTCAGATGTTTCGAATACAACTGGGTATGATGTTACTACTCTTACTAAAAACTTAGAGGCTGAATCACGACCTAGTCACTATTCTGTGCAGCAGGCAGAAATTGATTTATTTGTTATGATTTCTCCATTTCTATATAAGGTAGAGCCATTTTTAGATATGGTAGTGTTTTGATACAGGGGCAGAGCCTTGTATCAACAGGAGGGATATGGTAATATGGTAGAGATGATTGTTAGATGGTAGAGATTATTGTTAGATATGATAGAGATTGTTAGACAAAACAAATTACTTAATACATTTTTTTGTTGGAAATTGATTTTATAGAGCTCACCAGGAGCGAAGGAAAAAAACAGTGTTTAATTATTATTATATTATAAAACGCATGAATTTTATGATTAAAAGTAGGTTAAGATAGACACACCTGAGTACAGGATGAAATTGGGTAAAATGTCTACTAATAGTATTAATGAGATATTAGGATAACCCCAGACAAGGAGGGATTATCTCCATTTGAGAAAGTATTTGGTAGACCTTTTAGAATGAGAGTTAGGAAGATACAGTAGCAGATCACATGAGAAGTTGTTTGCTAACCACACCTGTATGTCAGAGATTTTATGCCCAACAGAAGAACTATAGAAGGAGGGGAGCCATACGATCCAGCCTGGTGACTGGGTGTGGGTCCAGTCTCTGAAGAAAAAGGACTGGAAGCAGCCCCGTTGGGAAGGTCCCTACCAGGTTATGTTGGTCACAGCCTTTGCCATCAGAATATCAGAATGAGCAACCTGGGTCAACGTTACCCACTGCAGAAAGGTAGGAACACATACAAACACCGTGGAGCACACGCAGAGTTAGAGAGCAGAGCTGGACCGATAGGGTCTGGGGGTCGCTTCTGTTAACGAAGATTTCCTACCCCAACCTATCATCACTGTAGTTTGTTCCCTAGAGGTGTGAGTATGGGGTGGTACCTAGCAGACTGGCTAAGGGCAGGAGAGGGTTGGCAGTTTTTGGGATATGGGGTACCTTGAGCTGCATCATAGTTTTAATGATCTTTTTTATAAATCCTGATTCAACACCTCTAGTATAAATTATATGTCGCTGACAGGTTTAAGAAGTAAAAGACTAGGTTTATAATACCCGACCCCTCATGAATAAGAAGGATATAAAGAAGGAGTCCAAATAGGTAATGATGTGAGATTTAAGGTAAATATTAAACATTTCCCTAATAGAGCAGGAATATGGGTGCATAATAAATTATATAAGATTATTCAGGACTTTGTGATACCTTTATATTTCTGTTTGGGACCCACTTCATCTTGTTCCTGGCCTATGTAATTAAACATACGTGGGGACCGGGGTATGTGAACGGAAAGTGAGTCCGATGGAGTTTTAAACAAAGTTTGGATATTAATGACTGTAGAGTAAATGTAGTAGCAACCCTCCAAAGAGTAACAGAAACAGACACAGAATGAAGGTATTGGGCTTACACTGATGATTATGGACACGATTTTTCCTGTACATTAATCCAGTCGGTAGAGACCAACTTCACGAAAGACCCAGGTCTTGTAGTGGATCTCAATAGATGTCTGTCAATGTGACTGATTTGGGTTCAGAAGTATAGGAGAAAATTCTCAACCTTACAGATTCTATAACTGATGTGTGGTGGGCTTGTACCAATAAAGGAGGCCTATGACAGGCATTACCTAAAGGGTGGAGGGGCACTTGTGTTCTGGTATTATTGGTCCAAACAGTCAGGATTAGACATCAGAGACCAGTTCTGGACGGGATAACTAGGAAAAGGAGAAATATAGGTTCTAATGTAGGCAGTTCTATTTGGATGGATGTCATAGGTATCGCCAGAGAAGTTCCAGACGAGTATAAAGCTATGACTCAGATTGGGGAGGGTTCTATCACTACGTTCTTCTGGTGGGTAATGATAACTAAAAATGTTGATTGGATCAATTATATGTATTATAATCAACAAAAATGTGTGAATAAGACTAGAGATGCGGTGATGGGAATCTCTGGACAATTATCCGCCACCTCCCTCATGACCTGGCAAAATAGGTTGACTCTAGATGTGTTATTGGCTGAAAGGGTGGCGTCTGCAGAATGGTGGGGGAATAATGTGCTGTACCTTCTTCCCCAATAACATAGCTCCAGCTCTGACCAGTTGGTTTGACAATCTGTTTGGTCAACGGAAAAATGTAATGATTACTGTGTTGTGGGCAACTTTCACCTGTATGACTGTGTTGGTGTTGTGTGGGTGTTGTTTGATTCCGTGTGTGTGTGAGATTTTGTGTCTAGGTCTCTGGAAAAGGCGGTGATGATTCTCCATGGCCCTGCCAGACTCAGACCATGTGACGACAGATACATGCCTTCTAGATTGACAGAGAATGCTGTTGGTTTTACTCATGAGGAACCCATGTTTGATGAGACAATTTTCAATGTTTAGATTAGATCTTATATGTTATGCTGTTTCTTTTTATGTAGATCATAATGAAAATCCTACCTAGAAGAGTTATGATTGGATATAGGCCTAGAACAGTAATTGATGAGGATCAGATGTAAATACATGTATTGGTTTTGTGTAATCGTTTTGTGTGGCAATGATAACTCCAATCAAAATAGATGTGGTGTTATTTCGTTATAGTTTGTTTCTATTTGGTGTGGTGTCATTATTAATTCTAATCAATATAGATGGGTGATGTGTGTAAAAATGTTGTCAAAAGGGTGGATTGTTATAGACTTTATGTTTAATGACTAAATGTTTGTACATCTAAGAATATTCCATTCTGAAAATTTGTGAGAAGTCTGTGAGAACAAAGCATTCTTAGTTCTAATCAGACATATGTGGGAAGGCTTCTGGTCGTTGGGACGGTTAGGAGCTGTCCAAGGTTGACTTATGTTGCAAATATTGTGATAAGGAATGAATGGGTACTGTGGGAAAACACTATTTCCTGGAAAGGGTGGGGAATATGGTGGGGCCTTTGTATTTTTTGTATTTCAACATTGTACCATATAAAAGACTGTGTACACCTTTTAAGATCAGAGCTCTCACGTGAATAAACAATTTACATTTGACCATTGTAGATTGGGCCTCTGTTTGTCTCATTTCAACCAGTATCTTACAAATGACTGTTTCTCAAATGACTGCCTCGCATGGTTCACCAATTACTTCTCCGACAGAGTTCAGTGTGTCAAATCAGAGGGCCTGTTGTCCGGGCCTCTGGCAGTCTCCATGGGGGTGCCACAGGGTTCAATTCTTGGGCCGACTCTTTTCTCTGTATACATCAATGATGTCGCTCTTGCTGCAGGTGAGTCTCTGATTCACCTCTATGCAGACGACACCATTCTGTATACTTCTGGCCCCTCTTTGGACACTGTGTTAACTACCCTCCAGACGAGCTTCAATGCCATACAACTCTCCTTCCGTGGCCTACAACTGCTCTTAAACGCAAGTAAAACTAAATGCATGCTCTTCAACCGATCGCTACCAAGACCTGTCCCCCCGCCCAGCATCACTACTCTGGACGGTTCTGTCTTAGATTACGTGGAAAACTACAAATACCTGGGTGTCTGGTTAGACTGTAAACTCTCCTTCCAGACTCACATCAAACATCTCCAATCTAAAATTAAATCTAGAATTGGCTTCCTATTTCGCAACAAAGCTTCCTTCACTCATGCTGCCAAACTTACCCTCGTAAAACTGACCATCCTACCGATCCTCGACTTCGGTGATGTAATTTACAAAATAGCCTCCAATACTCTACTCAACAAACTGGATGCAGTCTATCACAGTGCCATCCGTTTTGTTACCAAAGCCCCATATACCACCCACCACTGCGACCTGTACACTCTCGTAGGCTGGCCTTCACTTTACACTCGCCGCCATATCCACTGGCTCCTGGTCATTTACAAGTCCCTGCTAGGTAAAGTCCCGCCTTATCTCAGCTCGCTGGTCACCTTAGCAGCACCAACCCGTAGCACACGCTCCAGCAGGTATATCTCACTGGTCACCCCCAAAGCCAATTCCTCCTTTGGCCGACTCTCCTTCCAGTTCTCTGCTGCCAATGACTGGAACGAACTTCAAAAATCTCTGAAACTGGAGACACTTATCTCCCTCAACAGCTTTAAGCACCAGCTGTCAGAGCAGTGTACAGACCACTGTACCTGTTTATAGCCCATCTGTAAATAGCCCAACCAACTACCTCATCCCCTACCGTATTTATTTATTTATCTTGTTCCTTTGCACCCCAGTTTTCTACATTGCACATTCATCTACTGCACATCTACCATTCCAGTGTTAAATTGCTATATTGTAATTACTCTGCCACCATGGCCTATTTATTGTCTTACCTTCCTTATCCTACCTCATTTGCACTCTTTGTATATAGATTTCTTTTTTTCCTACTGTATTATTGACTGTATGTTTGTTTTATTCCATGTGTAACTCTGTGTTGTTGTATGTGTCGAACTGCTTAGCTTTATCTTGGCCAGGTCGCAGTTGTAAATGAGAACTTGTTCTCAACTTGCCTACCTGGTTAAATAAAGGTGAAATAAATAAATAAATAAATAAATAAATAAATAAAAATACTTGGTAACAGACAGAGTTTGTTTAATTGAAGTTCAGTTTGTGAACATTGAGCACAAAATTTCTATAACAGCTATGCACAGCGTCAAACAAGTATACTGTGGTGGACTCCACCGGAGCCGTGAAACCACAGTGCTGTGTTGACATGAGTAAAATAACAGAATAAGCTTATTATGTACAGTACCAGTGAAAAGTTTGGACACACCTACTCATTCCAAGGTTTTTCTTTATTTTCACTATTTTCTATAATAGTGAAGACATCAAAACTATGAAATAACACATGGAATCATGCAGTAACCCAAAAAGTGTTAAACAAATCAAAATGTATTTTAGATTCTTCATAGTAGCCACCCTTTGCCTTGATTCTCTCAACCAGCTTCACCTGGAATGCTTTTCCAACAGTCTTGAAGGAGTTCCCACACATGCTGAGCACTTGTTGGCTTCTTTTCCTTCACTCTGCGGTCCAACTCATCCCAAACCATCTCAATTGGGTTGAGGTCGGGTGATCATCTGATGCAGCACTCCATCACTCTCCTTCTTGGTCAAATAGCCTGCAGGTGTGTTGGGTCATTGTCCTGTTAAAAACAAATTATAGTCCTACTAAGCGCAAACCAGATGGGATGGCGTATCGCTGCAGAATGCTGTGGTAGCCATGCTGGTTAAGTGTGCCTTGAATTCTAAATAAATCGCTGACAGTGTCACCAGCAAAGCACCCGCACACCATCACACCTCCTCCTCCATGCTTCATGGTGGGAACCACACATACAGAGATCATTTGTTCAACTACTCTGCGTCTCACAAAGACACGGCAGTTGGAACCAAAAATGTCAAATTTGTACTCATCAGACCAAAGGACAGATTTCCATGGTGTAATGTCCATTGCTCATGTTTTTTGGCCCAAGCAAGTCTCTTCTTCTTATTGGTGTCCTTTAGTAGTGGTTTCTTTGCAGCAATTCGACCATGAAGGCCTGATTCACACAGTCTCCTATGAACAGTTGATGTTAAGATGTCTTAAGGTTCCTGAGCCTTCGTCCGCGGTGGCTTCCCAATCAAGACCGGATTCGGAGGTACCTGCGTCTTCGTCCTCGGCTCTGTCTCCCTCTCCAGTGGGTTCTACCTCGGGTTCAGATCCTCGGAGCTCCCAGCCTCACCAGACCGTGAGGCTGCCTGAGAGACGGGCCCATTCAACATCACCAGCTGTCATCATAGGCAGCTCTATGGTGAGAAACAACTCGGTCCCCAAGGCAAAAACCCTGTGCTACCCAGGAGCCCGAGTACAGGACATAACAAGGCTGCTTCCGACTGTTCTACCACAGATGCCGGGAGCTGACACTGTCGTAGTCCATGTGGGGTCAAACGACATTAGAATGGCTAGCTCGGAACGTTTGAAACCGTGGGTGTGAAAGATTCAGCAGACTGCTGGCATTACACATCTGGCTAAAAGACTACTGTAGCTCTGCTGAAGTCACTTTTATAGTAACTTTGACACCTTCTGGAAACAGAAGATACTCTACAGGAATGATAGAGTCCATCTAAATCATCTTGGCTCCTGGACTCTGTCAACGCATTTCAAGGCTGTGTTTAAACAATGACTGGTAAATGATCCAAGACCAGCTCAGTTAATACCTACCATTGTGACAATGAGTCGTCATAATGCTGCATCAAATGTACATGGGGCATTGGCAAACACAATGTAAGAAATTGAATTTATGTACCCCTAATTGCACCAAAACATCTGTTTATCCTACAGCTATTGTAAGCAGTAATCATGAGCCTATAAACCAGAGTTACACTGTTAGCACTGAGGCGGTGTGCAATAGTAGGAAAACCACTTTATGCAGCTCACCCTGCACTATCAGCTCCAATGTAAATAACATGAGTAAGTCTACCTCTGATAAGCTTCCCAGTAAAGCATTTAATTACAACCAAGCAACCCAAAAAGTGCTAAAAATAGCCCACATTAACATATGTAGCCTAAGAAACAAGATTTTTGAAGTCAATTACTTCCTTGTAACAGATGACATTCATATTCTGACTATGAAACCCACTTAGATAATACCTTTGATGATACAGGGGTAGCAATACATGGTTATAACATCTACAGAATTAGAGAAATGCCAATGGAGGCGGTGTTGCGGTCTATATTCAGAACCACATTCCTGTAAAGCTTAGAGACGATCTCATGTTAAATACTGTTGAAGTAATATGGCTACAGGTTCATCTGCCTCACCTAAAGCCCATTCTGGTGGGAAGCTGCTATAGACCACCAAGTGCTAACAGTCAGTATCTGGATAATATGTGTGAAATGCTTGATAATGTATGTGACATCAACAGAGAAGTATATTTTCTGGGTGATTTAAATATTGACTGGCTATCATCAAGCTGCCCACTCAGGAAAAAACTTAAAACTGTAACCAGTGCCTGCAACCTGGATCAGGTTATCAGTCAACCTACCAGGGTAGTTACAAACAGCACAGGAATTAAATCATCAACATGTATTGATTACATTTTTACTAACGCTGTAGATATTTGCTTTAAAGAAGTATCCAAATCCATAGGATGTAGTGATCACAATATAATAGCCATATCTAGGAAAACCAAAGTTCCAAAGGCTGGGCCTAATATAGTGTATAAGAGGTCATACAATAAGTTTTGTAGTGATTTATATGATGTAAAGAATATTTGCTGGTCTGTGGTGTGTAATGAGGAGCAACCAGAAGCTGCACTTGACGCATTTATGAAACTACTTATCCCAGTTACTAACAAGCATGCACCCATTAAGAAAATGACTGTAAAAACTGTTAAATCCCCTTGGATTGATGAGGAATTGAAAAATTGTATGGTTGAGAGGGATGAGGCAAAAATTATGGCAATTAAGTCTGGCAGCCCAACTGATTGTCAAATGTACTGCAAATTAAGACATCGGGTGACTAAACTAAATAAAAAGAAACTACACTATGAAACAAAGATAAATTATATAAAGAATGAGAGTAAAAAAGCTTTGGGGCACCTTAAATGAAATTTTGGGGAAAAAAGCCAACTCGGCTTCTTTTATTGAATCAGATGGCTCATTCATCACAAAGCCCACTGATATTGTAAACTACTTTAATTACTTTTTAATTGGCAAGATAAGCAAACGTAGGGATGACATGCCAGCAACAAACGCTGACACTACACATCCAAGTATATCGGACCAAATTATGAAAGACAAGAATTGTACTTTTGAATTACGTCAGTGTGGAAGAGGTGAAAAAATCATTGTTGTCTATCAACAATGACAAGCCACCGGGGTCTGACAATTTAGATGGAAAATTACTGAGGATAATAGCAGACGATATTGCCACTCCTATTTGCCACATCTTCAATTTAAGCCTACTAGAGAGCGTGTGCCCTCAGGCCTAGAGGGAACCTAAAGCCATTCTTGCTGCCTCAAATAGGCGACCAATCAGCCTGTTACTAACCCTTAGTAAACTTCTGGAAAAAATTGTGCTTGACCAGATACAATGCTATTTTACAGTAAACAAATTGACAACAGAATTTCAGCAAGCTTATAGGGAAGGACACTCAACAAGCACAGCACTTAATGACTGATGATTGGCTGAGGAAATTGATGATAAAATTATTGTGGGGGCTGTCTTGTTAGACTTCAGTGCAGCTTTTTACATTATTGATCATAGTCTGCTGCTGGAAAAACGTGTGTGTTATGGCTTCACACCCCCTGCTTTAATGTGGATAAAGAGTTACCTATCTAACAGAACACAGAGGGTGTTCTTTAATGGAAGCCTATCAAACATAATCCAGTTAGAATCAGGAATTCCCCAGGGTAGCCGTTTAGGCCCCTTACTTTTTTCAATTTTTACTAACGACATGCCACTGACTTTGAGTAAAGCCAGAGTTTCTATGTAAGTGGATGACTCAACGCTATACACGTCTGCTACTACAGCAACTGAAATGACTGCAACACTCAACAAAGAGTTGCAGTTAGTTTCAGAGTGGGTGGCAAGGAATATGTTAGCCATAAATATTTCAAAAACTAAAAGCATTTTATTTGGAACAAAACACTCACTAAACCCTAAACCTGAACTAAATATTGTAATGAATAATGTGGAAATTGAGCAAGTTGAGATGACTAATCGGCTTGGAGTAACACTAGATTGTAAACTGTCAAAACATATTGATGCAGTAGTGGCTAAGCTGGGGAGAAGTCTGTCTATAATAAAGCGATGCTCTGCCTTCTTAACAACACTATCAACAAGGCAGGTCCTACAGGCCCTAGTTTTGTCGCACCTTGACTTCTGTTCAGTCGTGTGGTCAGGGGAAATAAAAAAGGACGTAGGAAAATTGCAATTGGCTCAGAACAAGGCAGCACGGCTGGCCCTTGGATGTACACAGAGCTAATATTAATAATATGCATGTCAATCTCTCCTGGCTGAAAGTGGAAGAGAGATTGACTTCATCACTACTTGTATTTATGAGAGATATTGACATGTTGAATGCACCGAGCTGTCTGTCTAATCTACTGGCACACAGCTCAGACACCCATGCATACCCCACAAGACATGCCACAAGAGGTCTCTTCACAGTCCCCAAGTCCAGAACAGACTATGGGAGACACACAGTACTACAAAGAGCCATGACTACATGGAACTCTAATCCACATCAAGTAACTGACGCAAGCAGTAAAATGTAATTTTTAAAAAAGATTAAAAAACACCTTATGGAACAGCGGGGACTGTGAAGCAACACAAACATTGGCACAGACACATGCATACACATACGATAACATACGCACTATACATACACATGGATTTACACATGTTAAGTTTGCTGAAAATAAACGCAGTTGACAGTGAGAGGACATTTCTTTTTTTGCAAGTTCCCGGACATTTCTGGGGAGAATGGCCCTAGCCCTCACCCTCCGATCCAACAGGTCCCAGATGTGCTCAATGGGATTGAGATCCAGGCTCTTCGCTGGCCATGGCAGAACACTGACATTCCTGTCTTGCAGGAAATCATAGAATGAGCAGTATGGCTGGGGGCATTGTCATGCTGGAGGGTCATGTCAGGATGAGCCTGCAGGAAGGGTACCACATGAGGGAGGAGGATGTCTTCCCTGTAACGCACAGCATTGAGATTGCCTTCAATGACAACAAGCTCAGTGCGATGATGCTGTGACACACCCCCCCCTAGACCATGACGGACCCTCCACCCTCAAATCGATCCTGCTATAGAGTACAGGCCTCGGTGTAACACTCATTCCTTCGACGATAAACGCTATTCCGACCATCACCCCTGGTGAGACAAAACCGCGACCCGTCAGTGAAGAGCACTTTTTGCCAGTCCTTTCTGGTCCAGCGACGGTGGGTTTGTGCCCGTAGGCAACGTTGTTGCCGGTGATGTCTGGTGAGGACCTGCCTTACAACAGGCCTACAAGCCCTCAGTCCAGCCTCTCTCAGCCTATTGCGGACAGTCTGAGCAATGATGGAGAGATCGTGCATTCCTGGTGTAACTTGGGCAGTTGTTGTTGCCATCCTGTACCTGTCCCGCAGGTGTGATGTTCGGATGTACCGATCCTGTGCAGGTGTTGTTACACGTGGTCTGCCACTGCGAGGACGATCAGCTGTCCGTCCTGTCTCCCTGTAGCGCTCTTAGGCGTCTCATAGACCGGACATTGCAATTTATTGCCCTGGCCACATCTGCAGTCCTCATGCCTCCTAGCAGCATGCCTAAGGCACGTTCACGCAGATGAGCAGGGACCCTGGGCATCTTTCTTTTTGTGTTTTTCAGAGTCAGTAGAAAGGCCTCCTTAGTGTCTTAAGTTTTCATAACTGTGACCTCAATTGCCTACCGTCTGTAAGCTGTTAGTGTCTTAACGACCGTTCCACAGGTGCATGTTCATTAATTGTAGTTCATTGCACAAGCATGGGAAACGGTGCTTAAACCCTTTACAATGAAGATGTGTGAAGTTTTTGGGATTTTTACAAATTATCTTTGAAAGACAGGGTCCTGAAAAAGGGACGTTTCTTTTTTTGCTGAGTTTACAATAATACAAAAAGGTTTGACATGTGACCAAAAGAAAATGTCCTCTTCCTGTGAAAGACAATGGTTGACTTGCTATACAATGTCAATGTTGTTCCATCAAATGCCTCATAAAGCCTTGACACTTATCAGCACAACATCAGTAGTAAGGCCATCTCCTTTATACTATTCTAAATAGTGATCAGTTTACCTACTCAGCACTTTCCTCTAGTCCAAGACTACATTCAGTGCATTCGTTATGTACTCAGACCCCTTCACTTTTTCCACATTTTGTTACGTTACAGCCTTATTCTAAAATTTATTAAATTGTTTATTTTTCTCATAAATTGTTACTAGCTGTTACTAGCAAATTATTAACTTTATGAACCTTGTTTCTTATGCTGCATTTTAACAGGGCCTATTTTGAGCACTTTTCTTCTAGGATGCTTCATTGCTTTACTGGGAAGCTTAGCATTAGTAGATATGCTCATGTTATTTATGTTAGTGCAGGGTGAGCTGCACACAGTGGACTTCCTCCCAGGGCACACCGCCTCAGTGCTAACAGCATAAATCTGGTTCATAAGCACATGATTACTGCATACAATAGCTGTGGGATCAGCAGTCATTCAGGAAGTTAGAGGGACATACATTAGGTTATTACATTGTGTCTACCAACTCCCCTGGTATAATGTACATTTACGGAAGCATTATGACAACTCTGCATCACAATATTGAGGATTAGCTGAGTTGGGATTGGTTCATTAATAAGTCATTGTCTCAATGCAGCCGTATAATGCTGTGAAAGGATCCAGGAACCCAAATTATTTGGGTGGATTTTATCCTTGTAAAATGTGCTTTGTTTCCAAAAGGTATCAAAATTGTCAACAAAAGTTACACCCATTGAGCTGCAATAATCACATAGCCAGTTGTGAAGAGAGAGAATCCCGCTAAAGCCTTCAATGCCACAATTCAGAGAGGGCACAGAGTAGCTTTACTGAGTAGCTAGTCTGGACACTACCATAAAGGCCTGATTGTGGAGTGCTCCATCTCCACAGAAGAACTCTGGAGCGCTGTCAGTGACCATTGGGTTCCTGGTCACCTCCCTGACCAGGGCCCTTCTCTCCCGATGGCTGTTTGGCCAGGCGGCCAACTCTAAGGAAGAGTCTTAATGGTTCCAATCTTATTTCATTTAAGAATGATGGAGGCCACTGTGTTCTTGTGGACCTTCAATGTTGCAGACATTTTTTGGTACCCTTCTTTAGATCTATGCCTCGACACAATCCTGTCTCGGAGCTCTACGGACAATTCCGTCGACCTTAGGGTTTGGTTTTTGTTCTGACATGTACTGTCAACTGTGGGACCTTAGACAGGTGTGTGCGCCTTTCCAAATCATGTCCAATAAAGTTGTAGAAACATCAAGGATGTTCAATGGAAACATGAGCTCAATTTAGAGTCTCATAGCAAAGGGTCTGAATACTTAAGGTATCTGTTTTTCATAAATTTGCAAAAATTCTACAACATTTTTCATTATGGGGTAGATTGATGAGGGGAAAAAATATTTAATACATTTTAGAATAATGCTGTAAGGTAACAAAATGTGGAAAAAGTGAAGGGGTCTGAATACTTTTCAGATTGTACTGTATAGCCAGTTGTGAGTCCACAAGTGGCTTGGGACTTGCTACAAGGCCATCAAATGCATTATGACAAGATGGGCAGAAACAACTCCACTCTTCCAACCAATTGTCAATCCAATGCTTTATTAAGAGGCCCCCCCAAAAAAAAAAAAAAAGAGGGAAAAAGACCACATTTAACAAGTCTATCAACAACAAAGCAGAACACCAGTCATTGAATGGAAATATTGTACAAACTTATTTACCCTCTCCTGTTTAGATGTCTTCGATATGAAAGGATCACAGGGGAAATGTTTCAGTCCAGCGAGGGACACGAGCAAAGGGTTGGCAAGTGGTCTAACCAGTCTACCACCCTCCCATCACGTACATAAACACTACTTACTCTGCCCATCTCATGCCTTAGACATCATGGACAAAAATAAATCACACCAATCATGTTGACAGACCTGAATGACCGACTTTCCCTAAATAAACAAAGGAAAAACATTCTGTATTCAAAACTTAATCACTTCAGAAAAAATAAATCAATGACTTACTTCCATAAAAAGGATTTACAATCACTCGTTTGTATATGACAAAGTGGAGTTTCACACTCCCTTTGTAAGATGGCATACCTTGTATGACAGGAAAAATAATTAAGAAATCAATTTAAAAAGGAGACCATTCAAACAGGTTGAACTGAAATGACTTTAGCCCAAATGTTTTACAATGGTCTAAAAATGCATTTGTGAAGTATACAACTGGATTTTCAGAGAAAAACAAAAACCCAAAGTTCGCCTTTACATTTCCCCTGTTCAATCTTTGGTATTGCTTACGAATGTTCATTGCTAAATTTATTCATAAACAAATCCAGTTAAACATTTTGCACTAAAAGCTATGCCAAATGTTGACCACAGTATACAGACACAACACACGTCCCTTTTTTAAATATAATGGCATGATTTTGTTCCATCCACAGTGTGCTTGTCCTAAACCATTCTATTCATTTCAGGGTAAAAAGGAGAACAGGATGCGCTATTCTAATATTTAGTATCAACAAACGCAATTATGTAGGCAAAGAAAATCTGTTCAATTTACATGAAAAAAATGGCTCCAACAAACAAGAAAACAATTTATTTCGTAAAAGGTTCTGAAGTGAAAACTAATTTGGCTGCACATCTATGGTAATGTCAGGATTCAGAGATCTGAGTCTCGTGTTCCAATCCTGACAGCCCCCTCTCGTGCTGTTCCCCTCCTAGTACAATCTGCAGGGACGATGGGTGGACACGGCATTACCCAACTCACTGGCAACTATAGTTGCAGCATGCCAGTGAAGGACTAGATTAAGGGCTAACAAAAGGTAGAGCATCAACCAGAATGACAGTTCCTTGATCCACCACATCTAAGTACTACTGAGGATAACAATTTTCTCCTCTTACAGTACAAGGACGAGTAGAGAACGACTATATTCGCACCCCTGGCAGAGTAGTAAGGAAATGTCTAATCCACTCTCTTTAGAGGGAATTGTCCGTTCACTGTTGAAGCTGTGAGGTTAATACGGGCACAGGGCCAATCACAAACCTATAATAATAATAATAAACAATTATGTACATACTTACAAAATTATATAAAGCGGGAAAAACAAGTAATCCTTTCATTCATACAATGTTTGCGGCCAATTTTGTGCACATACAAGGCCTGGAGATTTCTTCCGAAAACACATACTTAGTGGGGGTCTTTCTCCATATCCTGGCAGTAATTTTCCATCCAGTACTGTGGCTGGGAGCTGACATGGTGATGTGATGCAGGGTAAACATGGCGGTTCTGACCACTGTGGTACTTAGCAGCACCATGTAAAGGATCTATATCTAGCAGCTGGTGTACATAGCATCCACAATCACCCCCTACTCTTACTAGGGCCTACTACAGCATGGTGCGTCCACACAGCACACATCCAAGGCTTTGGTTCCTTTCAATGCAAACACACACCTCCTTTCCTCCCCTAGTAAACAGCCTAGCAAAAGCAACCAGCATGGGAAGGGAATCCCACATTAACTGAAGAAAAGTGAAAAGGGTGAGTCTGAAGGAAACTCATACAGCCAAGGTGGCTTTTGTGCCTCATCTTCACCCTTGTTTAGTCTCATGTTCCCTTTATTTTGGGGAGTGGTCGTGGAGGGGAGTGAAGAGAGAGTTGCTGGAGGAAGGACACTCCGAGACTCCCTCCATCTTGGCTGGCGAGCCAGTGGAAGAACACACACTGCTGTGGCTGCCGTCTAGCACGTCTGGCGGACAGAGACTGGCGAGTGGAGAAGATGCATTTCAGCACGCAAACTGTTAGATATTCAATGACAGTGGGTCGCATTGTGATTCTGCTCATAATATGAAGGTGCATGGTTTAGCCTAATTGCATAGAGGGGACTGAATTTTTTAATTGTGAACCAAATGGCCTAAACATGCAGTGGCATTTATGAAGTTTGAGGAGCATTCACCAGGAGTTGAAGTCTGGCAGTTGGACTTGGGGCGCAGGCACATCAGAGGACAGCATGGTGGTGGTCCCATGAAAGAGCCTCTTTGGCTGGCTCTCCATCTCCATCATCTCCCCCTAGAGAAGGGGAGGCACAGACATTCATCAAGAGAGAACCACCATATCCATAGGACATAAAACACCTCACACAAAATGGCCTCTGTCACCTAAACCTTCAAAAAGGGGCAAGTGAAGTGGCGTGTACAAAAACTAAAATACAAAACGCAACAATTTCAAAGACTTTACTGAATTACAGTTCATAAGGAAACCAGTCTATTTATTTAAATTGAGTCCCTAATCTATGGATTTCACCTTACTGGGCAGGGGTGCAGCCATGGGTGGATCTTGTAGGGCATAGGCCACCCACTTGGCAGCCAGGCCCAGCCAATCAGAATGAGTATTTCACCACAAAAGGGCTTTATTGGAGCCAGAAATACTCTTCAGAATCCCCACTCATTCAATTCTCTGGCAACAGCTCTAGTGGACCTTCCTGCAGTTAGGATGCCAATTGCACGCTCCCTCAACTAGAGACATCTGTGGCATTATGTTGTGACAAAACTGCACATTTTAAAGTGGTATTTTATTGTCCCCAGCACAAGACGCAACTGTGTAATGATCATGCTGTTTCATCAGCTTCTTGATTGCCAAGACCTGACCGGTGTGGCTAAGGAGAAATGGTAATTAACATGGATGTAAACACATTTGTGAGAAATAAACTGTTTGTGTGCATGGAACATTTGAGACCATTTATTTCATCTCATGAAACCAACAATTTAAATGTTGTGTTTATATTTTTGCTCACACCAGTCAAACGTTTGGACACCTACTCATTCAAGTAGCCACCCTTTGCCTTGACGAAAGCTTTGCACACTCTAGACATTCTCTCCATTCAGTCCATCGTTACTTTAAGACATGAAGGTCAGTCAATCCGGAACATTTCAAGAACTTTTAAAGTTTCTTCAAGTGCAGTTGCAAAAACCATCAAGCGCTATGATGAAACTGGCTCTCATGAGGACCGCCACAGGAAAGGAAGACCCAGAATTACCTCTGCTGCAGAGGATAACTTCATTAGAGTTACCAGCCTAAGAAATTGCAGCCCAAATAAATGCTTCAAAGTAACAGACACATCTTAACATCAACTGTTCAGAGACTGTGTGAGTCAGGCCTTCATGGTCGAATTGCTGCAAAGAAACCACTACTAAAGGACACCAATAAGATAATTGCTTGGGCCAAGAAACACGAGCAACGGACATTAGACCGGTGGAAATCTGTCCTTTTGGTCTGTAGTCCAAATGAGGTTTTTGGTTCCAACCACTGTGTCTTTGTAAAAAGCAGAGTAGGTGAACAGATGATCTCTGCATGTGTGGTTCCCAGCGGGAAGCATGGAGGTGGTGGTGTGATGGTGTTTTGCTGGTTACACTGTCAGTAATTTATTTAGAATTCGAGGCACACTTAACCAGCATGGCTACCACAGCATTCTGCAGAGATGCACCATCCCATCTGGTTTGCACTTAGTGGGACAATCATTTGTTTTCAGGACAATGACCCAACACCTCCAGGCTGTGTAAGCCTCCACAATCACCCGATCTCAACCCAATTATTTATTTCTATTGAACTATGCAAGTCAGTTAAGAACAAATTCTTATTTCCAATGACAGCCTACCAAAATGCAAAAGGCCTCCTGCGCAGACAGGGGCCTGAGATTAAAAATAAATCCAATATAAATATAGGACAAAACACACACCACAACGAGACAACACTACATAAAGAGAGACCTAAGACAACTACAAATGAAATGGTTTGGGATGAGTTGGACTGCAGAGTGAAGGAAAAGCAGCCAACAAGTGCTCAGCATATGTGGGAACTCCAAGTTGGAAAAGCATTCCAGGTGAAGCTGGTTGAGAGAATACCAAGAGTGTGCAAAGCTGACATCAAGGCCAAGGGTGGCTACTCTGAAGAATCTGAAATATATAACACTTTTTGGGTTACTACATGATTCCATGTGTTAGTGGAAATCCACTTCAAATCAGTATAGATGAAGGGGAGGAAGGATTGTTAAGCCTCAAGATAATTGAGACATGGATTGTGTATGTGTGCCATTCAGAGAGTGAAAGAGTTTTAAGTGCCTTTAAACAGGGTTTAGTAGGTGCCAGGCGCGCACCAGTTTGGGTGAAGAACTGCAACGGTGCTGGTTTCACACTCCCCAATTTTTTGGTATTCAATTAGTAGTTGTCCCATCGCTGCAACCCCCGTACGGACTGGACTCGAACCAGAAACTCTAGCGGCACAGCGATGCAGTGCCTTAGACCACGCCACTCGGGAGGCAGAATAGAGCATATTCTGTTGTGGTAACGTATTTCAGCTCATACTTCCCTCTAGAGTGAACAAAGCTTAGTTCCAATGTCGTAAAATCTTTCTCCAAGCCTAACTTTATCCTTCCACTTTAAAAAAAATTAAGTATTACAAAGATAATTCTACCCCTCAGATTGGCTTTTAGAGTGTCCCAACAATCGCCAGTGAGGTGTCCTCCTGTTTAAATGGTACACTCACACACACACACACAACAAAAATATATATGCAACATGTAAAGTGTTGGTTTCATGAGCGGAAATAAAAGATCCCAGAAATCTTCCATACGCACAAGTTATTTTTCGCACAAATTTGTTTACATGCCTGTTAGCGAGCATTTCTCCTTTGCCAAATTAATCCATACACCTGACAGGTGTGGCATATGATTAAAAACGACAATAATTACAGGTGCACCTTGTGCTTGGGACAATTAAAAGGCCACTAAAATGTTAAGTTGTCACAACACCAGATGTCTCAAGTTGAGGGCGCGTGCATTTGGCATGCTGACTGCAGGAATGTCCACCAGAGCCGTTGCCAGATAATTTAATGTTAAATTATCTACTGTAAGCCACCTCCAACATCCTTTTAGAGAATTTTGGAGCCTCACAACTGCAGACCACGTGTAACCATGCCAACCCAGGACCTCCACATCCAGCTTGTTCACCTGCGGGATCGTCTAAAACCAGCCACCCGGACAGCTGATGAAACCGAGGAGTATTTATGTCTGTAATAAAGCCCTTGTGGGGAAAAACTCATTCTGATTGGCTGAAACAATTGCAACGATTTTACTGAGTTACAGTTCATATAAGGAAATCGGTCAATTTAAATTGACAGATTCCGCAGGTGAACAAGCTGGATATGGAGGTCCTGGGTTGGCATGTACTTGTCCTCTTGCTCAGTTGTGCCCGGGGCCTCCCACGGTTTCTATTCTGGTTAGAGCCAGCTTGCGCTGTTCTGTGACGGGAGTAGTACACAGCATTGTACGAGATCTTCAGTTTTTTGGCAATTTCTCACATGGAATAGCTTTCATTTCTCAGAACAAGAACAGACTGACAAGTTCCAGAAGAAAGGTCTTTGTTTCTGGCCATTTTGAGCCTGTAATCGAACCCACAAATGCTGATGCTCGAGATACTCAACTAGTCTAAAGAAGGCCAGGTTTACTGCTTCTTTAAAAACAGAACAGTTTTCATCTGTGCCAACATATTTGCAAAAGGGTTTTCTAATGATCAATTAGTCTTTAATAATGATAAACTTGGATTAGCTAACAACATGCCATTGGAACACAGGAGTGATTGTTGCTGATAATGGTCCTCTGTACGCCTATGTAGATATTCCATAATACCCATTTCCAGCTACAATAGTCTTTTACAACATTAACAATGTCTACACTGTATTTCTGATCAATTTGATGTTATTTTAAAATGGACAATTTTTGTTGTTGTTTTTCTTTAAAAAAAACAAGGATATTTCCAAGTGACCCCAAACTTTTGAACGGTAGTGTAGATCTACAAAAAAAATCTAAAATGCAGACCCACCTTTACGTTTGATTGGCCCCAGGATGCTGGGCCTGATGCAGTTAATGGGGCTTTGGCTCCGCCGGCTAGAGACAAGAGAAGACCGACAATGAAGCAACATTTATAGCAGTTACTAAATAATCATACTGATCAGTTGTAGGCAAATGTGGTGTAGGACTATGAAATTGGAGTTGTCAGTGATCAGAGCTAGCCTTAGTCAGAGCACTCACCTGAAGCGTCGCGTTGGGCTAGGTATAGGGCTGGGGGATAGGCCATTGCTGCTCACCAGAATTTGTAATGAAGGGGAGAAGCACTGCTGCTCATTGGACGAAGGAAATATATAATTATGAGCCAGGACACTGCCAGAGAAACATTTGTGGTCCTAACTGCCAGGCATCTGTACAAATTGCAGTGGTTACACAATGCACATACCTTCTTCCCTATCCCTCTTGTAGGGGATGGTGCTGGGGACACAGGCACAAAGTCGATGCGCTTTGGGGACGACGATGCAGATTTCTCAAAGTCATTGTCACTCTGTGGGGATTAGCACAAACAAAACTGTAATCAGCCTTAATCAAACTGTATTGTACCACCCTTCATTCACCTGTAAGGTGGAGGAGGTGAGCATACAAATCATACCAATGAGGTGGTTATTGCTAATATAATACCAAATGATTTATATTATTTGAATATATATAGTTTATTTATTCAGGCGAGACAAAATATATAAGATGCACACAGACATATACAGCCTAACATAAAGCAGACTTTCTTCTCTCTATCCCACCCACCCCATCCCCTCCAGAGGTAGGCAGGACTATAGCCTAAAGTCTAACAGCCAATAGTCCTACAGAATGATGTAGGTGCATAGCAACAAAGAAAATCACATACATTGACCAATGTATGCACAATTAAGGGAGACAATTTCATTCATCAGTTCATAATGTGGCATATTTCTGACTATGGTTACCCGAATATTTCTATATCATTAATTATATTCTCAGATCTATGTGTATCTAAGAACATGGATAACTAGTTAGTAGCCCCAACTGCTGACCACTACAGGAATGGGCCCCATACCCGGTCATATCCAGTGCCCTTAGGGGATACTTCAGGATTTTGTCAGAGGCCCTTTATCTACTTACCAAGAGTCAGAGGAACTCAAGATATCCTTTTTATGTCTGTGTTCCATATGAAGTTAGTTAAGAGGTAGTTTCACTAGCCAATGCTAACTACCGTTAGTTTCATTGTTTTGACTTCCTCTTGCCATTGAACTGTTGGGAAGTGTGAAATGTTTTACAAATAACATAAATACTAATTTCCTCCATATTAAAAGGGATAGTTTGAGATTTTTGCAATTAAGCCATTTATGCCAACTGTTCCTGTAAACTTCAAGTCATTGCACTAATGCTAGTTAGCATTGGCTTGTGAAACTACATCCAACTTCCTTCATCAGGGATGCAGAGACATAAAAACATTGTCCACAATGGTATTCTGTTGCAGCTAGCGATATAAAATCCCCCAAAACAAAATAAAAAAATAAAACTGCAGTACTTTGGGGCCACGGACTGCAGTTTGAAAACCTCTGATATAAGGTTGTCTAAGGTGGAAGCTATGATCCTTTATTGATGTCACCTGTTAAATACACTTCAATCAGTGTAGATGGAAGAGACAGGTTAAAAGAGGATTTAAGCCTTTTAAGACATGGATTGTGTACGTGTGCCATTCAGAGGGTGAAAGGGCAAGATAAAATAGTTTAAGTGCCTTTGAAGCGCAACGCTGCTGGGTTTTTCACGCTCATTAGTGTCCCGTGTGTAACAGGAATGGTCCACCACCCAAAGGACATCCAGCCAAATTGACAACAGTGGGAAGCATTGGGAGTCAACATTGGCCAGCATCCCTGTGGAAAGCTTTCAACACCTTTTAGAGTCCATGCCCCAACAAATTGAGGCTGTTCTGAGGGCAAAAGGGGGGCACCTCAATATTAGGACTGTGTTCCTAATGTTTTGAACACAGTGTATATGCAGCGGCTCGGTTTTTCTCCAGATTCCCAGATTTAGTCAAAATGGAGCATCTTCTTTTGTGGTAAAACTTATTCAGCTCATACTGTACTTGCCTCGAATAACCTTACTTAGTGTGGTCCTATCGCTAGAGTGAGCAAAGCTTAGTTCCAATGTCTTAAGATCCTTCACCAGGTTAAAAAAGAAATAATCACCAATTATCAATTCTGGTTTAAGTGCCATGAAGGGGCAAAAAAATAATATTCACATATCATTCAGCCTTAATTCGTTGGTACAGATTTGGGGCAAAGGGCTGGATCTGTCAAGGTCTTTGTCTGAAATCTGATTAAAGTCACCGCCAAGTATCCCAGTAGAGTTTGTACTATTGCATGAAAGAACTCAGGGGACTCTGCATTTGGAACATAAATATTGCACAATGTAACCGACACACAAACTGTCCCCTCACCACAATATCTGTCCCCCTGATTCTGTTCTTGAGAGACTGGTGGCCCTGCTAACTATGGCAGTTACTCCAGCATCGGCCACACTCCCTACAAAAGAGACAGGCTTTCACTGGCCGAGGGCCACAAAATGCAATGTGGAGGCAGACCATCATACCAAATACACAAACTGAAAGGCTCTACCCCAAATAGCACCCCATTCTTTCTTTAGTGCACTACCTTAGTTTTGACCAGAGCCCATAAGGCTTTGGTCAAAAGTGGTGCACTATGTAGGGAATAGGGTGCCACTTGGGATGATGGCTTACTCATCTAACATACTAATGCACTGCCCAATTGCATGAATGCTGAAGTGGTGAGAGCCTCCAAAATAGTGGAGTGCGTAAGCCTAATATTTTTTGGGGGGGAATATTCATATTCAGATTTATTGTTACCATGGGAGCATCATCATCATCATCATCACTCACCAGACTCAGACTCTCCTCCCAGGACTGACTCATCTGCATGGCTGCTTGAACCTCCCTGTGATGATAACACAGACATCTATGAATATGCTTTTTTCCTGAAAGGGTTGATCAAATGATACTCGACCAGTTATTGACATAGTATACCATCACACGACGAGTGAGCGGTTAATAAATAAAATGCTTTCAAGGCCAATAAACTGAATTTCATCATGCACCAACTTGTCCCAATCCATGGCCATCTCTTACCGTTCATGGGCTGTCTCTCTGTTCATCACATCCACACCCTCCTCCTGTAGTACCACAAACAAGTAGCATAGACAATAACTAATAACAACAAGATAACTAATGTAAAACATTCTGAGCCTGTAAAACATGTTAAGAACTTTTGTGAAAGAGCAGTTTGAAAGATATGGCAAATAGAAATCAAACCGGATGGACATCAGAAAGAGATGGGTGAGGTTGAGGGTCGACATGAATAAAAACAAATAAAATAGAACTATGTCCATAAAATGTATATAGTATGTATTAGATGGAAATACAGGCCTAAGTGTTGTTGTTCACTAGTTTGGTCATATTGGGGAAGGGGTGGTAGGGTAATAAAGGAAAATATATATATATATATATATCTCTACATATCATATCACACACACACGTTCATCGCATGTATATATAATATTTTTTGCAATTATAATGGGGTATTGGAAGTGGCGCAGACTACATTGATGGAAGCTACAATCTATCTGCAATATTGAAGCTGATCTACCCCCCACCCCCAAAAAACAAGAAGCATAGACATTCAGTTCGTACTCACCCGTTTGATCTGATGAAGCCTTGTGCTGGGGACGCGAATGGGCGATGAAGGGACCTGCATGTGTGTGTGAAGGTGAGCAAGATGAATTAAATGAATCTTACTTTGTAAGAGTTTTATGCATATTATTTTGATTATACTCCAATTTCCAAACCATATTAGGGCGGTTGACAACAGTGGTGCTGTTTCTCCTGCTGCGTAGAATCTCTCTGTGGAAAACCTGGGAATTGTCACTAAAAATGGACAGAAAGATTAACACCTCCACTTCGGTGTCTCAATTGGCACCCTATTCCTTATATAGTACACTTATTTTCACCAGGTCCCAATATAGCCCACTATGTAGGCGATAGGGTGCCATAGGGCTTTGGTCAAAAGTAGTGCACAGTATAGGGAATAGGATGACATTTGGAACACATTCATCGACTGCTATGCTCCGAATGTCAGCATTATACTACAGACAGCCTGATCTTGAGAAACTGGTAGCCTTGTTAACTCTGCTGGTCTGCTGTGGCATTACTGAACTGTCCACACTCCTCACATCAGAGAAGGTATGTGTAATTATTATAGAACCCCCATTAGCTACTGCAGAAGTCCAGCAAAATGAAGGCTCTTCAATTAAAATACGTTTTTACATTTCACAGCACATTAACAGCCATGCAGTTTATGACTAGGTAAACATCTCAAGTCAAATACTGTGAGCAGCAGTGACCAAGTTGACATTTAAAGTGATACAAGTGATGTGAAAGACATTTTCTGAAAACCTTAGGCCATTTATCATTGGGGCGCTGTTGGATCGTCTCAGGTGTCCGTCGCTCTGAACTAGTGTTGATGGGATTACGAGGTCCAATTCCATCTTCTCCTGTTTGCTCATCCTGGTGTCCTTTCGTTTAGCTGACTCGAGATGTCTTCGGAAACGCCTGCAACGTTCCAGGCCACCAGTATGTGAACCTACATGGCGATGCAAAGCAACGTTCTGCGTAGGTAACGTTAGCTACTCCAATGCTGACTGCTGATGGATCTGAAAAATAGAATCGACATGTAGAAAGTTAGTTTCTATCGGCTCCAGTTCCAGCAAGCGACGCTCTTGAGGATTGTTCAGAGGTTCTCTTTGGCTAAACCGAGGTCGTTTTTTTATGGGCTAGCAAATCACAGCTCTCTCAAAGCCCTGGCCTGTGCTAGTTAGCCTAGCCACACAGGCACAACGCCTAGTCGCTAGCTACTTGCTAATGAAACGAGCGAGCTAACGTTACTGGTCTCTCTCGAGTAAGAAAGTGATGCGTAGTCAACTGTTCAGAAAGACCACTTAGACAAATTAAAACACGTCGACGCTTGACATGGTCAATCCAACCGAACGGTGTATTCTAGATAACGTCTTGTTAGCTTGTAGTATAGCAAAATAGGATTAGTTCGCTACGAACTGTAACGCGAGTTAGCTCGAAGATTATGATTTCAAGCCAGCTGCTAGCTAACGTCGTTATATCAAATGGTTATTGATGAAGGTGCTATGCTAGCTTGAAAGTTTCACTAGCATGTTCAGAGGATCATCAACCTACATAACTTGTATAGTTCTCCCTCAGCCATATATCGAGAATTTCCCTTCTTCACAATACGTTAACTCTGAGTATAATGAAATCGTGTAGTTAGCTGAACTCAATTGTGTTTATTAATCTACTAGTGGAGCCGCCGAGAAATCTCCAATACTAAACTTCCCGCCCCCTTTTGATGCTTGCAGGGTGACCGACAGCAGACGGATCCAATTAAATTGCCCCAATCTGCCGGTGTGTCCGTTTGAAAGGCAGACCAGTGACCAATGGCTGCAGCGGTTGTGAGCTAGGTCCTGGTGACGTCACACAGTCCAATGTCGGTTAACTGCTGCTGCTGGGTGGAAGAGCTGGAGGATGTCTGGAAGATCTTGTTGACATAATGAACACTTTCAAGATGTTTGGTCAATGCTGAATCTATTTGGTATTTCATTCCAAACAATGTGTTTAATAAATCGCGAGGTCATGCATTTTTACTGAAATGGAATTATATACCTGAAAGATTTACTCGCTAAATTGGCTAGGTTTCACCAACAAACTTTAATGGCCTGGGAAATATGTTTCCTGCACAAGTTTTCCCAACATATAATAATAATTCCGACATAACTGTAAGGAATACGTCCTTGTTCTAACCTAGCTGGCATGAGAGGAATATTGACTTTGTTCTTGATGTTTTTGACTACGGGTAATATTATTGCAAATGAACAATTTATAACATTGAATGAGTTTCCAATATATTTCAGAGATTTTATTTATGTGATCAAAGCCATTCCCAGTGGTCTAACAACACTAATGAAAACTTTCTGGACATGCTTATTCCTGACATTGTCTGGGAAAAAAAGCATGGTTAATGCCTTACAAATATTGTATACCAAACAAATTTAAGGAAGTGCACTTAAAAATTATACATATGATATATCCATGTAATTATATGTTGTCCAAATTATTGGCTATTGATGATATCTGCGTTTTCTTTGAAAAAGAAAGTGAAAATCTGACTCACTTGTTCTAATGTTAATCTGTGATAGAATTTAGGAAAACCTTGCAGAATTTTTTATTTACCATTTTGAATACTACCCATGTTTTTCACATGAAGGATATATGTTACTATTGCAATGATAACAAGACCATTGAAATGATTGTTCATGTTTTTATTATTGTTGTCAAATACTTTATACACAAACACAAATTCCAGAATGCTATACCCAAATTACAAATATTTTTTATTAAATTCAATCATCTTGTTACGACATTATCCCTATTGAATAACATCTTCCTGAATCATTATAATGATATTTTTTCAGAGTGAATATAATTGCACTAGAATTGTTTTATTTTGTATTATTATTTATATATATATTTTTTGTATGTCTGTAGTATTTTCTTGTTTATACCTGTGTTTTGTTTTGTTATACAATTGATCCATTTTAGGTAATACGCTTCTAGTGTTAACGTGCAGAAAACCCAGGCTTTTACGAGAGCAGAAATCAGTGAAGCGGATATCAGAGCACAAGTTAGAATTGGAGCTAGCAACAGTAGATGGGCCAGGGTGTACATGCACATTTCCAGATTTCATCAACAGTATTACAATCAAGGCACGGCATAGTACAGGGAGAGCTCTGCAGTGCTGATTTATGACATCTGAATGTGCATCAGACGGCAACAAGATCATATTGTACAGCAATTTTATCAGGTAACATGACTACAAAGGACAGTGGGGTGGCAGGTAGCCTAGTTAGTGGTTAGCACGCAACCGAAAGGTTGCTAGATCGAATCCCTGAGCTGACAAGGTAAAAATCAGTAGTTCTGCCCCTAACCCACTGTTCCCAGGCCATCATTGTAAATAAGAATTTGTTCTTAACTGACTTGCCTAGATAAATACAGGTTAAATAAATAAAAAACAAAGGATAGTGGAATGCTACATGTTAAAAAGGTGGACTTTGTATTATTTATTGAAATGGTAATACATTGTACAGCACAAGCGGAGAAGTCGAAGAAAATTGAAATAATTGTGAATGCCGCTGAACGTTTTTTGGGTGTTGTGATTTCACAGCCGAGGCCGTGCAGGAGACCCTGTCAGTCTGTGTAGGGATGTATTTAGCAGTGGACTGGGATTGAAGAGGTGGGATGGTTTTTCTGAGTTGACGGGTTTCATTTTGTATGATGTCGTTTCCCCGCAATGTTTTTTGTGTGCGTCCTATTCAATACCCCGTCCAGATGGTGGTGGTAATGCAACAATAACATTGGATGCCAACCGCCCTGAACCCCATCGAAGAAGAATTGATCCGTCTTGTCTTGAACATGGTTTCGTCTTTTTGGAGAGGTGTCGTAGGGCTTGGTCTATTTGCCCTGGCTCATGCGGCTTTCTCAGCGGCACAACGTAAGTGCGATCAAATAAGAGAAACATATCTGGCCTTTTATTTCGCTGGTTAGATCAAAATACACAGTTCGACATCCACCATGCAGAGTACTGCGGCCTGTTAGCGAACTGGCTAACGACTACTAGCGATTTAGCATGTCCGATTATTGGCACAGTAAGCGGCTAGCTGGTGCTATTGGGACAGCACATGTTTTCCTTCAGACTCACGGTGGCGTGTCCCAAAGCGACTAACGTTACAGTGGCTAACAATGTCTGCTTGCCAACGCGGTCTGTTAGCTGGACGTGGCTTTATATTCACACGTATTCAATTGAAAACGGAATCAAGGTTTATTGGTCGCGTACACAGTTTAGCAGGTGTTATAGCGGGTGCGGCGAAATGGCTATGTTACCAGCTCCTAACAATTCAGTATAATGTCAGACAATTAAAATGCAAGGGGGGAAAAGACAGGGAATCAAGAACTGCGGGAAGAATCTGATTAACACAAATAGCACCGAGGCAGTAATCCAATGCAATCTACGTATGTACTATGTGAGAATTTGAAGATCAGCTAGAATTTAAAGTACAGAAGTAGTTACACTACCGTTCAAAAGATTGGGGTCACTTAGAAATGTCCTTGGTTTTTAAAGAGAAGCAAATGTTTTTTGTCCATTAAAATAACATAAAATTGATCAGAAGTACAGTGTAGACATTGTCAATGTTGTAAATGACTATTGTAGCTGGAAACGGCTGATTTTTATGGAATATCTATGCAGGCCCATTATCAGCAACCATCACATGTTCCAATGGCACGTTGTGTTAGCTAATTCAAGTTCATTATCTTAAAAGGCTAATTGATCATTAGAAAACCTTTTTTGCAATTGTTAGCACAGCTGAAAACGGCTGATTTAAAGAAGCAGTAAATCTGGCCTCCTTTTAGACTAGTTGAGTATCTGGAGAATCAGCATTTGTGGGTTCGATTACAGGCTCAAAATGGCCAGAACCAAAGACTTTTCTTCTGAAACTCGTCAGTCTATTATTGTTCTGAGAAATGATGGCTATTCCAATGTGAGAAATTGCCAAGAAACTGAAGATCTCGTACAACGCTGTGTACTACTCCCTTCACAGAACAGAGCAAACTGTCTCTAACCAGAATAGAAAGAGGAGTGGGAGGCCCCGGTGCACAACTGAGCAAGAGAACAAGTACATTAGTGTCTAGTTTGAGAAACAGACACCTCACAAGTCCTCAACTGGCAGCTTCATTAAATAGTACCCGCAAAACACCAGTCTCAACGGCAACAGTGAAGAGGTGACTCCAGGAGGCTGGCCTTCTAGGCACTGTATGCCAATAATCCAGTGTAAATAAAATAATGTACAGTAGAAATATTATGAGCTACATCGGGGGATACAGTATTTAAATACAGTGGGAAATGACGAGTGGTTTAATGTCTATAGTGTGGGACAGCTTTGGCTTTGTGTATGTGTTTGTGTGTGCCTGTGTTTGTGAGTATGTAGTGTGTGTGATAGCTTGTGTGTGTGAGCATCACCTGGTAGACGGCTAGCAATGGCTGTTCAGTCTGATGGCCTGGTAATAGAAGCTGTTTTTTTAGCCTCGGTCTGAGCGCTGATGCACCTGTACTGTCTGTCTGTCGGGCGATAGCTGAGTGAACAGTCAGTGGCTCGGGATAGTCAGGTGGCTGAGGTCCTTAATGATCTTCTTGGCCTTCCTTTGACACCATGTGCTGTAGATGTCCAGGAGGGCAGGTGGCGTTGGGCTGCCTGCACCACGCTCTGGAGAGCCGTGCGGTTGAGGGCAGAGCCTTTGCCATACCAGGCGGTGATGCAGCCTGACAGAATGCTCTAATGGTGCAGCTGTAGAGTTCGTGAGTGTCTTAGTGGCAGTGTTGTGTTGTGTTCGAGACCACCTAAACTGAGACCGATCTAAGTCAGGACCGGGAGGGTGGTAAGGGGTCTGAGACTTCCCCCAGTCACCCTTTATTAATAGTGAGCATGCAACTTTCAAACAATGTCCCCCAGTCTTTCCTACCAGCGAATCAAGGAAATTCTGATGAGCTTGAGGATATTTTTCAACGAAAGTAAAGGACAGTAATGTTACAAGTAAAGTAGGAAGCCCAGGTTTCAATAGACAATAAGATATTGTGTCATTAAGGAGTGTGACTATATTTGCCTGGCGAAGCAATTTTATGGGCTGGCTGAATGGGAGCTGATAATGAGTTTTCACTCCACTGGTCTCGGCAAGAAATGACGAGTTGTCATTGTCCGAGACCGAGTCAAGACAGAGTAAAAATGTATCCGACACAGAGACAAGACCGAGACCGGTCTCGAGTACTTCAACACTGGTTAGGGGACATGGCCGATTTCTTTAGCTGCCTGAGGTTGTAGAGGCGCTTTTGTGCCTTCACAACAATGTCGGTGTGGTCGAGACCATTTCAGGTCCTCAGTGATGTGCTCCCCGCCGAACTTAAAGCATTTGACCCTATCCACTGCAGCCCTGAGGATGGGGGTGTGATTTCTCTTCTGTCTCGTGTAGTACAGGATAAGCTCCTTTGTTTTGTTAAGGGAGAGGTTATTTTCCTGGCTCTGACCTACTCCCTGTTGTCACTCTCGTTGTTAGTAATCAGGCCTATCACTCTTGTGTAGTCAACAAACTTGATTGAGTTGTAGTCGTGCATGGCCACACAGTCATGGGTGAACAAAGAGTACAGGAGGGGGCTAAGCACATCCGTAGGGGGGGGGTGCTCCGTGTTGAGGATCAGCGTACAGAGTTGTTTCCTACCCTCACCACCTGGTGTCGTCCCGTCAGGAAATCCAGGATCCAGTTGGAAGCTATGCTCCAAAAGCCAAAGTACTAACAGTTATGCAAGATAGCTTGCCACTAGCAACATCTGCTATGGATGCAGTGAGACTAGCTACCCACTTGATTTTGTCTCAGCTGTAGCCACATTGATTCCAGTGTGATAAATGTTATTCTTTTCCCCCCGCCAGATCGATCCTACATGCGCCTGACAGAAAAAGAAAATGAAACACTACCAATAGATGTAAGTTATTTAATACTAAATAGCTAGTAATTATTCCATTCTTTGATGTGGATCCATTCTATTAACTGTACTGTTTTGACTAAACATATTTCAAAAGAAAAATATATCTATTGTTTTCATTTTGTTTTGCAGATTGTTTTACAGACTTTGTTAGCTTTTGTTCTGGCCATTTATGGTATAGTCCACATCTCTGGAGAGTTTAGAGATATGGATGCATCCTCAGAGCTGAAAAACAAGTAAGCCTTCATTTCAGTAATTATATTTATTATGGATCCCCATTAGCTCAGCAGCTACTCTTCCTGGGGTCCAGCAAAATTGAGGCAGTTATATATTATTTTTAAAACATTACAATACATTTCACAACACATTGTGTGCCCTCAGGCCACGCCACTACTCTACTACTACATATCTACAACTCAAAATCCACGTGTGTGTACGTTATCGTGTGTGTGTGTATATGCGTGTGTCTCTCTTCACAGTCCCCACTGTTGCAAATGGTGTATTTCTGTTTTTTAAATCTGATTTTACTGCTTGCATTAGTTACTTGATGTGGATTAGAGTTCCATGTAGTCATGGCTCTTTGTAGTCCTGTGTGCCTCCCATAGTCTATTCTGGACTTGGGGACTGTGAAGAGACCTCTGGTGGCATGTCTTGTGGGGTATGCATGGGTGTCTGAGCTGCGTGCTATTAGTTTAAACAGACAGCTCGGTGCAATCAACCTGTCAATACTTCTCACAAATACAAGTAGTGATAAAGTCTACTTTGAGCCAGGAGAGATTGACATGCATATTATTACTGTTTGCTCTCTTTTTAATTTTTTAACCTTTATTTAACCAGGAAGGGCTCATTTTCAAGAGCGTCCTGGCCAAGATAGGCAGCACCAAGTCAATACAAAATCTCTGTGTACAGTCGTGGACAAAAGTTTTGAAAATGACACAAATATTAATTGCTGCCTCAGTTTGTATGATGGCAATTTGCATATACTCCAGAATGTCATGAAGAGTGATCAGATGAATTGCAATTCATTGCAAAGTCCCTCTTTGCCAAGCAAATGAACTGAATCCCCAAAAAACATTTCCACTGCATTTCAGCCCTGCCACAAAAGGACCAGTTGACATCATGTCAGTGATTCTCTCGTTAACACAGGTGTGAGTGTTGACGAGGACAAGGCTGGAGATCACTCTGTCATGCTGATTGAGATTGAATAACAGACTGGAAGCTTCAAAAGGAGGGTGGTGCTTGGAATCACGTGCTGTCATCATTGCTTTGCACAAAAAGGGCTTCACGGGCAAGGATATTGCTGCCAGTAAGATTGCACCTAAATCAACCATTTATCGGATCATCAAGAACTTAAAGGAGAGCGGTTCAATTGTTGTGAAGAAGGCTTCAGGGCGCCCAAGAAAGTCCAGCAAGCGCCAGGACCGGCTCCTAAAGTTGATTCAGCTGCGGGATCGGGGCACCACCAGTACAGAGGTTGCTCAGAAATGGCAGCAGGCAGGTGTGAGTGCATCTGCATGCACAGTGAGGCAAAGACTTTTGGAGGATGGCCTGGTGTCAAGAAGGGCAGGAAAGAAGCCACTGCTCTCCAGGAAAAGCACCAGGGACAGACTGATATTCTGCAAAAGGTACAGGGATTGGACTGCTGAGGACTGGGGTAAAGTCATTTTCTCTGATGAATCCCCTTTCCGATTGTTTGGGGCATCTGGAAAAAGCTTGTCCGGAGAAGACAAGGTGAGTGCTACCATCAGTCCCGTGTCATGCCAACAGTAAAGCATCCTGAGACCATTCATGGCTGCTTCTCAGCCAAGGGAGTGGGCTCACTCACAATTTTGCCTAAGAACACAGCCATGAATTAAGAATGATACCAACACATCCTCCGAGAGCAACTTCTCCCAACCATCCAGGAACAGTTTGGTGACGAACAATGCCTTTTCCAGCATGATGGAGCACCTTGCCATAAGGCAAAAGTGATAACTAAGTGGCTCGGGGAACAAAACATCGATATTTTGGGTCCATGGCCAGGAAACTCCCCAGACCTTAATCCCATTGAGAACTTGTGGTCAATCCTCAAGAGGCGGGTGGACAAACAAAAACCCACACATTCTGACAAACTCCAAGCATTGATTATGCAAGAATGGGCTGCCATCAGTCAGGATGTGGCCCAGAAGTTAATTGACAGCATGCCAGGGCGGATTGCAGAGGTCTTGAAAAAGAAGGGTCAACACTGCAAATATTTACTCTTTGCATCAACTTCATGTAATTGTTAATAAAAGCCTTTGACACTTATAAAATGCTTGTAATTATACTTCAGTATTCCATAGTAACATCTGACAAAAATATCTGAAGACAATGAAGCAGCAAACTTTGTGGAAATTAATATTTGTGTCATTCTCAAAACCTTTGGCCACGACTGTACATCCAGCCTTGCTGCCCTGTTCTGAGCCAATTGCAATTTTCCTAAGTCACTTTTTGTGGCACCTGACCACACAACTGAACAGTAGTCCAGGTGCGACAAACTAGAGCCTGTAGGACCTGCCTTGTTGATAGTGTTATTAAGAAGGTAGAGCAGCGCTTTATTATGGACAGACTTCTCGCCATCTTAGCTTCTGCTGTAGCAGTTGATCAGAAATACAGTGTAGACATTTAATGTTGTAAATGACTATTGTAGAAGGAAACGGACGATTTATTTTTCAAATGGAATATCTACATAGACGTACAGAGGCCCATTATCAGCAACCATAACTCCTGTGTTCCAATGTGTTAGCTAATCCAAGGTTATCATTTTAAAAGGCTAATTGATCATTAGAAAACCCTTTTGCAATTATGTTGGCACAGCTGAAAATTGTTCTGATTAAAGAAGCAATACAACTGGCCTTCTTTAGGCTAGTTGAGTATCTGGAGCGTCAGCATTTGTGGGTTCAATTACAGGCTCAAAATGGCCAGAAACAAAGACCTTCTAAAACTCGTCAGTCTATTCTTGTTCTGAGAAATGATGGCTATTCCAATGCGAGAAATTGCCAAGAAACTGAAGATCTCGTACAACGCTGTGTACTACTCCCTTCACAGAACAGAGCAAACTGGCTCTAACCAGAATAGAAAGAGGAGTGGGAGGCCCCGGTGCACAACTGAGCAAGAGAACAAGTACATTAGTGTCTAGTTTGAGAAACAGACGCCTCACAAGTCCTCAATTTGCAGCTTCATTAAATAGTACCCGCAAAACACCAGTCTCAACGTCACCAGTGAAGAGGTGACTCTGGAAGGCTGGCCTCCTGGCCACCCATTCTGAAACTGACTGCAGCTCTTTGTTAAGTGTTGCAGGGATTTCACTTGTTGTTGTAGCTGACATGTATAGTGTTGTAAATCAGCATAATAATTGACTTGCCTATATGGGTAGCCCTATTGTTATTGACCTATCGCACTGAAAATAACAATCATGAGAATAGTTCAAACTACTCACTGCCCTCTTCTCGTTTTTTAGGACGTTTGACACATTGAGGAACCACCCGTCTTTCTACATGTTCAATCATCGGGGTAGGGTGCTCTTCTGCTCTCCCAACCAAGAGGTCTCCACCATCCCAAACGCACAGGCCCTGCCTAACCCCCTGCAGCTACGCAAGCTGGAGCATTTGCACTGAGACTGGCCTTCCCCACCCACATCTTTATTTCTGTGCATAGATGAGCTTATTGGTTAGATCCCACAAAGTAATTTTTCTACTTTTAATTCGTCTTAGTACATATATTAATATGCTGTACAAATGTGCGTCTCCTCCCAAAAGTGGTTACCATATTCAACTCCTGACGTCAACCAACCCCACAGTTTTCAGGCAGATTTGTTTGTATATAATTGTAATTGCTTAGAAGTAATAAAGGATGAGACACATCTTCCCCTTACTTAGGTAACCCTTGGGGAAGATGTATGTGTCAAATCCTTTAAGACTTCTAAGCAATTGTTCCCCTTTGTTGGACAAGGGGCATGATGTTTCGTTTGCCACAATACATGTCTATCCTGAGCAGCTGTCTGGAACTATTTATTTCATTTTGTTTTATGTAGTAAAAAGCCTTCACTTCTGAGAGAATTCATGACCTGATGCAATAAAGTTACCACGATCATTGGAGTCACCAAGGTCAAGCCTGAAGGATGCAGAGTAAGGCAGTGTTCTAGCAATGCTAATGATATTGTGAAGTTGAGACTAATGGTACATTTGTTTGGGCAGTGTTTTCTTATTTGGCCTTTTAAGATTCAACAGAATGTTTTTAACTTAAAATCATAGATTTTATCGGTGTATTAGATGGCATTTTCATTTCATGCCATGTATTTCTGCACTTATTGGTCAAAGATGCATTTAATGTCTTGCAGATATACACTACATGACCAAAAATATGTGGACACCTGCTCGTCGAACATCTCATTCCAAAATCATGGGCATTAATATATATGGATTTGTTCCCCCTTTTGCTGCTATGACAGCCTCTACTCTTCTGGGAAGGCTTTCCACTAGATGTTGGAACATTGCTGCGGAGACTTGCTTCCATTCAGCCACAAGAGCATTGTTGGGCGATTACTCCTGGCTCGCAGTCGGTGTTTGATGGAGTTGAGGTCAGGGCTCTGTGCAAGCCAGTTGAGTTCTTCCACACCGACTGCAACAAACTTTCTGTTTGCACCTTGCTTTGTGCATGGGGCATTGTCATGCTGAAACGGGAAAGGCCATTTCCCAAAAGTTGTAAGAACAGAATCGTCTAGAATGTCATTGTATGCTGTAGCGTTAAGATTTCCCTTCACTGGAACTAAGTGGGGCCTAGGCCATTATTCCTCCTCAACCAAACTTTACAGTTGGCACTATGCATTGGGGCAGGTAGCATTCTCCTGGCATACGGCAAACCCAGATTTGTCAGTCGAACTGCCGGATGGTGAAGCGTGATTCTACACTCCAGAGAATGTTTCCACTGCTCCAGAGTCCAATGGCGGCAAGCTTTACTCAACTACAGTCGACGCTTGGCATTGCACATAGTGGTCTTAGGCTTGTGTGCGGCTCGGTCATGAAAACCCATTTCATGAAGCCCCCGAAGAACAGTTATTGTGCTGACGTTGCTTCCAGAGGCAGTTTGGAACTTGGTAGTGAGTGTTGCAACCGAGTGCAGATTATTTTTACGCGCTTCAGCATGTGGCGGTCCTGTTCTGTTAGCTTGTGTGGCCTACCACTTCACGGCTGAGCTGTTGTTGCTCCTAAACATTTCCACGTCACAATAACAGCACGTACAGTTGACTGGGGCAGATCTAGCAGGGCAGACATTTTATGAACTGACTTGTTGGAAAGGTGGGATCCTATGACCGTGCCACGTTGAAAGTTACTGCGTTCTTCAGTAAGGTCATTCAATGTTGATTTATGGAGATTGCATGGCTGTGCTAGATTTAATACACCTGCCAGCAATAGGTGTGGCTGAAATAGCTAAATCCACTAATTTGAAGGGGTGTCCACATACTTTTGTGTATGTATAGTGTGTCTGTGGGTTAGGATGCATTAGTTAGGTTTTATAGATTGTGCATACTTGAGGGCTTCCAGTGATCTGAGTCCCAAATGGCACCATATCCCTATATTGTGCAATACTTTTGCCATTTGGCACACACACAATGACTACATCAAAAGTGTAAAAGTGTCTTTACAAGCTTGTTGGATGCATTTGCAGTATGTTTTGGATTATGTTTTGCCCAATATAAGATGAGAATGGTGAATGTCTTGTACCATTTAGGAGTCACCTTTTTATTGTAAGAATAGATGTTTCTGAACACTTCTATATCCATGTGGAGGCTACCATGATTATGGATAATCATGAATGAATTGTGGATAATGTTTGAGAAAGTTAGAGACACAAAGAACATAACCCCCAAAAATGCTACCCTCCCCTGTTAGTGTTCCTGAGTGGTGCAGTGGTCTAAGGCACTGCATCTCAGTACAAGAGGCGTCGAATCCAGGCTGTATTACAACCGGACGTGATTGGGAGTCCCATAGGGCGGCCGGTGTAGGCCGTCATTGTAAATAAGAACAAATTCTTAACTGACTTGCCTAGTTAAATAAAGGTTACATTTAAATTGGTGGTGGTGAGAAGTTAGCGTGTTTGGTTGTAGCCTCTGAACTGCATCTCACTCATCAATGATTTTTTTCATGACTTGATCATAAGGATTAATTGAGAAGTGTTCAGAAACAGGAGTCATTAAGAACATTACTCAAGTCATCATTCAGTTACTATTGGGGGTAAAACGCAACCCAAACAAACTGTAAAGGCATCCAATGACTTTGTAGTCACAAGCTTGATGTAGTCAGTGCATGCAAGGAATATGGGACCAAATACTAAACCTTTGACTACTTTAATAGAATAAGTGTATATGTCAAAATACTTATGACTTCTTCACATGGGGGGCACTAGATACATAAAATGGTTTCATTTCTAAACGGTAAAACATTTATGAAAATCCCTCAAATAAAAGGTGACGTACTCTCAAATCCAAAATGTGGGAGTATAGAGACAAATTTAAAATCTTAGCTTCACTGTTCAAATACAGTACATATGTGTGGGGGTGTACTTGCAGTGTACTACAGTAAAATCTAATTTGGAATTTGGAATAAACAATTGGACCTGACAAACTTACTTACAGTCAGTGCACAACATATTTAATAAAACACTTAGAACCTTACAATTATAAATTGTATATTTAGATTTTAGTGTTTTTTCATACAAGTTTACAGTTTAATGGGCTTTATACAACTTTTACTTTCAATGTTCTGGTTTGAACACCATCCACAAATATGTTGTAAAAAATAAACTTTGGGGGAAAAAGAGATGGGTAACTTGTGTATGTTCTCTGAAAGGTTGTTCACCGGCTGTGCTAGTCCAGATGACTGACGAAGGG
Organism: Brachymystax lenok tsinlingensis; assembly: GCA_030435695.1. Taxonomy (NCBI): domain Eukaryota; kingdom Metazoa; phylum Chordata; class Actinopteri; order Salmoniformes; family Salmonidae; genus Brachymystax; species Brachymystax lenok. The sequence continues at coordinate 46,985,438 of CM059781.1, forward strand.
GGAGCAGAGTTCTTCCAGAGGAGAGTCAATGGGGACACCCAAATTACACCCTTTTCCCTATATACAGTACTGCACTACTAGAGAGGGGAGGGAGTAGGCCAAGCTCCAGCTCAAAATCGCAAGATGGGACCACAACAGCTGGCATCCTCTCAGTGACTGCACCAACGTTTTATTGAAAGTCCACAGATGTTCCTTAATCTACATGAAGAGCAGTGGAGCCTGCTGATGGGAGGACGGCTCATAATAATGGCTGGAATGGAATTGCATCAAACACATGGAAACCGTGTATACAGGGGGGTGCCGGTTAGTTGAGGTAGTATGTACATGCAGGTAGAGTTAATTAAAGTGACTATGCGTAGATGACAGAGAGTGGCAGTGGTGTGTAGAGGGGAGGCAATGTGAATAGTTTTGACTAGATGTTCAGAAGACTGATTAGATTCAGAAGACTGAATCTGCAATAGGTAAGCAGCTTGGTTTGAAGAAATCAACTGTGGGAGCAATTATTAGGAAATGGAAGACATACAAGACCACTGATAATCTTCCTCGATCTGGGGCTCCACGCAAGATCTCACCCCGTGGGGTCAAAATGATCACAAGAACGGTGAGCAAAAATCCCAGAACCACACGGGGGGCCCTAGTGAATGACCTGCAGAGAGCTGGGACCAAAGTAACAAAGCCTACCATCAGTAACACACTACGCCGCCAGGGACTCAAATCCTGCAGTGCCAGACGTGTCCCCCTGCTTAAGCCACTACATGTTCAGGCCCGTCTAAAGTTTGCTAGAGAGCATTTGGATGATCCAGATGAGGATTGGGAGAATGTCAGATGAAACCAAAATAGAACTTTTTGGTAAAAACTCAACTCGTCGTGTTTGGAGGACAAAGAATGCTGAGTTGCATCCAAAGAACACCATACCTACTGTGAAGCATGGGGGTGGAAACATCATGCTTTGGGGCTGTTTTTCTGCAAAGGGACCAGGACGACTGATCCGTGTAAAGGAAAGAATGAATGGAGCCATGTATCGTGAGATTTTGAGTGAAAACCTCCTTCCATCAGCAAGGGCATTGAAGATGAAACGTGCATGGAGGAATGGGCCAAAATACCAGCAACAGTGTGTGAAAACCTTGTGAAGACTTACAGAAAACGTTTGACCTCTGTCATTGCCAACAAAGGGTATATAACAAAGTATTGAGATAAACTTTTGTTATTGACCAAATACTTATTTTCCACCATAATTTGCAAATAAATTCATAAAAAATCCTACAATGTGATTTTCTGGATTCTTTTTCCTCATTTTGTCTGTCATAGTTGAAGTGTACCTATGATGAAAATTACAGGCCTCTCTCATCTTTTTAAGTGAGAGAACTTGCACAATTGGTGTCTGACTAAATACTTTTTTCCCCCACTGTATGTGCTGTGTTCAGAAGAACAGGGGTTCAATGGAATGTCTCATCTTTCTTACTATATGTATTAAAGCTTATTTTGAATTCACAAGTTGTTGTCAGTTTTACATTTTTAAAATGATTTTCCACGACACCTCCTCCCTATAGGCTGTCTCGTTGTTGTCGGTGATCAGGCCTACCACTGTTGTGTCATTGGCAAATTTAATGATGGTGTTGGAGTTGTGCCTGGTTGTGCAGTCATGAGTGAACAGGGAGTACAGGAAAGGGCTGAGCACGCACCCGAGGGGCCCCTGTGTTGAGGATCAGCGTGGCGGATGTGTTGTTACCTACCCTTACCACCTGGGGGTGGCCCGTCAGGAAGTCCAGGATCCAGTTGCAGAGGGAGGTGTTTAGCTTAGTGATGAGCTTCATGTCATGAATCATGAATACAACTGTCTTCCAGTCTTGGCACACACATGTTTTATACATTTGTCCTCCTTACGTCATACTCATAGTAACTTCTCTTAACGGCTCATTACCTCTGGCATTTATAGCCACCGTTATCATGTTGCCTTCATATTAGGACATGGAACCTGTAGAGTCACATAAATAGTTGCATGCATGTTGGACCATTGCAACAGACCTTGGCACTCTACAGGAATAACCAATACATGTCCTGCTAACTCTTCTGGAAAAGACCCAAGAGGTGTAACCATAGTTGGCCATAACAGTTACAAGAATAACCGACAGGTGCATATCTAATGGTGTGCAATGACCTAGAGCACATATAGAGTACTAGTTTTGCTGACTCCTTCTGAAATAAATAATTGCCACATACGTATTGAAAAATTCACAATATCACCAGCAAAGCGCCCCCCACACCATAAGAACTCTTCCTCGATGCTTTACGGTGGGAAATACACATGCGGAGATCATCCAAAACTCTCCATTTTGGACTCCAGACCAAAGGACAATTTTCCACCAGTCTTCTGTCCATTGCTCATGTTTCTTGGCCTAAGCAAGTCTCTTCTTATTGGTGTCCTTTAGTTGTGGTTTCTTTGCAGCAATTCAACCATGAAGGCCTGATTCACACAATCTCCTCTGAAAAGTTGATGTTGAGTGTCTGTTACTTGAATGTGAAGCATTTATTTAGTCTGCAATTTCTGAGGCTGGTAACACTAATGAACGTATCCTCTGCAGCAGAGGTAACTCTGGGTCTTCCATTCCTGTGGCGGTCCTCATGAGAGCCAGTTTCATCATAGCCCTTGATGGTTTTTGCAACTGCACTTGAAAAGTTCTTGACATTTTCCGTATTGACTGACCTTCACGTCTTAAAGTAATGATGGACTGCATTTCTCTATGATTATTTGAGCTGTTCTTGCCATAATAGGGACTTGGTATTTTACCAGACAGGGCTATCTTCTTTATACCTTATCACAACACAACTGATTGGATAAAATTCATTAAGAAGGAAAGAAATTCCACAAAAGGCAATGCGTCCCTGTGTGTGGAGTAAAGGTGGTCCATCGGCACATTTAACATGCTGATTGAAATACAGCTCATTCAAATGCTGTCTTATTGCCAGCCTCAGTTTGTGGTATGTAAACAGCTACAAAAAATACAGATGAAAACTCTCTCGGTAGATAGAGTATCTCATTATAAGCTGTAGACTGCACTACCTCAGGCGAGCAATAGCGTCGAGACTTCCTTAGATATCGTGCACCAGCTGTTATTTACAAAAATACATAGTTCCCGCCCCTTGTCTAACCAGCCGCCGCTGTTCTATCCTGCCGGTGCAGCGTATAACCAGCCAGCTGTATGATGATAGTGTCGTCGTTCAGCCACAACTCCGTGAAGCATAAGATATTACAGTTTTGAATGTCCTGTTGGTAGTTTAATCTTGCGCGTAGGTCATCGATTTTATTCTCCGAAGATTAAATGTTTGCAAGAAGAATAGATCGAAGTGGGGGTTTATTCGATCGCCTACAAATTCTCAGAAGGCAGCCCGCCCTCTGGACCCTTTTTCTCCACCTCTTCTTCACGCAAATCACGGGAAACATCTGCCTTCTTCTCAGGCACCCCTTAGTGCTGGCTTGTACCACAAATATGACCAAGACAGACGTGTAATTAATTACGCGAGCAAAACACTCAATCCTGCTGAACATATATACTCAGACTGCGAAAAAGCGCTGCTGTCGAAAGTCTGGGAAGTCAAGCACTTCACCAGTTACGTCGGCGGATAAAAAGTGATAATAGAAAAGTTACCGGTTGGTGGCATGTTTCTAATGAGCCAAAGACTCCAGGAGGGATCGGTACACAACAGCAGGATAGTGGCTTGGCTACTGACACTGTAGAGCCGTGATGTGGTAGTAAACTACGCAAAGCAAAAAACCTGCCTTTGGATGAGGTTTTGGTGGTGTGTCAAAGCTGTGGTGACGATGACACCGACTTAAAACCGCTGCCATGTGACGTAGTTCTGCCGTTCCCTTCAAACCCTCACTACTTCGAAGAGAACATACAGTTGAAGTTGGAAGTTTACATACACTTAGGTTGGAGTCATTAAAACTCGTTTTTCAACCACTCCACAAATTTCTTGTTAACAAACTATAGTTTTGGCAAGTCGGTTAGGACATCTACTTTGTGCATGACACGTCATTTTTACAACAATTGTTTACAGACAAGATTATTTCACTTATAATTCACTGTATCACAATTCCAGTGGGTCAGAAATGTACATACACTGAGTTGACTGTGCCTTTAAACAGCTTGGAAAATTCCAGAAAATGATGTCATGGCTTTAGAAGCTTCGGATAGGCTAATCTATATAATTTGAGTCAATTGGAGGTGTAGCTGTGGATGTATTTCAAGGCCTACATTCAAACTCAGTGCCTCTTTGCTTGACATCACAGGAAAATTGAAAGAAATCAGCCAAGGCCTCCTCTGGTTCATCCAGCCACTTATCCAAAACCACCATAAAAAAGCCAGACTACGGTTTGCAACTGCACATGGGGACAAATATCATACTTGTTGTAGAAATGTCCTCTGGTCTGATGAAACAAAAATAAACTGTTTGGCCATAATGACCATTGTTATGTTTGGAGGAAAAAGGGCGAGGCTTGCAAGCCGAAGAACACCATCCCAACCGTGAAGCACGGGGGTGACAGCATCATGTTGTGGTGGTGCTTTGCTGCAGAAGGGACTGGTGCACTTCACAAAATAGATGGCATTATGAGGTAAGGAAAATTATGTGGATATATTGAAGCAACATCTCAAGACATCAGTCAGGAAGTTAAAGCTTGGTCGCAAATGGCTCTTCCAAATGGACAATGACCCCAAGCATACTTCCAAAGTTGTGGTTCAAGGACAACAGGGTCAAGGTATTGGAGTGGCCATCACAAAGCCCTGACCTCAATCCTATAGAAAATGTGTGGGCAGAACTGAAAAAGCGTGTACGAGCAAGGAGGCCTACAAACCTGATTTAGTTACACCAGCTCTGTCAGGAGGAATGGGCCAAAATTCACCCAACTTATTGTGGGAAGCTTGTGGACGGCTACCCGAAACGTTTGACCCAAGTTAAACAATTTAAAGGCAATGCTATCAAGACAAGCCAGTATTCAGAAGTTGCTGGTGTACTTATCCCCCTGCAAACTGTTGTGAATCACGACTTGTCAGAACATGCAATCTGCACCGACTCAAACTATGCCAGACTCACTTTTTTATGCCACTTGACGTTTTGCAAAAGCATGACTACTTCAAGTGGCAAAGAAGTGAAGAACAAAGAGCTCATTCTAGCTTGTAATGACATAATAACCTAACACGACATACAGGTGTATAGGAAGAAAGTCAAGGGACACTCCAAATCACCTGGTTGTGACAAACTTGGCAACAACCATGCCGATAGTATGGTGAAATCTGGTGCAATTCACGGCACTCCTTGGGTGTTTGATTGCTCGGGACTCAGTGATCACTGGTGCCCCTATGGTGTCTGCGGTCACGCATAGCCATGTAGCACCCTGAGAAACAACTAATTCATTCCAGAATGCTGACCTGGTAGCAATGCAACACCAAGATGAGACCCTCGCCACTTTGATGGATTTCTTGTCTGATCCTGTCAATCACCCAGTGACCGTGCTGGCTTTGGCATGCTCACACGACTTGCGTTCGCTGTACGCCACTAAACAAAACCTCACACTTGTAGATTACCTACTGTTATATGTTTCGGAAACCGACGCCACACAAAGGTGGTTGGTTTCCAAAACGCAGAGGGGGATAATGATAGCTCATGCCCATGACAAGCCATGTGGAGGCCATAGGGGGGTCAAGGCTACACGCAAAGCATTGCAACAGGTGGCCCACTGGCCTCACATGGAACAAGACGTGGTACAATACGTGAGAGGGTGTCTAGTTTGCTGCCAGTTTCAACATTCCAAGCGACTTCACAGAGCAGCGCAAGGGTGTGTCTTACCCTTGGAGCTCGATACAGATCGACTGGGTCGGCCCTGTTGCCAGGTCGGCAAGAGGCAACAAGTATCTCCTTACAGTGACTTGCGCATTTACAAAGATTGTGGAGTGCCTGCTAGCAACCAATGACACAGCGGAAACCACGGCCATTCTCTTGCTGAACCATGTTTTCAGTCGTTTCGGCCGGCCAGGAGAAACCGTGGAGAGCGACCGAGGAACCCATTTTTTGGCTGCTGTAATGACTGAACTGTGGTGGCTTCTTGGAGTCAAAGCCAAATTCCACATCGCGTACCACCCTAGGAGCTCCGGCAGAGTAGAAAGGAGCAATCAGACAATCGTCAGAATCCTAAGGAAATAAATGTTAGTCCCACTCGTACTGATGGCAGTCAGAGCCACACGCAATAGGTCTACTGGAATAACACCATTCGAGATGATGACGGGCAGGCAAATGACGCTTCCACTGCATCTCCTGTACCAACCGGGAGATGTCGCCGCAACCACCGCATACACGGCACATCAATACATGGCTGACTTGCGATGGCAAATTGGAGTGGGTCCAGGCTGTCTGGCAGTATGGAGGTGATATGATCCTTGACTAGTCTCTCAAAGCACTTCATGATGATGGAAGTGAGTGCTACGAGGCGATAGTCATTTACCTCAGTTACCTTAGCTTTCTTGGGAAACGGAACAATGGTGGCCCTCTTGAAGCAAGTGGGAACAGCAGACTGGGATAGGGACTGATTGAATATGTCCGTAAACACACCAGCCAGCTGGTCAGCGCATGCTCTGAGGACACGGCCAGGGATGCCATCTGGGCCGGCAGCCTTGCGAGGGTTAACACATTTAAATGTTTTACTCACGTTGGCTGCGGTAAAGGTGAGGCCGCAGGTTTTGGTGGCACTGTATTGTCCTCAAAGCGAGCAAAGAAGTTGTTTAGTTTGTCTGGGAGCAGGACATCATGGTCCGCAACGGGGCTGGTTTTCTTTTTGTAGTCCGTGATTGACTGTAGACCCTGCCACATTCCTCTTGTGTCGGAGCCGTTGAATTGTGACTCTACTTTGTCTCTATATTGACGCTTAGCTTGTTTGATTGCCTTGCGGAAGGAATGGCTACACTGTTTGTATTCAGTCATGTTTCCGGTAGCCTTACCCTGGTTAAAATCTGTGGTTCGCGCTTTCAGTTTTGCGCGAATGCTGCCATAAATCCACGGTTTCTGGTTGGGGAAGGTTTTAATAGTTGCTATGGGTACAACATCACCGATGCACTTGCTAATAAACTCGCTCACCGAATCAGCGTATACATCAATGTTGTTGTCAGATGCTCTCCGGAACATATCCCAGTCCACGTGCTCGAAGCAATCTTGCAGCGTGGAATCAGATTGGTCGGACCAGCGTTGAACAGACCTAAGCACGGGCGTTTCCTGTTTTAGTTTCTGTCTGTAGGCTGGGAGCAACAAAATGGAGTCGTGGTCAGACTTTCCGAAAGGAATGCGGAGAATAGCCTTGTATGCGTTGCGGAAGTTAGAATAACAATGATCCAGGATTTTACCAGCCCGGGTGGCACATTCGATATGCTGATAAAATTTAGGGAGCCTTGTTTTCAGATTAGCCTTATTAAAGTCCCCAGCCACAATAAATGCAGCCTCAGGATATGTGGTTTCCAGTTTACATAGAGTCCAATGGATTTCTTTCAGTTATAATCGTGGAGAATTATTTTGGTAGATAATGCGGTCGGCATTTGATTGTAATGAATTCTATGTCAGGTGAACAAAAGGACTTGAGTTCCTGTATGTTGTTATGATCACACCACGACTCGTTAATAATAAGACACACACCCCAGCTCTTCTTCTTACCAGATAGATGTTTGTTTCTGTCGGCGCGATGCATGGAGAAACCATGTGGCTGTACCGACTCAGATAACGTGTCCTGAGTGAGCTATGTTTCCGTGAAGCAAAGAACGTTACAGTCGCCGATGTCTCTCTGGAAGGAAACTCTTGCTCGTATTTCATCTACCTTGTTGTGCAGCGACTGGACATTGGCAAGTAAAATACGCGGGAGAGGTGCGCAATCTGCCCGTCTACGTAGCCTGACCAGAAGACCGCCCCGTCTCCCCCTTCTCCTGCGCCGCTGTTGTTTTGAGTTGTCGGCTGGGATCCAGTCTATTGTCCTGGTTGGTGTACCAAACAGAGGATCCGCTTCGGGAAAGTAGTATTCCTGGTTTTAATGTTGGTAAGTTGACGTTGCTCTTATATCCAATAGTTCCTCCCGGTTGTATGTAATAAAACTTTATATTTCCCGGGGTAACAATGTAAGAAGTAATCCATAAAAAAACGAAATACTGCATAGCTTCCTGAGAACGTGAAGCGAGGCGGCCATCTCTGTTGGCGCCGGAAGTATTTATTTTCAGCTACCACAACCAAGATAAAGCCATTACAGTCACACCTGGCCTATAGTCTGGGGCCTGCAATTCCAATGCACATTGATGATAATGAAGTGGGATTTTTACTGACGCTGCCGATTTGTTGAACTGGAGAATATCTATAGGTTGAAAATGGTTCTAAAATTTCACACATGTGAAATCACCACACCCCCAGTCATAGCTTATCAGGAACACAATCCAGATTTCCATCTCACCCCTAACCTGTTAATTTGTACTAACCAAAGACATCCACTATCTTTGCCCTAGCAAACCATTCGTCAGGGATAACACTGAACGCCTTTGTGGCCTTAAGCCTATCACCAGCGAAGAACGCTGTAATGCCAAACTAACAGTGATGGGGTCAACACCACACAAGTGGAGGTGGTAGGGAAGCAATGGCTGGTTAACGCCCAATTTACGTCCGCCACTATGACTTACGAACGCCATGACTCAACCTCCCAACAGAACCTCCCCAATCAGACAGTTTTTGTTAAGGTACCAGAGGGGGCGATTGTCCACATAGACGACCTAGCCCTACACCAACTTCCCAATGACAGGATAGACACAGATATTGAAATGCCTGATGCTTTTGATAAGTGTTCCCTTGAGTTATTGCCAACCATTCAAAACCAAATTCAGTATGAGGGCCCAATGACTACTGACCTTAGCGTACTGGATGAGGCTTTAAGTTGACCCGACTGACTATAAGCCATAAGATTGGTCCGTCACCCGCTCTTGGACAGTGCCGGGCAGTATCCTGACTACTACCATGATCCTTGGTCTTATTGCCCTTGGCGTGTGCACCTACTATGAAATCCTACTAGGTTAACTTCTTAGGGAGCGGCTGCATAGGTGACGGTTTTGGAGAGTCTGGCGTGCCCAAAGTAAAATGCCTGCCACTCAGGCCCAGAAAATAGGATATGCACATAATTAGTACTATTGGATAGGAAACACTCTGAAATTTCTAAGAGTGTTAAAATAATGTATGTGAGTATAACAGAATCCATCCGGATTTGCAGTTTTTTTTTTTGTAAAATGACCTTCTCCATTGTGCCTATTCATTTTTATTTTAACCAGGACTGAGACTGCAGTACCTATGGCTTCCACTAGATGTCAACAGTCTCTATACAAAGACTGGGAATTCTAGGAGTAAGCAGAACAGATAGGAAGAGGAAGTTGTCAGTGGACCACTTTTGTAAACAAGGTTTGACGTGCGCGAGATTGTGAACGCGCACCACTTTATTTCTTTTTCTATCGTTCACGTTATCATCCGGTTGAAATATTACAGCAAATATACACAAAAGGATACCTAAGGATACATAAAAAAATTATGTTTGATTTGTTTGTAGAAAGTGTATAGGTATAATTTGAACATGTTCTCTTCACGGTTCAATGGGCAACTCAACGGTGGATTTTATGATCATAACGTGCCAACCAAACGGAGATTTATGGATATAATAAATAACTTTTTCTAACAAAAGAACCATTGGATGTCTTCGTTGGACACTTGGGAAGCCCTCAACAGAAGTTCTTCGAAAGGTAAGGGATTTTATATTAGCGATTTTATGCGTTTTGTGAGACCCGCGTTGGTTATGGATTTATGCTAATGAGAAAATATGAGAGGGGCTATCCTCAAACAATCAAATGTTGTACTTTCGCCGTGAAGCCTTTTTGAAATCTGACAGCGCCCCACCACTCCCTAAGTAGTTAAATTAGGGATTCCTGTTGTTCCCGTGGATGTGCCCTTCCCCGTTCATGCCTTAGATAGTCGACCATTAGGGTCAGGGTTGATCAGGGAGGCCACCGCTCCTCTGGGTATGGTAATGCAGGGGGGGTCACAAGGAGAAGACCAGTCTCTTCCTCATTGACTCTCCTGCGTTTCCTGTGGTGCTAGGTCTACCCTGGTTAGGTCTACCCTGGTTAGGCAGAACAGTTGAAACTGGAGAAGCAGCACGGCCAGGTGGACTCGGGACATCAAGGAGTCATCAGGCCAGATAGGCCTTGAGGAATGGTCCTAACGCTCAGGTCCTCCGAGAGAGAGAAAAAAATAAAGAGAGAAAAATTTGAGAGAGCATACTTAAATTCACACAGGACACCGGATAAGATAGGAGAAATACTCCAGATATAACAGACGGACCCTAGCCCCCGACACAAGCTACTGCAGCATAAATACTGGGGGCTGAGACAGGAGAGGTCGGGAGACACTGTGGCCCTGTTCGACGATACCCCTGGACAGGGCCAAACAGGCAGGCTATAACCCCACCCACTTTGCCAAAGCACAGCCCCCACACCACTAGAGGGATATCTTTAACCACCAACTTACCATCCTGAGACAAGGCCGAGTATAGCCCACAAGATCTTCGCCACGGGGCAACCCGGACAGGAAGATCACGTCAGTGACTCAACCCACTCAAGCGGCAGCACTAAGGTCTAGGAGCACGAGGACAGTTGCAGAGCCTCGGTCTGACGCCATTAAAAGGTAATTTACCACCTTCACAAGTGCAGTCTCAGTGCTATGATGGTGTCTAAAACCAGACTGAAGAGTTTCGTATACATTGTTTGTCTTCAGGAAGGCAGTAAGTTGCTGTGCAACAGCTTTTCAAAAATGTTTGAGAGGAATGGGCATGTGTCCCTGGTGCGCTTGGTCGATTGTTGGAGCATGACCTGTACATCAAGGCTGAGAAATGCCTGTTCTTCCAGCAGTCCGTCTCCTTCCTAGGGTATCGCATTTCCACCTCTGGGGTGGAGATGGAGATTGACCGCATTTCAGCCGTGCGTTTGTAGGGTTTGCCAACTACTACCGGAGGTTTATCCGGGGTTTTGGTCAGGTAGCGGCTCCCATTACCTCACTGCTGAAGGGGGGTGCGATGTGTTTGCAGTGATCGGCTGAGGCAGACAGGGCTTTTGGTCACCTGAAGGCTCTGTTTACCTCGGCTCCCGTGCTGGCCCATCCGGATCCCTCTTTGGCGTTCATAGTGGAGGTGGACGCGTCCGAGGCTGGGATAGGAGCCGTGCTCTCTCAGCGCTCGGGTGCGCCACCGAAGCTCGGCCCCTGTGCGTTCTTCTCGAAGAAGCTCAGGCGGGCGGAGCGAAACTATGACGTGGAGCCTGGGAGCAGTTGGCTGTTGTCAAGGCTCTGAAGGCGTGGAGACATTGGCTTGAGGGGGCTAAACACCCTTTTCTCATCTGGACTGACCACCGCAATCTGGAGTACATCCGGGCAGCGAGGAGACTGAACCCTCGCCAGGCAAGTTAGGCCATGTTTTTCACCTGTTTTGTTCTCTCACCCTTTCCTACAGACCAGGTTCCCAGAACGTCAAGGCAGACGCACTGTCCCGGCTATATGACAAAGAGGAATGGTCCATGGATCCTACCCCCGGCCTCCTGCCTAGTGGCGCCGGTAGTGTGAGAGCTGGATGCGGACATTGAGCAGGCATTACGTGCAGAGCCCGCTGCGCTTCAGTGTCCCGCTGGTTGTCTGTACGCTCCGTCTGCTGTCCGTGACCGGTTGGTCTATTGGGCCCACACTTCACCCTCCTCTGGTCATCCTGGGATCGGTCGGACGGTGCGCTGTTTGGTTGGGAAGTACTGCTGGCCTACTTTGGCCAAGGACGTGAAGGTTTATGTTTCCTCCTGCTCGGTGTGCGCTCAGTGTAAGGCTCCTAGGCACCTGCCCAGAGGGAAGCTACATCCCTTACCCGTTCCACAGCGGCCTTGGTCACACCTGTCGGTGGATTTCCTGACCGATCTTCCCCCCTCACAAGGAAACACCACGATCCTGGTCGTTGTGGATCGGTTCTCTAAATCCTGCCGTCTTCTCCCTCTGAGAGGCTGGTCCACTCCAGGAGTCTGAAGTGTGGGAGGTCCCTCAGCCCCCTCTGGACATCGAGGTGGCCCCGGCATATTCAGTCGGCTCCATACTGGATTCGAGGCGTCGGAAGAGGGGCCTTCAGTACCTCGTGGAGTGGGAGGGGTACGGTCCGGAGGAGAGATGCTGGGTTCCGGTGGAGGACGTTTTGGATCCGTCTATGCTGCGGGTGTTCCACCGTCTCCGCCTGGATCGCCCTGCGACTCACCCTCCGGGTCGGCCCGAGGCGGTGTCAAGATGGGAGGGGGTACTGTCACGACTTCCGCTGATGTTGGTTCCTCTCCTTGTTCGGGTGGTGTTCGGCGGTCGACGTCACTGGCCTTTGTGGTTGTAAAAACATGGCTAAGACACATTAACTAATTTAATTAATGTAGCAGACAACATGATAATATTGGCTGAGGCTTAAGTGCTAGTTAACGACTCAAATACCAGTGGGTCGCTAGCGGGATCATCCCGACACTACCAGCTAAAACCTGTAGCGCCAGATTTAAAATCCGAAAATTGAATTATTAAACATCCAGGTATATACAAGTGTTCCATACTCATCAAAAGCTCTGTTTCTAGGCAATATCACAGCGTTGTCAGATTTCAAAAAGGCTTTACGGCGAAAGCAGCACATTCATTTGTTTGAGGGTAGCACCTCACATATTTTCCAATAGCCATGTATCGATTAGCAATCATGGCACACACATAACACATTTCACAGCGAAAACAAAGTAATTACCTGTTGAAGAACTTCTGCTGAGGTCTTCTTAAGTGTCCACTGAAGACAATCCATGGTTCTTTTGTTAGAAAAAGTAACGTCTTTTATCCATAAATCCTCCATTTGGTTCATTCAAAACGACAGCCTCCATTACTCTTTTGAAACGCGGCGCCAACTCGTTCAAATGTTACCTATAAACTTGTCCAAAAACAATCAAACATAGTTTTAAATGTATCCTTAGGAACCCTTTTACGTATATGTACAATTATAAATCAGCCGGAATATAAACTGAACGCTAAAAACGATAAATAAGGCACAGCGCGCCGTCTCATGCACGCGCACTCTGAAGAGTTTTCAGAACGTGGTCTCTCGTTCCAAGCTGTTTATCAATGGCCGAAATTCCCCCAAGATGGAGTAAAACACCGTCTCGTGGTTGATGACATCATAAGGAAGCGACGTGCACTGCGTTAACATGCCTATATATGGTCATTTTGGATAGGGAGGGGCTCAAAAATGAGCAATGTGTCAAAATGACTTTTTTCAGGACAGAGATTCCTCAGGGTTTTGCCTGCCAAATGCGTTCTGATTGACCCACAGGCAAATGGTTAACAGTTTTGGAAAATTCAGAGTGTTTCCTATCCAATGGTACTAAATATATGCATATCCCATTTTCTGGGCCTAAATGGGAGGCATTTTACTTTGGGCACGCCAGGCTCTCCAAAACAGTCACCTTTGCTGCTGGAGCTTGTGAAGTTAACTTAGACAGTTGTTGTGGGAGATTAACTCACTTCAATTATTACATTTCCAGTATTCTAATTGATCACCTTGAAGTAGTAAGACAGAAACATATATAATGTATAGGACTTATTAAAACAGAATATCTGATGAGCTCAGGAAAATTGCTAAGGCTAAATAGTTGAACAAACAGATCTGTGGATAAACAGGTCAGCAGAGGGCCATCTGGAACTGCAGAGGGTCATCTGGTACTGATTAACAGATCTGAGGATAAACAGGAGGCCAGCAGGAAGGCCATTTGGAACTGATAACAGATCTGAGGAAAAGCAGGATGTCAGAAGACAATGTAACAATGAACCTATAGAAAAACAACATATGGGAAGCTGTAAAGCTTGGGGAGGGGTCTATGTATGGAATGTAAGGAAAATACTATAAAGGCTGTGCTCTGAGATACGGAGTGAGCTGTGATCCGGGTCACAGATTGCTCTGAATTAAAGGTCTTATTGAATTCACAAGTTTCTTGTATGAGTGTCATAATTTGAAGATCATTTTTTCCACGACACCTTCTAGCCATCACCGATACTGTTTTCATTTTCCATTTGTTTTGTCTGTGTTTTCCACACCTGGTTTCAATTCCCTCATTACATGTTTTGTATACTTAAGGAGCAGTGGGGCGCCCCACTCCCGACACTACCCAGTGAAATGTAAAGCGTCAAATTCAAAATCCAAAAGTTTAATTATTTAACATTCATCAATATACAAGTGTTGCAAAGTCATCAAAAGCTCTGATTCTTGGCAATATCACAGCATTGTCAGATTTCAAAAAGGCTTTACGGCGAAAGCACAACATTTGATTGTTTGAGGATAGCCCCTCTAGCCCCTCCCCCCGCTAATATAAAATCCCTTACCTTTCGAATAACTTCTGCTGAGGGCTTCCCAAGTGTCCAACGAAGACATCCAATGGTTCTTTTGTTAGAAAAAGTAATTTATTATATCCATAAATCTCCGTTTGGTTAGCGCGTTGTTCATAAAATACAGCGTCCCTCGCCCATTGAACTGTGAAGAGTACACTTTCAACCTATACACTTGTCCAAGAACAATCAAACATCATTGATAATGTATCCTTAGGAACACTTTTATGTATATTTACTATAATATTTCAACCGTATTATAAGCTGGACGATAGGAAAGGAAAAAACCACAGAGAGCGCCAGCCTGGAACGCTGCGTTTTCCTCTTGTTGATATCGGTGTGGCCACTTCCTAAATCCGCTTTTTCTATCCTCTAAAGCAGCTAAAAAGAATCAAAACACTGTCGAGACTGTTGACATCCAGAGGAAGCAATAGATACTGCATTCATATGCCCTTATATGGGCATTTTCATAATGGAGGGGTTTCAAATGAGGCAATGTGTCAAAACCACTTTTTCCCGGACAGATATTCCTCGGGTTTCGCCTGCCATATCCGTTCTGTTATACTCACAGACAAAATGTTAACACTTTTAGAAACTTCAGAGAGTTTCCTATCCAATGGTACTAAATATGTGCATATCCTATTTTCTGGGCCTGAATGGGAGGCATTTTACTTTGGGCACACCAGGCTCTCTAAAACCGTCTCCTCGTGCGCTGCTCCCTAAGAAGTTAAGCATATTAGTGCTGGGTTAGAAAGACACAAAGACATACAGTAAAATCCCTATACTCATAGGCTAAAGAAAATAAGTATTATCACAATGGCAGGTGTTTATCATACATGAGCCTCTATATTAAATAACATGATCAAACCATGAAGCCCAAGATTACATCTTTCTTAGGCTATGCCTTTACAGTGCCTGGTTTGAAAATTGTAGGCCTATTTGTGATTTGGACAACAATATTTTTAAAAAGAATCACAAAGTAATGGCTACTATTGGTTCTTGGTGAAGCATATCCTGAAGCTGCTTATCCCATGAGACCAGGGCTTTTCCGTGGGAGAGCAGCCTAGTTGTAACGTTGTGCGCTGAGAGTCGGGAAGCAAGTTCAGGGAGTGAGTGTTTTAATAAATAAACACAACAGAACAAAACAAAACAAGAAACACGAACAATGCACCTACTTAACACTGGAACAGAAACAATAACTCCTGGCGAAGGAACCAAAGGGAGTAACATATATAGGGACGGGAAGATCAGGAAAGGTATGGATTTAAGTATGTCGTTCAGTGGGTTTGAGGGGGAGGGACAGTGCTCCCCTGGGTTTTAATTTTGGGTTTTTGCTTGTTTTGTGATTTCAAATGCCTTGTTTAGATTTTTTTGGTATTGACGATTATGATTGATGGTTTGTTTTATTATGCATATGTTTTTGAGCAGTAATAAAATATTTTAATCATTTGTTCTTATCAGTCCCATCGGGGGCCTACATATTAAATTGATTTTTCAAACAGGGAGTCGGAAATGGGGTTTGCTCCGTCCGCTCCACGCATCGACCCGGTTTTGCAGTACCTCCAGGAACAGTGCAACACTTTTCTCCTATTGTCAAGGGAAAAAAAACACACAAAGGTATGTAAACAGCTAGCAGAAGAAGAGAGGGAAAGAAAAAAGAAGAAACATCCAAACTGAAAGAATGGTGAAGTGCCCTTCGTGTGGTCCCAGTTTCCCTCAATTTTACTTAAAAACATTTGCCAGGATAGTGTGTGTGTGTGTGTCTGTTTCTCTGTGTCTGTTTTTGATCCCCAAAAATAGAAACACTTCACCAGGATAGTGTGTTTGTCTGTCTGACTTTTTTCCCCAGAGCCCTCGAAAACTTGGCGAGTGGGGACCACCAGGGACCTCTGACTTCCATACGACTCTGGGTTCTCTTCATTACACACAACCCTTGCGCCTTTTACTAAAGACTTCTGTGGAGAGGAACACTTAGGAGTTCATCGTATTTTTGGAGGGGCTTTGCTTCTGGCAGAGCCCAGTATCTTGTTTCAAGAGAAATGGACAGACTGTGTCTGCCTGACGCAGAGACTTTTTGCTCAGGCGTTTGACTTGAAGCCGGCTGACTGGTGTAATTTTCCACTCAAATTCGTCGCTCGGGCAATTGAGTTCAAGCCCGACGACGACGACTGGCGTATTTGCTGGGCTTTGAACAAATAGTCGCACTGGACTTAAAGACGCATTGGCGACTTTGAAAACAAAACACTTGTCTGTCGCCAGGGAAACGTTGGGTTGGGAGAACTTTTCCAAACAGCTTCTCGGCCTTTTGGCTAAGATCAAGTTTGGTACTGAGGTGCCGACACTCCATTAGTCAAAAGCCTAAGGCCTGAGGGCGATAAAAGCTTTGGTCGGAATCCTTTCCCGGATTCTAATAATTATTTTCCATTCGTTTTTTCTTTTTGAAGAGAGCCAGAGCCCCTGGAGGAGATAGCTCGGAATGCACCGTCCAGTAGTAATATGGTAGTGGTGGGGGGTGCTCTAAGGACTACCAGTAGATCAGTAGTAATATGGTAGTGGTGGGGGCTGCTCTAAGGACTACCAGTAGATCAGTAGTAATATGGTAGTGGTGGGGGCTGGTCTAAGGACTACCAGTACATCAGTAGTAATATGATAGTGGTGGGGGCTGCTCTAAGGACTACCCGTAGATCAGTAGTAATATGGTAGTGGTGGGGGCTGCTCTAAGGACTACCAGTAGATCAGTAGTAATATGGTAGTGGTGGGGGGTGCTCTAAGGACTACCAGTAGATCAGTAGTAATATGGTAGTGGTGGGGGCTGCTCTAAGGACTAACAGTAGATAAGTAGTAATATGGTAGTGGTGGGGGCTGCTCTAAGGACTACCAGTAGATCAGTAGTAATATGGTAGTGGTGGGGGCTGCTCTAAGGACTACCAGTAGATCAGTAGTAATATGGTAGTGGTGGGGCTGCTCTAAGGACTACCAGTAGATCAGTAGTAATTTGGTAGTGGTGGGGGGTGCTCTAAGGACTACCAGTAGATCAGTAGTAATATGGTAGCGGTGGGGGCTGCTCTAAGGACTACCAGTAGATCAGTAGTAATATGGTAGTGGTGGGGGGTGCTCTAAAGACTACCAGTAGATCAGTAGTAATATGGTAGTGGTGTGGGGTGCTCTAAGGACTACCAGTAGATCAGTAGTAATGTGGTAGTGGTGGGGGGTGCTCTAAGGACTACCAGTAGATCAGTAGTAATATGGTAGTGGTGGGGGCTGCTCTAAGGACTTCCAGTAGATCAGTAGTAATATGGTAGTGGTGGGGGCTGCTCTAAGGACTATCAGTAGATCAGTAGTAATGTGGTAGTGGTGGGGGGTGCTCTAAGGACTACCAGTAGATCAGTATTAATCTGGTAGCGGTGGGGGCTGCTCTAAGGACTACCAGTAGATCAGTAGTAATATGGTAGTGGTGGGGGCTGCTCTAAGGACTACCAGTAGATCAGTAGTAATATGGTAGTGGTGGGGGGTGCTCTAAAGACTACCCGTAGATCAGTAGTAATATGGTAGTGGTACCAGTAGATCAGTAGTAATATGGTAGTGGTGGGTGGTGCTCTAAGGACTACCAGTAGATCAGTAGTAATATAGTAGTGGTGGGGGCGTGCTCTAAGGACTACCAGTAGATCAGTAGTAATATGGTAGTGGTGGGGGCTGCTCTAAGAACTACCAGTAGATCAGTAGTAATATGGTAGTGGTGGGGGCTGCTCTAAGGACTACCAGTAGATCAGTAGTAATGTGGTAGTGGTGGGGTGTGCTCTAAGGACTACCTAATATGGCAGTGGTACCAGTAGATCAGTAGTAATATGGTAGTGGTGGGGGCTGCTCTAAGGATTACCAGTAGATCAGTAGTAATATGGTAGTGGTGGGGGCTGCTCTAAGGACTACCAATAGATCAGTAGTAATATGGTAGTGGTGGGGGGTGCTCTAAGGACTACCAGTAGATCAGTAGTAATATAGTAGTGGTGGGGGCTGCTCTAAGGACTACCAGTAGATCAGTAGTAATATAGTAGTGGTACCAGTAGATCAGTAGTAATATGGTAGTGGTGGGGGGTGCTCTAAGGACTACCAGTAGATCAGTAGTAATTTGGTAGTGGTGGGTCTGCTCTAAGGACTACCTAATATGGTAGTGGTACCAGTAGATCAGTAGTAATATGGTAGTGGTGGGGGCTGCTCTAAGGACTACCAGTAGATCAGTAGTAATATGGTAGTGGTGGGGGGTGCTCTAAGGACTACCAGTAGATCAGTAGTAATATGGTAGTGGTACCAGTAGATCAGTAGTAATATGGTAGTGGTGGGTGGTGCTCTAAGGACTACCAGTAGATCAGTAGTAATATGGGAGTGGTGGGGGCTGCTCTAAGGACTACCAGTAGATCAGTAGTAATTTGGTAGTGGTGGGGGGTGCTCTAAGGACTACCAGTAGATCAGTAGTAATATGGTAGTGGTGGGTGGTGCTCTAAGGACTACCAGTATATCAGTAGTAATATGGTAGTGGTGGGGGGTGCTCTAAGGACTACCAGTAGATCAGTAGTAATATGGTAGTGGTGGGGGGCTGCTCTAAGGACTTCCAGTAGATCAGTAGTAATATGGTAGTGGTGGGGGGTGCTCTAAGGACTACCAGTAGATCAGTAGTAATTTGGTAGTGGTGGGTGCTGCTCTAAGGACTACCAGTAGATTAGTAGTAATACGGTAGTGGTGGGTGGTGCTTTAAGGACTACCTAATATGGTAGTGGTACCAGTAGATCAGTAGTAATATGGTAGTGGTGGGGTTTGCTCTAAGGACTACCAGTAGATCAGTAGTAATATGGTAGTGGTGGGGGATGCTCTAAGGACTACCAGTAGATCAGTAGTAATATGGTCGTGGTACCAGTAGATCAGTAGTAATATGGTAGAAGTGGGGGGTGCTCTAAGGACTACCATTAGATCAGTAGTAATATGGTAGTGGTGGGGGTGCTCTAAGAACTACCAGTAGATCAGTAGTAATATGGTAGTGGTACCAGTAGATCAGTAGTAATATGGTAGTGGTGGGGGTGCTCTAAGGACTACCAGTAGATCAGTAGTAATATGGTAGTGGTGGGGGGTGCTCTAAGGACTACCAGTAGATCAGTAGTAATATGGTAGTGGTGGGTGGTGCTCTAAGGACTACCAGTAGATCAGTAGTAATATGGTAGTGGAGGGGGTTGCTCTAAGGACTACCAGTAGATCAGTAGTAATATGGTAGTGGTGGGGGCTGCTCTACGGACGACCAGTAGATCAGTAGTAATATGGTAGTGGTTGGGGGTGCTCTAAGGACTACCAGTAGATCAGTAGTAATATTGTAGTGATGGGGGCTGCTCTAAGGACTACCAGTAGATCAGTAGTAATATGGTAGTGGTGGGGGGTGCTCTAAGGACTTCCAGTAGATCAGTAGTAATATGGTAGTGGTGGGGTGTGCTCTAAGGACTACCAGTAGATCAGTAGTAATATGGTAGTGGTGGGGGCTGCTCTAAGGACTACCAGTAGATCAGTAGTAATATGGTAGTGGTGGGTGGTGCTCTAAGGACTTCCAGTAGATCAGTAGTAATATGGTAGTGGTGGGGGCTGCTCTAAGGACTTCCAGTAGATCTGTAGTAATATGGTAGTGGTGGGGGCTGCTCTAAGGACTACCAGTAGATCAGTAGTAATATGTTAGTGGTGGGGGGTGCTCTAATCACTACCAGTAGATCAGTAGTAATATGGTAGTGGTGGGTGGTGCTCTAAAGACTACCAGTAGATCAGTAGTAATATTGTAGTGGTGGGTGGTGCTCTAAGGACTACCAGTAGATCATTAGTAATATGGTAGTGGTGGGGTGTGCTCTAAGGACTACCAGTAGATCAGTAGTAATATGGTAGTGGTGGGGGGTGCTCTAAGGACTACCAGTAGATCACTAGTAATATGGTAGTGGTGGGGGTGCTCTAAGGACTACCAGTAGATCAGTAGTAATATGGTAGTGGTGGGGGTGCTCTAAGGACTACCAGTAGATCAGTAGTAATATGGTAGTGGTGGGTGGTGCTCTAAAGACTACCAGTAGATCAGTAGTAATATGGTAGTGGTGGGGGGTGCTCTAAGGACTACCAGTAGATCAGTAGTAATATGGTAGTGGTGGGTGGTGCTCTAAGGACTACCAGTAGATCAGTAGTAATATGGTAGTGGTGGGGTGTGCTCTAAGGACTACCAGTAGATCACTAGTAATATGTTAGTGGTGGGGGGTGCTCTAAGGACTACCAGTAGATCACTAGTAATATGGTAGTGGTGGGGGTGCTCTAAGGACTACCAGTAGATCAGTAGTAATATGGTAGTGGTGGGGGCTGCTCTAAGAACTACCAGTAGATCATTAGTACTATGGTAGTGGTGGGGGCTGCTCTAAGGACTACCAGTAGATCAGTAGTAATATGGTAGTGGTGGGGGGTGCTCTAAGGACTACCAGTAGATCAGTAGTAATATGGTAGTGGTGGGGGCTGCTCTAAGGACTATCAGTAGTAATATGGTAGTTGTGGGGGCTGCTCTAAGGACTACCAGTAGATCAGTAGTAATATGGTAGTGGTGGGGGCTGCTCTATAGACTACCAGTAGATCAGTAGTAATATGGTAGTGGTACCAGTAGATCAGTAGTAATATGGTAGTGGTGGGGGCTGCTCTAAGGACTACCAGTAGATCAGTAGTAATATGGTAGTGGTGGGTGGTGCTCTAAGGACTACCAGTAGATCAGTAGTAATATGGTAGTGGTGGGGGGTGCTCTAAGGACTACCAGTAGATCAGTAGTAATATGGTAGTGGTGGGGGTGCTCTAAGGACTACCAGTAGATCAGTAGTAATATGGTAGTGGTGGGGGCTGCTCTAAGGACTACCAGTAGATCAGTAGTAATATGGTAGTGGTGGGGGCTGCTCTAAGGACTACCAGTAGATCAGTAGTAATAAGGTAGTGGTGGGGGGTGCTCTAAGGACTACCAGTAGATCAGTAGTAATATGGTAGTGGTGGGGGGTGCTCTAATCACAACCAGTAGATCAGTAGTAATATGGTGGTGGTGGGGGCTGCTCTAAGGACTACCAGTAGATCAGTAGTAATATGGTAGTGGTGGGGGCTGCTCTAAGGACTATCAGTAGTAATATGGTAGTTGTGGGGGCTGCTCTAAGGACTACCAGTAGATCAGTAGTAATATGTTAGTGGTGGGGGGTGCTCTAAGGACTACCAGTAGATCAGTAGTAATATGGTAGTGGTGGGTGGTGCTCTAAGGACTACCAGTAGATCAGTAGTAATATGGTGGTGGTGGGGGCTGCTCTAAGGACTACCAGTAGATCAGTAGTAATATGGTAGTGGTGGGGGCTGCTCTAAGGACTACCAGTAGATCAGTAGTAATATGGTAGTGGTGGGTGGTGCTCTAAGGACTACCAGTAGATCGGTAGTAATATGGTAGTGGTGGGGGCTGCTCTAAGGACTACCAGTAGATCAGTAGTAATATGGTAGTGGTGGGGGCTGCTCTAAGGACTACCAGTAGATCAGTAGTAATATGGTAGTGGTGGGGGGTGCTCTAAGGACTACCAGTAGATCAGTAGTAATATGGTAGTGGTGGGTGGTGCTCTAATGACTTCCAGTAGATCAGTAGTAATATGATAGTGGTGGGGGCTGCTCTAAGGACTACCAGTAGATCAGTAGTAATATGGTAGCTGTGGGGGCTGCTCTAAGGACTACCAGTAGATCAGTAGTAATATAGTAGTGGTGGGGTGTGCTCTAAGGACTACCAGTAGATCAGTAGTAATATGGTAGTGGTGGGGGCTGCTCTAAGGACTTCCAGTAGATCAGTAGTAATATGGTAGTGGTACCAGTAGATCAGTAGTAATATGGTAGTTGTGGGGGCTGCTCTAAGGACTACCAGTAGATCAGTAGTAATATGGTAGTGGTGGGGGGTTCTCTAAGGACTACCAGTAGATCAGTAGTAATATTGTAGTGGTGGGGGCTGCTCTAAGGACTACCAGTAGATCAGTAGTAATATGGTAGTGGTGGGGGGTGCTCTAAGGACTACCAGTAGATCAGTAGTAATATGGTAGTGGTGGGGGCTGCTCTAAGGACTATCAGTAGTAATATGGTAGTTGTGGGGGCTGCTCTAAGAACAACCAGTAGATCAGTAGTAATATGGTAGTGGTGGGGGTGCTCTAAGGACTACCAGTAGATCAGTAGTAATATGGTAGTGGTGGGGGGTGCTCTAATCACAACCAGTAGATCAGTAGTAATATGGTGGTGGTGGGGGCTGCTCTAAGGACTACCAGTAGATCAGTAGTAATATGGTAGTGGTGGGGGCTGCTCTAAGGACTACCAGTAGATCAGTAGTAATATGGTAGTGGTGGGTGGTGCTCTAAGGACTACCAGTAGATCGGTAGTAATATGGTAGTGGTGGGGGCTGCTCTAAGGACTACCAGTAGATCAGTAGTAATATGGTAGTGGTGGGGGCTGCTCTAAGGACTACCAGTAGATCAGTAGTAATATGGTAGTGGTGGGGGGTGCTCTAAGGACTACCAGTAGATCAGTAGTAATATGGTAGTGGTGGGTGGTGCTCTAAGGACTAACAGTAGATCAGTAGTAATATGGTAGTGGTGGGGGGTGCTCTAAGGACTACCAGTAGATCAGTAGTAATATGGTAGTGGTGGGTGGTGCTCTAAGGACTTCCAGTAGATCAGTAGTAATATGGTAGTGGTGGGGGCTGCTCTAAGGACTACCAGTAGATCAGTAGTAATATGGTAGTGGTGGGGGGTGCTCTAAAGACTACCAGTAGATCAGTAATGTCTGGTAGTGGTGGGGGTGCTCTAAGGACTACCAGTAGATCAGTAGTAATATAGTAGTGGTGGGGTGTGCTCTAAGGACTACCAGTAGATCAGTAGTAATATGGTAGTGGTACCAGTAGATCAGTAGTAATATGGTAGTGGTGGGGGCTGCTCTAAGGACTTCCAGTAGATCAGTAGTAATATGGTAGTGGTGGGGGGTGCTCTAAGGACTACCAGTAGATCAGTAGTAATATGGTAGTGGTGGGTGGTGCTCTAAGGACTACCAGTAGATCAGTAGTAATATGGTAGTGGTGAGGTGTGCTCTAAGGACAACCAGTAGATCAGTAGTAATATGGTAGTGGTGGGGGTGCTCTAAGGACTTCCAGTAGATCTGTAGTAATATGGTAGTGGTGGGGGCTGCTCTAAGGACTACCAGTAGATCAGTAGTAATATGTCAGTGGTGGGGGGTGCTCTAATCACTACCAGTAGATCAGTAGTAATATGGTAGTGGTGGGTGGTGCTCTAAAGACTACCAGTAAATCAGTAGTAATATGGTAGTGGTGGGGGGTGCTCTAAGGACTACCAGTAGATCATTAGTAATATGGTAGTGGTGGGGGTGCTCTAAGGACTACCAGTATATCAGTAGTAATATGGTAGTGGTGGGGGGTGCTCTAAGGACTAGCAGTAGATCAGTAGTAATATGGTAGTGGTACCAGTAGATCAGTAGTAATATGGTAGTTGTGGGGGCTGCTCTAAGGACTACCAGTAGATCAGTAGTAATATGGTAGTGGTGGGGGTGCTCTAAGGACTACCAGTAGATCAGTAGTAATATGGTAGTGGTGGGTGGTGCTCTAAAGACTACCAGTAGATCAGTAGTAATATGGTAGTGGTGGGGGGTGCTCTAAGGACTACCAGTAGATCAGTAGTAATATGGTAGTGGTGGGTGGTGCTCTAAGGACTACCAGTAGATCAGTAGTAATATGGTAGTGGTGGGGTGTGCTCTAAGGACTACCAGTAGATCACTAGTAATATGTTAGTGGTGGGGGGTGCTCTAAGGACTACCAGTAGATCAGTAGTAATATGGTAGTGGTGGGGGTGCTCTAAGGACTACCAGTAGATCAGTAGTAATATGGTAGTGGTGGGGGCTGCTCTAAGAACTACCAGTAGATCAGTAGTAATATGGTAGTGGTGGGGGCTGCTCTAAGGACTACCAGTAGATCAGTAGTAATATGGTAGTGGTGGGGGGTGCTCTAAGGACTACCAGTAGATCAGTAGTAATATGGTAGTGGTGGGGGTGCTCTAAGGACTACCAGTAGATCAGTAGTAATATGGTAGTGGTGGGGGCTGCTCTAAGGACTACCAGTAGATCAGTAGTAATATGGTAGTGGTGGGGCTGCTCTATAGACTACCAGTAGATCAGTAGTAATATGGTAGTGGTGGGGGTGCTCTAAGGACTACCAGTAGATCAGTAGTAATATGGTAGTGGTGGGGGTGCTCTAAGGACTACCAGTAGATCAGTAGTAATATGGTAGTGGTGGGGGTGCTCTAAGGACTACCAGTAGATCAGTAGTAATATGGTAGTGGTGGGGGGTGCTCTAAGGACTACCAGTAGATCAGTAGTAATGTGGTAGTGGTGGGGTGTGCTCTAAGGACTACCAGTAGATCAGTAGTAATAAGGTAGTGGTGGGGGGTGCTCTAAGGACTACCAGTAGATCAGTAGTAATATGGTA
Source organism: Brachymystax lenok tsinlingensis (assembly GCA_030435695.1). Lineage (NCBI taxonomy): Eukaryota > Metazoa > Chordata > Actinopteri > Salmoniformes > Salmonidae > Brachymystax > Brachymystax lenok. The sequence continues at coordinate 47,010,459 of CM059781.1, forward strand.
GTGGTGGGGGCTGCTCTAAGGACTACCAGTAGATCAGTAGTAATATGGTAGTGGTGGGGGGGTGCTCTAATCACAACCAGTAGATCAGTAGTAATATGGTGGTGGTGGGGGCTGCTCTAAGGACTACCAATAGATCAGTAGTAATATGGTAGTGGTGGGGGGTGCTCTAAAGACTACCAGTAGATCAGTAGTAATATGGTAGTGTTGGTGGCTGCTCTAAGGACTTCCAGTAGATCAGTAGTAATATGGTAGTGGTGGGGGGTGCTCTAAGGACTACCAGTAGATCAGTAGTAATATGGTAGTGGTGGGGGCTGCTCTAAGGACTACCAGTAGATCAGTAGTAATATGGTAGTGTTGGGGGTGCTCTAAGGACTACCAGTAGATCAGTAGTAATATGGTAGTGGTGGGGGTGCTCTAAGGACTACCAGTAGATCAGTAGTAATATGGTAGTGGTGGGGGCTGCTCTTAGGACTACCAGTAGATCAGTAGTAATATGGTAGTTGTGGGGGGTGCTCTAAGGACTACCAGTAGATCAGTAGTAATATGGTAGTGGTGGGGGCCGCTCTAAGGACTACCAGTAGATCAGTAGTAATATGGTAGTGGTGGGGGTGCTCTAAGGACTACCAGTAGATCAGTAGTAATATGGTAGTGGTGGGGGTGCTCTAAGGACTACCAGTAGATCAGTAGTAATATGGTAGTGGTGGGGGCTGCTCTAAGGACTACCAGTAGATCAGTAGTAATATGGTAGTTGTGGGGGGTGCTCTAAGGACTACCAGTAGATCAGTAGTAATATGGTAGTGGTGGGTGGTGCTCTAAGGACTACCAGTAGATCAGTAGTAATATGGTAGTGGTGGGGCTGCTCTAAGGACTACCAGTAGATCAGTAGTAATATGGTAGTGGTGGGGGGTGCTCTAAGGACTACCAGTAGATCAGTAGTAATATGGTAGTGGTGGGTGTGCTCTAAGGACTACCAGTAGATCAGTAGTAATATGGTAGTTGTGGGGGCTGCTCTAAGGACTACCAGTAGATCAGTAGTAATATGGTAGTGGTGCGGGGTGCTCTAAGGACTACCAGTAGATCAGTAGTAATATGGTAGTGGTGGGGGGTGCTCTAAGGACTACCAGTAGATCAGTAGTAATATGGTAGTTGTGGGGGCTGCTCTAAGGACTACCAGTAGATCAGTAGTAATATGGTAGTGGTGGGGGGTGCTCTAAGGACTACCAGTAGATCAGTAGTAATAAGGTAGTGGTGGGGGGTGGCTCTAAGGACTACCAGTAGATCAGTAGTAATATGGTAGTGGTGGGGGCTGCTCTAAGGACTATCAGTAGTAATATGGTAGTGGTGGGGGTGCTCTAAGGACTACCAGTAGATCAGTAGTAATATTGTAGTGGTGGGGGTGCTCTAAGGACTACCAGTAGATCAGTAGTAATATGGTAGTGGTGGGGGGTGCTCTAAGGACTTCCAGTAGATCAGTAGTAATATGGTATTGGTGGGGGTTGCTCTAAGGACTACCAGTAAATCAGTAGTAATATGGTAGTGGTGGGTGGTGCTCTAAGGACTACCAGTATATCAGTAGTAATATGGTAGTGGTGGGGGCTGCTCTAAGGACTACCAGTAGATCAGTAGTAATAAGGTAGTGGTGGGGGGTGCTCTAAGGACTACCAGTAGATCAGTATTAATATGGTAGTGGTGGGGGCTGCTCTAAGGACTACCAGTAGATCAGTAGTAATATGGTGGTGGTGGGGGCTGCTCTAAGGACTTCCAGTAGATCAGTAGTAATATGGTAGTGGTGGGTGGTGCTCTAAGGACTACCAGTAGATCAGTAGTAATATGGTAGTGGTGGGTGGTGCTCTAAGGACTACCAGTAGATCACTAGTAATATGGTAGTGGTGGGGGCTGCTCTAAGGACTACCAGTAGATCAGTAGTAATATGGTAGTGGTGGGGTGTGCTCTAAGGACTACCAGTAGATCAGTAGTAATATGGTAGTGGTGGGGGGTGCTCTAAGGACTACCAGTAGATCAGTAGTAATATGGTAGTGGTGGGGGCTGCTCTAAGGACTACCAGTAGATCAGTAGTAATATGGTAGTGGTGGGGGCTGCTCTAAGAACTACCAGTAGATCAGTAGTAATATGGTAGTGGTGGGGGCTGCTCTAAGGACTACCAGTAGATCAGTAGTAATATGGTAGTGGTGGGGGGTGCTCTAAGGACTACCAGTAGATCAGTAGTAATATGGTAGTGGTGGGGGTGCTCTAAGGACTACCAGTAGATCAGTAGTAATATGGTAGTGGTGGGGGCTGCTCTAAGGACTACCAGTAGATCAGTAGTAATATGGTAGTGGTGGGGGCTGCTCTATAGACTACCAGTAGATCAGTAGTAATATGGTAGTGGTGGGGGGTGCTCTAAGAACTACCAGTAGATCAGTAGTAATATGGTAGTGGTACCAGTAGATCAGTAGTAATATGGTAGTTGTGGGGGGTGCTCTAAGGACTACCAGTAGATCAGTAGTAATATGGTGGTGGTGGGGGCTGCTCTAAGGACTACCAATAGATCAGTAGTAATATGGTAGTGGTGGGGGGTGCTCTAAAGACTACCAGTAGATCAGTAGTAATATGGTAGTGGTGGGGGCTGCTCTAAGGACTTCCAGTAGATCAGTAGTAATATGGTAGTGGTGGGGGGTGCTCTAAGGACTACCAGTAGATCAGTAGTAATATGGTAGTGGTGGGGGCTGCTCTAAGGACTACCAGTAGATCAGTAGTAATATGGTAGTGTTGGGGGGTGCTCTAAGGACTACCAGTAGATCAGTAGTAATATGGTAGTGGTGGGGGGTGCTCTAAGGACTACCAGTAGATCAGTAGTAATATGGTAGTGGTGGGGGCTGCTCTTAGGACTACCAGTAGATCAGTAGTAATATGGTAGTTGTGGGGGGTGCTCTAAGGACTACCAGTAGATCAGTAGTAATATGGTAGTGGTGGGGGCCGCTCTAAGGACTACCAGTAGATCAGTAGTAATATGGTAGTGGTGGGGGGTGCTCTAAGGACTACCAGTAGATCAGTAGTAATATGGTAGTGGTGGGGGTGCTCTAAGGACTACCAGTAGATCAGTAGTAATATGGTAGTGGTGGGGGCTGCTCTAAGGACTACCAGTAGATCAGTAGTAATATGGTAGTTGTGGGGGGTGCTGTAAGGACTACCAGTAGATCAGTAGTAATATGGTAGTGGTGGGTGGTGCTCTAAGGACTACCAGTAGATCAGTAGTAATATGGTAGTGGTGGGGGCTGCTCTAAGGACTACCAGTAGATCAGTAGTAATATGGTAGTGGTGGGGGGTGCTCTAAGGACTACCAGTAGATCAGTAGTAATATGGTAGTGGTGGGTGTGCTCTAAGGACTACCAGTAGATCAGTAGTAATATGGTAGTTGTGGGGGCTGCTCTAAGGACTACCAGTAGATCAGTAGTAATATGGTAGTGGTGGGGGTGCTCTAAGGACTACCAGTAGATCAGTAGTAATATGGTAGTGGTGGGGGTGCTCTAAGGACTACCAGTAGATCAGTAGTAATATGGTAGTTGTGGGGGCTGCTCTAAGGACTACCAGTAGATCAGTAGTAATATGGTAGTGGTGGGGGTGCTCTAAGGACTACCAGTAGATCAGTAGTAATATTGTAGTGGTGGGGGTGCTCTAAGGACTACCAGTAGATCAGTAGTAATATGGTAGTGGTGGGGGTGCTCTAAGGACTTCCAGTAGATCAGTAGTAATATGGTAGTGGTGGGGGTGCTCTAAGGACTACCAGTAAATCAGTAGTAATATTGTAGTGGTGGGGGTGCTCTAAGGACTACCAGTAGTAATATGGTAGTGGTGGGGGTGCTCTAAGGACTACCAGTAGATCAGTAGTAATATGGTAGTGGTGGGGGTGCTCTAAGGACTACCAGTAGATCAGTAGTAATATGGTAGTGGTGGGGGTGCTCTAAGGACTACCAGTAGATCAGTAGTAATATGGTAGTGGTGGGGGTGCTCTAAGGACTACCAGTAAATCAGTAGTAATATGGTAGTGGTGGGTGGTGCTCTAAGGACTACCAGTATATCAGTAGTAATATGGTAGTGGTGGGGGCTGCTCTAAGGACTACCAGTAGATCCAGTAGTAATAAGGTAGTGGTGGGGGTGCTCTAAGGACTACCAGTAGATCAGTATTAATATGGTAGTGGTGGGGGCTGCTCTAAGGACTACCAGTAGATCAGTAGTAATATGGTAGTGGTGGGGGGTGCTCTAAAGACTACCAGTAGATCAGTAGTAATATGGTAGTGGTGGGGGCTGCTCTAAGGACTTCCAGTAGATCAGTAGTAATATGGTAGTGGTGGGGGGTGCTCTAAGGACTACCAGTAGATCAGTAGTAATATGGTAGTGGTGGGGGCTGCTCTAAGGACTACCAGTAGATCAGTAGTAATATGGTAGTTGTGGGGGGTGCTGTAAGGACTACCAGTAGATCAGTAGTAATATGGTAGTGGTGGGTGGTGCTCTAAGGACTACCAGTAGATCAGTAGTAATATGGTAGTGGTGGGGGCTGCTCTAAGGACTACCAGTAGATCAGTAGTAATATGGTAGTGGTGGGGGGTGCTCTAAGGACTACCAGTAGATCAGTAGTAATATGGTAGTGGTGGGTGTGCTCTAAGGACTACCAGTAGATCAGTAGTCATATGGTAGTTGTGGGGGCTGCTCTAAGGACTACCAGTAGATCAGTAGTAATATGGTAGTGGTGGGGGGTGCTCTAAGGACTACCAGTAGATCAGTAGTAATATGGTAGTGGTGGGGGTGCTCTAAGGACTACCAGTAGATCAGTAGTAATATGGTAGTTGTGGGGGCTGCTCTAAGGACTACCAGTAGATCAGTAGTAATATGGTAGTGGTGGGGGGTGCTCTAAGGACTACCAGTAGATCAGTAGTAATAAGGTAGTGGTGGGGGGTGCTCTAAGGACTACCAGTAGATCAGTAGTAATATGGTAGTGGTGGGGGCTGCTCTAAGGACTATCAGTAGTAATATGGTAGTGGTGGGGGGTGCTCTAAGGACTACCAGTAGATCAGTAGTAATATGGTAGTGGTGGGTGTGCTCTAAGGACTACCAGTAGATCAGTAGTAATATGGTAGTTGTGGGGGCTGCTCTAAGGACTACCAGTAGATCAGTAGTAATATGGTAGTGGTGGGGGGTGCTCTAAGGACTACCAGTAGATCAGTAGTAATATGGTAGTGGTGGGGGTGCTCTAAGGACTACCAGTAGATCAGTAGTAATATGGTAGTTGTGGGGGCTGCTCTAAGGACTACCAGTAGATCAGTAGTAATATGGTAGTGGTGGGGGGTGCTCTAAGGACTACCAGTAGATCAGTAGTAATAAGGTAGTGGTGGGGGCTGCTCTAAGGACTACCAGTAGATCAGTAGTAATATGGTAGTGGTGGGGGCTGCTCTAAGGACTATCAGTAGTAATATGGTAGTGGTGGGGGGTGCTCTAAGGACTACCAGTAGATCAGTAGTAATATTGTAGTGGTGGGGGGTGCTCTAAGGACTACCAGTAGATCAGTAGTAATATGGTAGTGGTGGGGGGTGCTCTAAGGACTTCCAGTAGATCAGTAGTAATATGGTAGTGGTGGGGGGTGCTCTAAGGACTACCAGTAAATCAGTAGTAATATGGTAGTGGTGGGTGGTGCTCTAAGGACTACCAGTATATCAGTAGTAATATGGTAGTGGTGGGGGCTGCTCTAAGGACTACCAGTAGATCAGTAGTAATAAGGTAGTGGTGGGGGGTGCTCTAAGGACTACCAGTAGATCAGTATTAATATGGTAGTGGTGGGGGCTGCTCTAAGGACTACCAGTAGATCAGTAGTAATATGGTAGTGGTGGGGGTGCTCTAAAGACTACCAGTAGATCAGTAGTAATATGGTAGTGGTGGGGGCTGCTCTAAGGACTTCCAGTAGATCAGTAGTAATATGGTAGTGGTGGGGGTGCTCTAAGGACTACCAGTAGATCAGTAGTAATATGGTAGTGGTGGGGGCTGCTCTAAGGACTACCCAGTAGATCAGTAGTAATATGGTAGTGGTGGGGGTGCTGTAAGGACTACCAGTAGATCAGTAGTAATATGGTAGTGGTGGGTGGTGCTCTAAGGACTACCAGTAGATCAGTAGTAATATGGTAGTGGTGGGGGCTGCTCTAAGGACTACCAGTAGATCAGTAGTAATAAGGTAGTGGTGGGGGGTGCTCTAAGGACTACCAGTAGATCAGTATTAATATGGTAGTGGTGGGGGCTGCTCTAAGGACTACCAGTAGATCAGTAGTAATATGGTAGTGGTGGGGTGCTCTAAAGACTACCAGTAGATCAGTAGTAATATGGTAGTGGTGGGGGCTGCTCTAAGGACTACCAGTAGATCAGTAGTAATATGGTAGTGGTGGGGGTGCTCTAAGGACTACCAGTAGATCAGTAGTAATATGGTAGTGGTGGGGGCTGCTCTAAGGACTACCAGTAGATCAGTAGTAATATGGTAGTTGTGGGGGTGCTCTAAGGACTACCAGTAGATCAGTAGTAATATGGTAGTGGTGGGTGGTGCTCTAAGGACTACCAGTAGATCAGTAGTAATATGGTAGTGGTGGGGGCTGCTCTAAGGACTACCAGTAGATCAGTAGTAATATGGTAGTGGTGGGGGGTGCTCTAAGGACTACCAGTAGATCAGTAGTAATATGGTAGTGGTGGGTGTGCTCTAAGGACTACCAGTAGATCAGTAGTAATATGGTAGTTGTGGGGGCTGCTCTAAGGACTACCAGTAGATCAGTAGTAATATGGTAGTGGTGGGGGTGCTCTAAGGACTACCAGTAGATCAGTAGTAATATGGTAGTGGTGGGGGTGCTCTAAGGACTACCAGTAGATCAGTAGTAATATGGTAGTTGTGGGGGCTGCTCTAAGGACTACCAGTAGATCAGTAGTAATATGGTAGTGGTGGGGGTGCTCTAAGGACTACCAGTAGATCAGTAGTAATATGGTAGTGGTGGGGGTGCTCTAAGGACTACCAGTAGATCAGTAGTAATATGGTAGTGGTGGGGGCTGCTCTAAGGACTACCAGTAGATCAGTAGTAATATGGTAGTGGTGGGGGGTGCTCTAAGGACTACCAGTAGATCAGTAGTAATATGGTAGTGGTGGGTGTGCTCTAAGGACTACCAGTAGATCAGTAGTAATATGGTAGTGGTGGGGGTGCTCTAAGGACTACCAGTAGATCAGTAGTAATATGGTAGTGGTGGGGGTGCTCTAAGGACTACCAGTAGATCAGTAGTAATATGGTAGTGGTGGGGGCTGCTCTAAGGACTACCAGTAGATCAGTAGTAATATGGTAGTTGTGGGGTGCTCTAAGGACTACCAGTAGATCAGTAGTAATATGGTAGTGGTGGGGCTGCTCTAAGGACTACCAGTAGATCAGTAGTAATATGGTAGTGGTGGGGGTGCTCTAAGGACTACCAGTAGATCAGTAGTAATATGGTAGTGGTGGGGGTGCTCTAAGGACTACCAGTAGATCAGTAGTAATATGGTAGTGGTGGGGGCTGCTCTAAGGACTACCAGTAGATCAGTAGTAATATGGTAGTGGTGGGGGTGCTCTAAGGACTACCAGTAGATCAGTAGTAATATGGTAGTGGTGGGTGGTGCTCTAAGGACTACCAGTAGATCAGTAGTAATATGGTAGTGGTGGGGGCTGCTCTAAGGACTACCAGTAGATCAGTAGTAATATGGTAGTGGTGGGGGGTGCTCTAAGGACTACCAGTAGATCAGTAGTAATATGGTAGTGGTGGGTGTGCTCTAAGGACTACCAGTAGATCAGTAGTAATATGGTAGTTGTGGGGGCTGCTCTAAGGACTACCAGTAGATCAGTAGTAATATGGTAGTGGTGGGGGTGCTCTAAGGACTACCAGTAGATCAGTAGTAATATGGTAGTGGTGGGGGTGCTCTAAGGACTACCAGTAGATCAGTAGTAATATGGTAGTGGTGGGGGCTGCTCTAAGGACTACCAGTAGATCAGTAGTAATATGGTAGTGGTGGGGGTGCTCTAAGGACTACCAGTAGATCAGTAGTAATAAGGTAGTGGTGGGGGTGCTCTAAGGACTACCAGTAGATCAGTAGTAATATGGTAGTGGTGGGGGCTGCTCTAAGGACTATCAGTAGTAATATGGTAGTGGTGGGGGTGCTCTAAGGACTACCAGTAGATCAGTAGTAATATTGTAGTGGTGGGGGTGCTCTAAGGACTACCAGTAGATCAGTAGTAATATGGTAGTGGTGGGGGGTGCTCTAAGGACTTCCAGTAGATCAGTAGTAATATGGTAGTGGTGGGGGCTGCTCTAAGGACTACCAGTAAATCAGTAGTAATATGGTAGTGGTGGGTGGTGCTCTAAGGACTACCAGTATATCAGTAGTAATATGGTAGTGGTGGGGGCTGCTCTAAGGACTACCAGTAGATCAGTAGTAATATGGTAGTGGTGGGGGGTGCTCTAAGGACTACCAGTAGATCAGTATTAATATGGTAGTGGTGGGGGCTGCTCTAAGGACTACCAGTAGATCAGTAGTAATATGGTGGTGGTGGGGGCTGCTCTAAGGACTTCCAGTAGATCAGTAGTAATATGGTAGTGGTGGGGGGTGCTCTAAGGACTACCAGTAAATCAGTAGTAATATGGTAGTGGTGGGGGGTGCTCTAATCACAACCAGTAGATCAGTAGTAATATGGTGGTGGTGGGGGGTGCTCTAATCACAACCAGTAGATCAGTAGTAATATGGTGGTGGTGGGGGCTGCTCTAAGGACTACCAGTAGATCAGTAGTAATATGGTAGTGGTGGGGGCTGCTCTAAGGACTACCAGTAGATCAGTAGTAATATGGTAGTGGTGGGGCTGCTCTAAGTACTACCAGTAGATCAGTAGTAATATGGTAGTGGTGGGGGTGCTCTAAGGACTACCAGTAGATCAGTAGTAATATGGTAGTGGTGGGGGTGCTCTAAGGACTACCAGTAGATCAGTAGTAATATGGTAGTGGTGGGGGCTGCTCTTAGGACTACCAGTAGATCAGTAGTAATATGGTAGTGGTGGGGCTGCTCTAAGGACTACCAGTAGATCAGTAGTAATATGGTAGTGGTGGGGGCTGCTCTAAGGACTACCAGTAGATCAGTAGTAATATGGTAGTGGTGGGGGTGCTCTAAGGACTACCAGTAGATCAGTAGTAATATGGTAGTGGTGGGGGCCGCTCTAAGGACTACCAGTAGATCAGTAGTAATATGGTAGTGGTGGGGGGTGCTCTAAGGACTACCAGTAGATCAGTAGTAATATGGTAGTGGTGGGTGGTGCTCTAAGGACTACCAGTAGATCAGTAGTAATATGGTAGTGGTGGGTGGTGCTCTAAGGACTACCAGTAGATCAGTGGTAATATGGTAGTGGTGGGGGGTGCTCTAATCACTACCAGTAGATCAGTAGTAATATGGTAGTGGTGGGGGGTGCTCTAATGACTATCAGTAGATCAGTAGTAATATGGTAGTGGTGGGTGGTGCTCTAAGGACTACCAGTAGATCAGTAGTAATATGGTAGTGGTGGGTGGTGCTCTAAGGACTACCAGTAGATCAGTAGTAATATGGTAGTGGTGGGGGCTGCTCTAAGGACTACCAGTAGATCAGTAGTAATATGGTAGTGGTGGGTGGTGCTCTAAGGACTACTAGTAGAACAGTAGTAATATAGTAGTGGTGGGGTGTGCTCTAAGGACTTTCTGTAGTAATATGGTAGTGGTGGGGGGTGCTCTAAGGACTACCAGTAGATCAGTAGTAATATGGTAGTGGTGGGGGCTGCTCTAAGGACTACCAGTAGATCAGTAGTAATATGGTAGTGGTGGGGGCTGCTCTAAGGACTACCAGTAGATCAGTAGTAATATGGTAGTGGTGGGGGCTGCTCTAAGGACTACCAGTAGATCAGTAGTAATATGGTAGTGGTGGGGGTGCTCTAAGGATTACCAGTAGATCAGTAGTAATATGGTAGTGGTGGGGGTGCTCTAAGGACTACCAGTAGATCAGTAGTAATATGGTAGTGGTGGGGGTGCTCTAAGGACTACCAGTAGATCAGTAGTAATATGGTAGTGGTGGGGGCTGCTCCTAGGACTACCTGTAGATCAGTAGTAATATGGTAGTGGTGGGGGCTGCTCTAAAGACTACCAGTAGATCAGTAGTAATATGGTAGTGGTGGGGGGTGCTCTAAGGACTACCAGTAGATCAGTAGTAATTTGGTAGTGGTGCGTCTGCTCTAAGGACTACCTAATATGGTAGTGGTACCAGTAGATCAGTAGTAATATGGTAGTGGTGGGGGCTGCTCTAAGGACTACCAGTAGATCAGTAGTAATATGGTAGTGGTGGGGGGTGCTCTAAGGACTACCAGTAGATCAGTAGTAATATGGTAGTGGTGGGGGGTGCTCTAAGGACTACCAGTAGATCAGTAGTAATACGGAAGTGGTGTTGTGAGCTCTAAGGACTACCAGTAGATCAGTAGTAATATGGTAGTGGTGGGGGGTGCTCTAAGGACTACCAGTAGATCAGTAGTAATATGGTAGTGGTGGGGGGTTCTCTAAGGACTGCCAGTAGATAAGTATTAATATGGTAGTGGTGGGGGGTGCTCTAAAGACTACCAGTAGATCATTAGTAATATGGTAGTGGTGGGGGCTGCTCTAAGAACTACCAGTAGATCAGTAGTAATGTGGCAGTGGTGGGGTGTGCTCTAAGGACTACCTAATATGGCAGTGGTACCAGTAGATCAGTAGTAATATGGTAGTGGTGGGGGGTGCTCTAAGGACTACCAGTAGATCAGTAGTAATTTGGTAGTGGTACCAGTAGATCAGTAGTAATATGGTAGTGGTGGGTGGTGCTATAAGGGCTACCAGTAGATCAGTAGTAATATGGTAGTGGTGGGGGGTGCTCTACGGACTACCAGTAGATCAGTAGTAATATGGTAGTGGTGGGTGGTGCTCTAAGGACTACCAGTAGATCAGTAGTAATATGGTAGTGGTGGGGGCTGCTCTAAGGACTTCCAGTAGATCAGTAGTAATATGGTAGTGGTGGGGGCTGCTCTAAGGATTACCAGTAGATCAGTAGTAATATGGTAGTGGTGGGGGGTGCTCTAAGGACTACCAGTAGATCAGTAGTAATATGGTAGTGGTGGGTGGTGCTCTAAGGACTACCAGTAGATCAGTAGTAATATGGTAGTGGTGGGGGGTGCTCTACGGACTACCAGTAGATCAGTAGTAATATGGTAGTGGTGGGTGGTGCTCTAAGGACTACCAGTAGATCAGTAGTAATATTGTAGTGGTGGGGGTGCTCTAAGGACTTCCAGTAGATCAGTAGTAATATGGTAGTGGTGGGGGCTGCTCTAAGGATTACCAGTAGATCATTAGTAATATGGTAGTGGTGGGGGGTGCTCTAAGGACTACCAGTAGATCAGTAGTAATATGGTAGTAGTGGTGGGGGTGCTCTAAGGACTACCAGTAGATCAGTAGTAATATGGTAGTGGTGGGCTCTGCTCTAAGGACTACCAGTAGATCAGTAGTAATATGGTAGTGGTGGGGGGTGCTCTAAGGACTACCAGTAGATCAGTAGTAATATGGTAGTGGTGGGGGCTGCTCTAAGGACTACCAGTAGATCAGTAGTAATATGGTAGTGGTGGGGGCTGCTCTAAGGACTACCAGTAGATCAGTAGTAATATGGTAGTGGTGGGGGCTGCTCTAAGGACTACCAGTAGATCAGTAGTAATATGGTAGTGGTGGGGGGTGCTCTAAGGACTACCAGTAGATCAGTAGTAATATTGTAGTGGTGGGGGCTGCTCTAAGGACTACCAGTAGATCAGTAGTAATATGGTAGTGGTGGGGGTGCTCTAAGGACTACCAGTAGATCAGTAGTAATATGGTAGTGGTGGGGGGTGCTCTAAGGACTACCAGTAGATCAGTAGTAATATGGTAGTGGTGGGTGGTGCTCTAAGGACTACCAGTAGATCAGTAGTAATATGGTAGTGGAGGGGGTTGCTCTAAGGACTACCAGTAGATCAGTAGTAATATGGTAGTGGTGGGGGCTGCTCTAAGGACGACCAGTAGATCAGTAGTAATATGGTAGTGGTTGGGGGTGCTCTAAGGACTACCAGTAGATCAGTAGTAATATTGTAGTGATGGGGGCTGCTCTAAGGACTACCAGTAGATCAGTAGTAATATGGTAGTGGTGGGGGGTGCTCTAAGGACTACCAGTAGATCAGTAGTAATATGGTAGTGGTGGGGTGTGCTCTAAGGACTACCAGTAGATCAGTAGTAATATGGTAGTGGTGGGGGCTGCTCTAAGGACTACCAGTAGATCAGTAGTAATATGGTAGTGGTGGGTGGTGCTCTAAGGACTTCCAGTAGATCAGTAGTAATATGGTAGTGGTGGGGGCTGCTCTAAGGACTTCCAGTAGATCTGTAGTAATATGGTAGTTGTGGGGGCTGCTCTAAGGACTACCAGTAGATCAGTAGTAATATGTTAGTGGTGGGGGGTGCTCTAATCACTACCAGTAGATCAGTAGTAATATGGTAGTGGTGGGTGGTGCTCTAAAGACTACCAGTAGATCAGTAGTAATATTGTAGGGGTGGGTGGTGCTCTAAGGACTACCAGTAGATCATTAGTAATATGGTAGTGGTGGGGTGTGCTCTAAGGACTACCAGTAGATCAGTAGTAATATGGTAGTGGTGGGGGTGCTCTAAGGACTACCAGTAGATCACTAGTAATATGGTAGTGGTGGGGGTGCTCTAAGGACTACCAGTAGATCAGTAGTAATATGGTAGTGGTGGGGTGCTCTAAGGACTACCAGTAGATCAGTAGTAATATGGTAGTGGTGGGTGGTGCTCTAAAGACTACCAGTAGATCAGTAGTAATATGGTAGTGGTGGGGGGTGCTCTAAGGACTACCAGTAGATCAGTAGTAATATGGTAGTGGTGGGGTGTGCTCTAAAGACTACCAGTAGATCAGTAGTAATATGGTAGTGGTGGGTGGTGCTCTAAGGACTACCAGTAGATCAGTAGTAATATGGTAGTGGTGGGGTGTGCTCTAAGGACTACCAGTAGATCACTAGTAATATGTTAGTGGTGGGGGGTGCTCTAAGGACTACCAGTAGATCACTAGTAATATGGTAGTGGTGGGGGGTGCTCTAAGGACTACCAGTAGATCAGTAGTAATATGGTAGTGGTGGGGGCTGCTCTAAGAACTACCAGTAGATCAGTAGTACTATGGTAGTGGTGGGGGCTGCTCTAAGGACTACCAGTAGATCAGTAGTAATATGGTAGTGGTGGGGGTGCTCTAAGGACTACCAGTAGATCAGTAGTAATATGGTAGTGGTGGGGGCTGCTCTAAGGACTATCAGTAGTAATATGGTAGTTGTGGGGGCTGCTCTAAGGACTACCAGTAGATCAGTAGTAATATGGTAGTGGTGGGGGCTGCTCTATAGACTACCAGTAGATCAGTAGTAATATGGTAGTGGTACCAGTAGATCAGTAGTAATATGGTAGTGGTGGGGGTGCTCTAAGGACTACCAGTAGATCAGTAGTAATATGGTAGTGGTGGGGGTGCTCTAAGGACTACCAGTAGATCAGTAGTAATATGGTAGTGGTGGGGGGTGCTCTAAGAACTACCAGTAGATCAGTAGTAATATGGTAGTGGTACCAGTAGATCAGTAGTAATATGGTAGTGGTGGGGGGTGCTCTAAGGACTACCAGTAGATCAGTAGTAATATGGTAGTGGTGGGTGGTGCTCTAAGGACTACCAGTAGATCAGTAGTAATATGGTAGTGGTGGGGGTTGCTCTAAGGACTACCAGTAGATCAGTAGTAATATGGTAGTGGTGGGGGCTGCTCTAAGGACGACCAGTAGATCAGTAGTAATATGGTAGTGGTGGGGGTGCTCTAAGGACTACCAGTAGATCAGTAGTAATATGGTAGTGGTGGGGTGTGCTCTAAGGACTACCAGTAGATCAGTAGTAATATGGTAGTGGTGGGGGTGCTCTAAGGACTACCAGTAGATCAGTAGTAATATGGTAGTGGTGGGGGGTGCTCTAAGAACTACCAGTAGATCAGTAGTAATATGGTAGTGGTACCAGTAGATCAGTAGTAATATGGTAGTTGTGGGGGCTGCTCTAAGGACTACCAGTAGATCAGTAGTAATATGGTAGTGGTGGGTGGTGCTCTAATCACAACCAGTAGATCAGTAGTAATATGGTGGTGGTGGGGGCTGCTCTAAGGACTACCAGTAGATCAGTAGTAATATGGTAGTGGTGGGGGCTGCTCTAAGGACTACCAGTAGATCAGTAGTAATATGATAGTGGTGGGTGGTGCTCTAAGGACTACCAGTAGATCGGTAGTAATATGGTAGTGGTGGGGGCTGCTCTAAGGACTACCAGTAGATCAGTAGTAATATGGTAGTGGTGGGGCTGCTCTAAGGACTACCAGTAGATCAGTAGTAATATGGTAGTGGTGGGGGGTGCTCTAAGGACTACCAGTAGATCAGTAGTAATATGGTAGTGGTGGGTGGTGCTCTAAGGACTTCCAGTAGATCAGTAGTAATATGGTAGTGGTGGGGGCTGCTCTAAGGACTACCAGTAGATCAGTAGTAATATGGTAGTGGTGGGTGGTGCTCTAAGGACTACCAGTAGATCAGTAGTAATATGGTAGTGGTGGGGGGTGCTCTAAGGACTACCAGTAGATCAGTAGTAATATGGTAGTGGTGGGGGGTGCTCTAAGAACTACCAGTAGATCAGTAGTAATATGGCAGTGGTAACAGTAGATCAGTAGTAATATGGTAGTTGTGGGGGCTGCTCTAAGGACTACCAGTAGATCAGTAGTAATATGGTAGTGGTGGGGGGTGCTCTAAGGACTACCAGTAGATCAGTAGTAATATGGTAGTGGTGGGGGCTGCTCTAAGGACTACCAGTAGATCAGTAGTAATATGGTAGTGGTGGGGGCTGCTCTTAGGACTACCAGTAGATCAGTAGTAATATGGTAGTGGTGGGGGCTGCTCTAAGGACTATCAGTAGTAATATGGTAGTGGTGGGTGGTGCTCTAAGGACTACCAGTAGATCAGTAGTAATATGGTAGTGGTGGGGGGTGCTCTAAGGACTACCAGTAGATCAGTAGTAATAAGGTAGTGGTGGGGGTGCTCTAAGGACTACCAGTAGATCAGTAGTAATATGGTAGTGGTGGGGCTGCTCTAAGGACTATCAGTAGTAATATGGTAGTTGTGGGGGCTGCTCTAAGGACTACCAGTAGATCAGTAGTAATATGTTAGTGGTGGGGGGTGCTCTAAGGACTACCAGTAGATCAGTAGTAATATGGTAGTGGTGGGTGGTGCTCTAATCACAACCAGTAGATCAGTAGTAATATGGTGGTGGTGGGGGCTGCTCTAAGGACTACCAGTAGATCAGTAGTAATATGGTAGTGGTGGGGGCTGCTCTAAGGACTACCAGTAGATCAGTAGTAATATGATAGTGGTGGGTGGTGCTCTAAGGACTACCAGTAGATCGGTAGTAATATGGTAGTGGTGGGGGCTGCTCTAAGGACTACCAGTAGATCAGTAGTAATATGGTAGTGGTGGGGGGTACTCTAAGGACTTCCAGTAGATCAGTAGTAATATGGTAGTGGTGGGTGGTGCTCTAAGGACTACCAGTAGATCAGTAGTAATATGGTAGTGGTGGGGGGTGCTCTAAGGACTACCAGTAGATCAGTAGTAATATGGTAGTGGTGGGTGGTGCTCTAAGGACTAACAGTAGATCAGTAGTAATATGGTAGTGGTGGGGGTGCTCTAAGGACTACCAGTAGATCAGTAGTAATATGGTAGTGGTGGGTGGTGCTCTAAGGACTTCCAGTAGATCAGTAGTAATATGGTAGTGGTGGGGGCTGCTCTAAGGACTACCAGTAGATCAGTAGTAATATGGTAGTGGTGGGGGGTGCTCTAAAGACTACCAGTAGATCAGTAGTAATATGGTAGTGGTGGGGGGTGCTCTAAGGACTACCAGTAGATCAGTAGTAATATAGTAGTGGTGGGGTGTGCTCTAAGGACTACCAGTAGATCAGTAGTAATATGGTAGTGGTACCAGTAGATCAGTAGTAATATGGTAGTGGTGGGGGCTGCTCTAAGGACTTCCAGTAGATCAGTAGTAATATGGTAGTGGTGGGGGGTGCTCTAAGGACTACCAGTAGATCAGTAGTAATATGGTAGTGGTGGGGGCTGCTCTAAGGACTACCAGTAGATCAGTAGTAATATGGTAGTGTTGGGGGGTGCTCTAAGGACTACCAGTAGATCAGTAGTAATATGGTAGTGGTGGGTGGTGCTCTAAGGACTAACAGTAGATCAGTAGTAATATGGTACTGGTGGGGGCTGCTCTAAGGACTTCCAGTAGATCAGTAGTAATATGGTAGTGGTGGGGGCTTCTCTAAGGACTACCAGTAGATCAGTAGTAATATAGTAGTGGTGGGGTGTGCTCTAAGGACTACCAGTAGATCAGTAGTAATATGGTAGTGGTGGGGGCTGCTCTATAGACTACCAGTAGATCAGTAGTAATATGGTAGTGGTGGGGGGTGCTTTAAGAACTACCAGTAGATCAGTAGTAATATGGTAGTGGTACCAGTAGATCAGTAGTAATATGGTAGTGGTGGGGGGTGCTCTAAGAACTACCAGTAGATCAGTAGTAATATGGTAGTGGTACCAGTAGATCAGTAGTAATATTGTAGTGGTGGGGGCTGCTCTAAGGACTACCAGTAGATCAGTAGTAATATGGTAGTGGTGGGGGCTGCTCTAAGGACTTCCAGTAGATCAGTAGTAATATGGTAGTGGTGGGGGCTGCTCTAAGGACTACCAGTAGATCAGTAGTAATATGGTAGTGGTGGGGGGTGCTCTAATCACAACCAGTAGATCAGTAGTAATATGGTGGTGGTGGGGGCTGCTCTAAGGACTACCAGTAGATCAGTAGTAATATGGTAGTGGTGGGGTGTGCTCTAAGGACTACCAGTAGATCAGTAGTAATATGGTAGTGGTGGCGGCTGCTCTAAGGACTACCAGTAGATCAGTAGTAATATGGTAGTGGTGGGGGCTGCTCTAAGGACTACCAGTAGATCAGTAGTAATATGGTAGTGGTGGGGGCTGCTCTAAGGACTACCAGTAGATCAGTAGTAATATGGTAGTGTTGGGGGGTGCTCTAAGGACTACCAGTAGATCAGTAGTAATATGGTAGTGGTGGGGGTGCTCTAAGGACTACCAGTAGATCAGTAGTAATATGGTAGTGGTGGGGGTGCTCTAAGGACTACCAGTAGATCAGTAGTAATATGGTAATGGTGGGGGCTGCTCTAAGGACTACCAGTAGATCAGTAGTAATATGGTAGTGTTGGGGGGTGCTCTAAGGACTACCAGTAGATCAGTAGTAATATGGTAGTGGTGGGGGGGTGCTCTAAGGACTACCAGTAGATCAGTAGTAATATGGTAGTGGTGGGGGGTGCTCTAAGGACTACCAGTAGATCGGTAGTAATATGATAGTGGTGGGGGCTGCTCTAAGGACTACCAGTAGATCAGTAGTAATATGGTAGTGGTGGGGGCTGCTCTTAGGACTACCAGTAGATCAGTAGTAATATGGTAGTGGTGGGGGCTGCTCTTAGGACTACCAGTAGATCAGTAGTAATATGGTAGTGGTGGGGGCTGCTCTAAGGACTACCAGTAGATCAGTAGTAATATGGTAGTGGTGGGGCTGCTCTAAGGACTACCAGTAGATCAGTAGTAATATGGTAGTGGTGGGGGGTGCTCTAAGGACTACCAGTAGATCAGTAGTAATATGGTAGTGGTGGGTGGTGCTCTAAGGACTACCAGTAGATCAGTAGTAATATGGTAGTGGTGAGGTGTGCTCTAAGGACAACCAGTAGATCAGTAGTAATATGGTAGTGGTGGGGGGTGCTCTAAGGACTACCAGTAGATCAGTAGTAATATGTCAGTGGTGGGGGGTGCTCTAATCACTACCAGTAGATCAGTAGTAATATGGTAGTGGTGGGTGGTGCTCTAAAGACTACCAGTAGATCAGTAGTAATATGGTAGTGGTGGGGGGTGCTCTAAGGACTACCAGTAGATCATTAGTAATATGGTAGTGGTGGGGGGTGCTCTAAGGACTACCAGTAGATCAGTAGTAATATGGTAGTGGTGGGGTGTGCTCTAAGGACTACCAGTAGATCACTAGTAATATGGTAGTGGTGGGGGGTGCTCTAAGGACTACCAGTAGATCAGTAGTAATATGGTAGTGGTGGGGGGTGCTCTAAGGACTACCAGTAGATCAGTAGTAATATGGTAGTGGTGGGTGGTGCTCTAAAGACTACCAGTAGATCAGTAGTAATATGGTAGATGTGGGGGGTGCTCTAAGGACTACCAGTAGATCAGTAGTAATATGGTAGTGGTGGGTGGTGCTCTAAGGACTACCAGTAGATCAGTAGTAATATGGTAGTGGTGGGGTGTGCTCTAAGGACTACCAGTAGATCACTAGTAATATGTTAGTGGTGGGGGGTGCTCTAAGGACTACCAGTAGATCACTAGTAATATGGTAGTGGTGGGGGTGCTCTAAGGACTACCAGTAGATCAGTAGTAATATGGTAGTGGTGGGGGCTGCTCTAAGAACTACCAGTAGATCAGTAGTAATATGGTAGTGGTGGGGGCTGCTCTAAGGACTACCAGTAGATCAGTAGTAATATGGTAGTGGTGGGGGGTGCTCTAAGGACTACCAGTAGATCAGTAGTAATATGGTAGTGGTGGGGGGTGCTCTAAGGACTACCAGTAGATCAGTAGTAATATGGTAGTGGTGGGGGCTGCTCTAAGGACTATCAGTAGTAATATGGTAGTGGTGGGGGCTGCTCTAAGGACTACCAGTAGATCAGTAGTAATATGGTAGTGGTGGGGGCTGCTCTATAGACTACCAGTAGATCAGTAGTAATATGGTAGTGGTGGGGGGTGCTTTAAGAACTACCAGTAGATCAGTAGTAATATGGTAGTGGTACCAGTAGATCAGTAGTAATATGGTAGTGGTGGGGGGTGCTCTAAGAACTACCAGTAGATCAGTAGTAATATGGTAGTGGTACCAGTAGATCAGTAGTAATATTGTAGTGGTGGGGGCTGCTCTAAGGACTACCAGTAGATCAGTAGTAATATGGTAGTGGTGGGGTTTGCTCTAAGGACTACCAGTAGATCAGTAGTAATATGGTAGTGGTGGGGGCTGCTCTAAGGACTTCCAGTAGATCAGTAGTAATATGGTAGTGGTGGGGGCTGCTCTAAGGACTACCAGTAGATCAGTAGTAATATGGTAGTGGTGGGGGGTGCTCTAATCACAACCAGTAGATCAGTAGTAATATGGTGGTGGTGGGGGCTGCTCTAAGGACTACCAGTAGATCAGTAGTAATATGGTAGTGGTGGGGTGTGCTCTAAGGACTACCAGTAGATCAGTAGTAATATGGTAGTGGTGGGGGCTGCTCTAAGGACTACCAGTAGATCAGTAGTAATATGGTAGTGGTGGGTGGTGCTCTAAGGACTACCAGTAGATCAGTAGTAATATGGTAGTGGTGGGGGCTGCTCTAAGGACTTCCAGTAGATCAGTAGTAATATGGTAGTGGTGGGGGCTGCTCTAAGGACTACCAGTAGATCAGTAGTAATATGGTAGTGGTGGGGGCTGCTCTAAGGACTACCAGTAGATCAGTAGTAATATGGTAGTGGTGGGGGGTGCTCTAAGGACTACCAGTAGATCAGTAGTAATATGGTAGTGGTGGGGGCTGCTCTTAGGACTACCAGTAGATCAGTAGTAATATGGTAGTGGTGGGGCTGCTCTAAGGACTACCAGTAGATCAGTAGTAATATGGTAGTGGTGGGGGCTGCTCTAAGGACTACCAGTAGATCAGTAGTAATATGGTAGTGGTGGGGGTGCTCTAAGGACTACCAGTAGATCAGTAGTAATATGGTAGTGGTGGGGGTGCTCTAAGGACTACCAGTAGATCAGTAGTAATATGGTAGTGGTGGGGGGTGCTCTAAGGACTACCAGTAGATCAGTAGTAATATGGTAGTGGTGGGGGCTGCTCTAAGGACTATCAGTAGTAATATGGTAGTTGTGGGGGCTGCTCTAAGGACTACCAGTAGATCAGTAGTAATATGTTAGTGGTGGGGGGTGCTCTAAGGACTACCAGTAGATCAGTAGTAATATGGTAGTGGTGGGTGGTGCTCTAATCACAACCAGTAGATCAGTAGTAATATGGTGGTGGTGGGGCTGCTCTAAGGACTACCAGTAGATCAGTAGTAATATGGTAGTGGTGGGGGCTGCTCTAAGGACTACCAGTAGATCAGTAGTAATATGATAGTGGTGGGTGGTGCTCTAAGGACTACCAGTAGATCAGTAGTAATATGGTAGTGGTGGGGCTGCTCTAAGGACTACCAGTAGATCAGTAGTAATATGGTAGTGGTGGGGGCTGCTCTAAGGACTACCAGTAGATCAGTAGTAATATGGTAGTGGTGGGGGGTGCTCTAAGGACTACCAGTAGATCAGTAGTAATATGGTAGTGGTGGGTGGTGCTCTAAGGACTTCCAGTAGATCAGTAGTAATATGGTAGTGGTGGGGGCTGCTCTAAGGACTACCAGTAGATCAGTAGTAATATGGTAGTGGTGGGTGGTGCTCTAAGGACTACCAGTAGATCAGTAGTAATATAGTAGTGGTGGGGTGTGCTCTAAGGACTACCAGTAGATCAGTAGTAATATGGTAGTGGTGGGGGCTGCTCTAAGGACTACCAGTAGATCAGTAGTAATATGGTAGTGGTGGGGGCTGCTCTAAGGACTACCAGTAGATCAGTAGTAATATGGTAGTGGTGGGTGGTGCTCTAAGGACTTCCAGTAGATCAGTAGTAATATGGTAGTGGTGGGGGCTGCTCTAAGGACTTCCAGTAGATCTGTAGTAATATGGTAGTTGTGGGGGCTGCTCTAAGGACTACCAGTAGATCAGTAGTAATATGTTAGTGGTGGGGGGTGCTCTAATCACTACCAGTAGATCAGTAGTAATATGGTAGTGGTGGGTGGTGCTCTAAAGACTACCAGTAGATCAGTAGTAATATTGTAGTGGTGGGTGGTGCTCTAAGGACTACCAGTAGATCATTAGTAATATGGTAGTGGTGGGGTGTGCTCTAAGGACTACCAGTAGATCAGTAGTAATATGGTAGTGGTGGGGGGTGCTCTAAGGACTACCAGTAGATCACTAGTAATATGGTAGTGGTGGGGGGTGCTCTAAGGACTACCAGTAGATCAGTAGTAATATGGTAGTGGTGGGGGGTGCTCTAAGGACTACCAGTAGATCAGTAGTAATATGGTAGTGGTGGGTGGTGCTCTAAAGACTACCAGTAGATCAGTAGTAATATGGTAGTGGTGGGGGGTGCTCTAAGGACTACCAGTAGATCAGTAGTAATATGGTAGTGGTGGGGTGTGCTCTAAAGACTACCAGTAGATCAGTAGTAATATGGTAGTGGTGGGTGGTGCTCTAAGGACTACCAGTAGATCAGTAGTAATATGGTAGTGGTGGGGTGTGCTCTAAGGACTACCAGTAGATCACTAGTAATATGTTAGTGGTGGGGGGTGCTCTAAGGACTACCAGTAGATCACTAGTAATATGGTAGTGGTGGGGGTGCTCTAAGGACTACCAGTAGATCAGTAGTAATATGGTAGTGGTGGGGGCTGCTCTAAGAACTACCAGTAGATCAGTAGTACTATGGTAGTGGTGGGGGCTGCTCTAAGGACTACCAGTAGATCAGTAGTAATATGGTAGTGGTGGGGGGTGCTCTAAGGACTACCAGTAGATCAGTAGTAATATGGTAGTGGTGGGGGCTGCTCTAAGGACTATCAGTAGTAATATGGTAGTTGTGGGGGCTGCTCTAAGGACTACCAGTAGATCAGTAGTAATATGGTAGTGGTGGGGGCTGCTCTATAGACTACCAGTAGATCAGTAGTAATATGGTAGTGGTACCAGTAGATCAGTAGTAATATGGTAGTGGTGGGGGTGCTCTAAGGACTACCAGTAGATCAGTAGTAATATGGTAGTGGTGGGGGTGCTCTAAGGACTACCAGTAGATCAGTAGTAATATGGTAGTGGTGGGGGTGCTCTAAGAACTACCAGTAGATCAGTAGTAATATGGTAGTGGTGCTCTAAGGACTACCAGTAGATCAGTAGTAATATGGTAGTGGTGGGGGGTGCTCTAAGGACTACCAGTAGATCAGTAGTAATATGGTAGTGGTGGGTGGTGCTCTAAGGACTACCAGTAGATCAGTAGTAATATGGTAGTGGTGGGGGTTGCTCTAAGGACTACCAGTAGATCAGTAGTAATATGGTAGTGGTGGGGCTGCTCTAAGGACTACCAGTAGATCAGTAGTAATATGGTAGTGGTGGGGGTGCTCTAAGGACTACCAGTAGATCAGTAGTAATATGGTAGTGGTGGGGTGTGCTCTAAGGACTACCAGTAGATCAGTAGTAATATGGTAGTGGTGGGGGTGCTCTAAGGACTACCAGTAGATCAGTAGTAATATGGTAGTGGTGGGGTGCTCTAAGAACTACCAGTAGATCAGTAGTAATATGGTAGTGGTGGGGGTGCTCTAAGGACTACCAGTAGATCAGTAGTAATATGGTAGTTGTGGGGGCTGCTCTAAGGACTACCAGTAGATCAGTAGTAATATGGTAGTGGTGGGTGGTGCTCTAATCACAACCAGTAGATCAGTAGTAATATGGTGGTGGTGGGGGCTGCTCTAAGGACTACCAGTAGATCAGTAGTAATATGGTAGTGGTGGGGGCTGCTCTAAGGACTACCAGTAGATCAGTAGTAATATGATAGTGGTGGGTGGTGCTCTAAGGACTACCAGTAGATCTGTAGTAATATGGTAGTGGTGGGGGCTGCTCTAAGGACTACCAGTAGATCAGTAGTAATATGGTAGTGGTGGGGGCTGCTCTAAGGACTACCAGTAGATCAGTAGTAATATGGTAGTGGTGGGGGTGCTCTAAGGACTACCAGTAGATCAGTAGTAATATGGTAGTGGTGGGTGGTGCTCTAAGGACTTCCAGTAGATCAGTAGTAATATGGTAGTGGTGGGGGCTGCTCTAAGGACTACCAGTAGATCAGTAGTAATATGGTAGTGGTGGGTGGTGCTCTAAGGACTACCAGTAGATCAGTAGTAATATGGTAGTGGTGGGGGTGCTCTAAGGACTACCAGTAGATCAGTAGTAATATGGTAGTGGTGGGGGTGCTCTAAGAACTACCAGTAGATCAGTAGTAATATGGTAGTGGTGGGGGTGCTCTAATCACTACCAGTAGATCAGTAGTAATATGGTAGTTGTGGGGGCTTCTCTAAGGACTACCAGTAGATCAGTAGTAATATGGTAGTGGTGGGGGGTGCTCTAAGGACTACCAGTAGATCAGTAGTAATATGGTAGTGGTGGGGGCTGCTCTAAGGACTACCAGTAGATCAGTAGTAATATGGTAGTGGTGGGGGCTGCTCTTAGGACTACCAGTAGATCAGTAGTAATATGGTAGTGGTGGGGGCTGCTCTAAGGACTATCAGTAGTAATATGGTAGTGGTGGGTGGTGCTCTAAGGACTACCAGTAGATCAGTAGTAATATGGTAGTGGTGGGGGGTGCTCTAAGGACTACCAGTAGATCAGTAGTAATAAGGTAGTGGTGGGGGGTGCTCTAAGGACTACCAGTAGATCAGTAGTAATATGGTAGTGGTGGGGGCTGCTCTAAGGACTATCAGTAGTAATATGGTAGTTGTGGGGGCTGCTCTAAGGACTACCAGTAGATCAGTAGTAATATGTTAGTGGTGGGGGGTGCTCTAAGGACTACCAGTAGATCAGTAGTAATATGGTAGTGGTGGGTGGTGCTCTAATCACAACCAGTAGATCAGTAGTAATATGGTGGTGGTGGGGGCTGCTCTAAGGACTACCAGTAGATCAGTAGTAATATGGTAGTGGTGGGGGCTGCTCTAAGGACTACCAGTAGATCAGTAGTAATATGATAGTGGTGGGTGGTGCTCTAAGGACTACCAGTAGATCTGTAGTAATATGGTAGTGGTGGGGGCTGCTCTAAGGACTACCAGTAGATCAGTAGTAATATGGTAGTGGTGGGGGGTACTCTAAGGACTTCCAGTAGATCAGTAGTAATATGGTAGTGGTGGGTGGTGCTCTAAGGACTACCAGTAGATCAGTAGTAATATGGTAGTGGTGGGGGGTGCTCTAAGGACTACCAGTAGATCAGTAGTAATATGGTAGTGGTGGGTGGTGCTCTAAGGACTAACAGTAGATCAGTAGTAATATGGTAGTGGTGGGGGGTGCTCTAAGGACTACCAGTAGATCAGTAGTAATATGGTAGTGGTGGGTGGTGCTCTAAGGACTTCCAGTAGATCAGTAGTAATATGGTAGTGGTGGGGGCTGCTCTAAGGACTACCAGTAGATCAGTAGTAATATGGTAGTGGTGGGGGTGCTCTAAAGACTACCAGTAGATCAGTAGTAATATGGTAGTGGTGGGGGTGCTCTAAGGACTACCAGTAGATCAGTAGTAATATAGTAGTGGTGGGGTGTGCTCTAAGGACTACCAGTAGATCAGTAGTAATATGGTAGTGGTACCAGTAGATCAGTAGTAATATGGTAGTGGTGGGGCTGCTCTAAGGACTTCCAGTAGATCAGTAGTAATATGGTAGTGGTGGGGGGTGCTCTAAGGACTACCAGTAGATCAGTAGTAATATGGTAGTGGTGGGGGCTGCTCTAAGGACTACCAGTAGATCAGTAGTAATATGGTAGTGTTGGGGGGTGCTCTAAGGACTACCAGTAGATCAGTAGTAATATGGTAGTGGTGGGTGGTGCTCTAAGGACTAACAGTAGATCAGTAGTAATATGGTACTGGTGGGGGCTGCTCTAAGGACTTCCAGTAGATCAGTAGTAATATGGTAGTGGTGGGGGCTTCTCTAAGGACTACCAGTAGATCAGTAGTAATATAGTAGTGGTGGGGTGTGCTCTAAGGACTACCAGTAGATCAGTAGTAATATGGTAGTGGTGGGGGCTGCTCTAAGGACTTCCAGTAGATCAGTAGTAATATGGTAGTGGTGGGGGGTGCTCTAAGGACTACCAGTAGATCAGTAGTAATATGGTAGTGGTGGGTGGTGCTCTAAGGACTAACAGTAGATCAGTAGTAATATGGTACTGGTGGGGGCTGCTCTAAGGACTTCCAGTAGATCAGTAGTAATATGGTAGTGGTGGGGCTTCTCTAAGGACTACCAGTAGATCAGTAGTAATATGGTAGTGGTGGGGTGTGCTCTAAGGACTACCAGTAGATCAGTAGTAATATGGTAGTGGTGGGGGCTGCTCTAAGGACTACCAGTAGATCAGTAGTAATATGGTAGTGGTGGGGGTGCTCTAAGGACTACCAGTAGATCAGTAGTAATATGGTAGTGGTGGGGGCTGCTCTAAGGACTACCAGTAGATCAGTAGTAATATGGTAGTGGTGGGGGTGCTCTAAGGACTACCAGTAGATCAGTAGTAATATGGTAGTGGTGGGGGGTGCTCTAAGGACTACCAGTAGATCAGTAGTAATATGATAGTGGTGGGGGCTGCTCTAAGGACTACCAGTAGATCAGTAGTAATATGGTAGTGGTGGGGGCTGCTCTAAGGACTACCAGTAGATCAGTAGTAATATGGTAGTGGTGGGGGCTGCTCTTAGGACTACCAGTAGATCAGTAGTAATATGGTAGTGGTGGGGGCTGCTCTAAGGACTACCAGTAGATCAGTAGTAATATGGTAGTGGTGGGGCTGCTCTAAGGACTACCAGTAGATCAGTAGTAATATGGTAGTGGTGGGGGGTGCTCTAAGGACTACCAGTAGATCAGTAGTAATATGGTAGTGGTGGGTGGTGCTCTAAGGACTACCAGTAGATCAGTAGTAATATGGTAGTGGTGAGGTGTGCTCTAAGGACAACCAGTAGATCAGTAGTAATATGGTAGTGGTGGGGGTGCTCTAAGGACTTCCAGTAGATCTGTAGTAATATGGTAGTGGTGGGGGCTGCTCTAAGGACTACCAGTAGATCAGTAGTAATATGTCAGTGGTGGGGGGTGTTCTAATCACTACCAGTAGATCAGTAGTAATATG
Organism: Brachymystax lenok tsinlingensis; assembly: GCA_030435695.1. Classification (NCBI taxonomy): domain Eukaryota; kingdom Metazoa; phylum Chordata; class Actinopteri; order Salmoniformes; family Salmonidae; genus Brachymystax; species Brachymystax lenok. The sequence goes on from CM059781.1 coordinate 47,036,673, forward strand.
GTAGTGGTGGGTGGTGCTCTAAGACTACCAGTAGATCAGTAGTAATATGGTAGTGGTGGGGGGTGCTCTAAGGACTACCAGTAGATCATTAGTAATATGGTAGTGGTGGGGGTGCTCTAAGGACTACCAGTAGATCAGTAGTAATATGGTAGTGGTGGGGTGTACTCTAAGGACTACCAGTAGATCACTAGTAATATGGTAGTGGTGGGGGGTGCTCTAAGGACTACCAGTAGATCAGTAGTAATATGGTAGTGGTGGGGGTGCTCTAAGGACTACCAGTAGATCAGTAGTAATATGGTAGTGGTGGGTGGTGCTCTAAAGGACTACCAGTAGATCAGTAGTAATATGGTAGTGGTGGGGGTGCTCTAAGGACTACCAGTAGATCAGTAGTAATATGGTAGTGGTGGGTGGTGCTCTAAGGACTACCAGTAGATCAGTAGTAATATGGTAGTGGTGGGGTGTGCTCTAAGGACTACCAGTAGATCACTAGTAATATGGTAGTGGTGGGGGTGCTCTAAGGACTACCAGTAGATCACTAGTAATATGGTAGTGTTGGGGGTGCTCTAAGGACTACCAGTAGATCAGTAGTAATATGGTAGTGTTGGGGGCTGCTCTAAGGACTACCAGTAGATCAGTAGTAATATGGTAGTGGTGGGGGCTGCTCTAAGGACTACCAGTAGATCAGTAGTAATATGGTAGTGGTGGGGTGCTCTAAGGACTACCAGTAGATCAGTAGTAATATGGTAGTGGTGGGGGTGCTCTATAGACTACCAGTAGATGAGTAGTAATATGGTAGTGGTGGGGGTGCTTTAAGAACTACCAGTAGATCAGTAGTAATATGGTAGTGGTGGGGTGCTCTAAGGACTACCAGTAGATCAGTAGTAATATGGTAGTGGTGGGGGGTGCTCTAAGAACTACCAGTAGATCAGTAGTAATATGGTAGTGGTACCAGTAGATCAGTAGTAATATTGTAGTGGTGGGGGCTGCTCTAAGGACTACCAGTAGATCAGTAGTAATATGGTAGTGGTGGGGTGTGCTCTAAGGACTACCAGTAGATCAGTAGTAATATGTTAGTGGTGGGGGTGCTCTGGGACTACCAGTAGATCAGTAGTAATATGGTAGTGGTGGGGCTGCTCTAAGGACTACCAGTAGATCAGTAGTAATATGGTAGTGGTGGGGGCTGCTCTAAGGACTACCAGTAGATCAGTAGTAATATGGTAGTGGTGGGGGCTGCTCTATAGACTACCAGTAGATCAGTAGTAATATGGTAGTGGTGGGGGGTGCTTTAAGAACTACCAGTAGATCAGTAGTAATATGGTAGTGGTACCAGTAGATCAGTAGTAATATGGTAGTGGTGGGGGGTGCTCTAAGAACTACCAGTAGATCAGTAGTAATATGGTAGTGGTGCGGGCTGCTCTAAGGACTACCAGTAGATCAGTAGTAATATTGGTAGTGGTGGGGGCTGCTCTAAGGACTACCAGTAGATCAGTAGTAATATGGTAGTGGTGGGGCTGCTCTAAGGACTTCCAGTAGATCAGTAGTAATATGGTAGTGGTGGGGGCTGCTCTAAGGACTACCAGTAGATCAGTAGTAATATGGTAGTGGTGGGGGTGCTCTAATCACAACCAGTAGATCAGTAGTAATATGGTAGTGGTGGTGGGGCTGCTCTAAGGACTACCAGTAGATCAGTAGTAATATGGTAGTGGTGGGGTGTGCTCTAAGGACTACCAGTAGATCAGTAGTAATATGGTAGTGGTGGGGGCTGCTCTAAGGACTACCAGTAGATCAGTAGTAATATGGTAGTGGTGGGGGCTGCTCTAAGGACTACCAGTAGATCAGTAGTAATATGGTAGTGGTGGGGGCTGCTCTAAGGACTACCAGTAGATCAGTAGTAATATGGTAGTGGTGGGGGTGCTCTAAGGACTACCAGTAGATCAGTAGTAATATGGTAGTGGTGGGGGTGCTCTAAGGACTACCAGTAGATCAGTAGTAATATGGTAGTGGTGGGGGTGCTCTAAGGACTACCAGTAGATCAGTAGTAATATGGTAGTGGTGGGGGCTGCTCTAAGGACTACCAGTAGATCAGTAGTAATATGGTAGTGTTGGGGGGTGCTCTAAGGACTACCAGTAGATCAGTAGTAATATGGTAGTGGTGGGGGTGCTCTAAGGACTACCAGTAGATCAGTAGTAATATGGTAGTGGTGGGGGTGCTCTAAGGACTACCAGTAGATCAGTTAGTAATATGGTAGTGGTGGGGGCTGCTCTAAGGACTACCAGTAGATCAGTAGTAATATGGTAGTGGTGGGGGCTGCTCTTAGGACTACCAGTAGATCAGTAGTAATATGGTAGTGGTGGGGGCTGCTCTAAGGACTACCAGTAGATCAGTAGTAATATGGTAGTGGTGGGGCTGCTCTAAGGACTACCAGTAGATCAGTAGTAATATGGTAGTGGTGGGGGCTGCTCTAAGGACTACCAGTAGATCAGTAGTAATATGGTAGTGGTGGGGGGTGCTCTAAGGACTACCAGTAGATCAGTAGTAATATGGTAGTGGTGGGTGGTGCTCTAAGGACTACCAGTAGATCAGTAGTAATATGGTAGTGGTGAGGTGTGCTCTAAGGACAACCAGTAGATCAGTAGTAATATGGTAGTGGTGGGGGGTGCTCTAAGGACTACCAGTAGATCAGTAGTAATATGGTCAGTGGTGGGGGTGCTCTAATCACTACCAGTAGATCAGTAGTAATATGGTAGTGGTGGGTGGTGCTCTAAAGACTACCAGTAGATCAGTAGTAATATGGTAGTGGTGGGGGGTGCTCTAAGGACTACCAGTAGATCATTAGTAATATGGTAGTGGTGGGGGTGCTCTAAGGACTACCAGTAGATCAGTAGTAATATGGTAGTGGTGGGGTGCTCTAAGGACTACCAGTAGATCACTAGTAATATGGTAGTGGTGGGGGTGCTCTAAGGACTACCAGTAGATCAGTAGTAATATGGTAGTGGTGGGGGTGCTCTAAGGACTACCAGTAGATCAGTAGTAATATGGTAGTGGTGGGTGGTGCTCTAAAGGACTACCAGTAGATCAGTAGTAATATGGTAGTGGTGGGGGTGCTCTAAGGACTACCAGTAGATCAGTAGTAATATGGTAGTGGTGGGTGGTGCTCTAAGGACTACCAGTAGATCAGTAGTAATATGGTAGTGGTGGGGTGTGCTCTAAGGACTACCAGTAGATCACTAGTAATATGTTAGTGGTGGGGGTGCTCTAAGGACTACCAGTAGATCACTAGTAATATGGTAGTGGTGGGGGTGCTCTAAGGACTACCAGTAGATCAGTAGTAATATGGTAGTGGTGGGGGCTGCTCTAAGGAACTACCAGTAGATCAGTAGTAATATGGTAGTGGTGGGGGCTGCTCTAAGGACTACCAGTAGATCAGTAGTAATATGGTAGTGGTGGGGGTGCTCTAAGGACTACCAGTAGATCAGTAGTAATATGGTAGTGGTGGGGGTGCTCTAAGGACTACCAGTAGATCAGTAGTAATATGGTAGTGGTGGGGGCTGCTCTAAGGACTATCAGTAGTAATTAATATGGTAGTGGTGGGGGCTGCTCTAAGGACTACCAGTAGATCAGTAGTAATATGGTAGTGGTGGGGGCTGCTCTATAGACTACCAGTAGATCAGTAGTAATATGGTAGTGGTGCGGGGGTGCTTTAAGAACTACCAGTAGATCAGTAGTAATATGGTAGTGGTACCAGTAGATCAGTAGTAATATGGTAGTGGTGGGGGGTGCTCTAAGAACTACCAGTAGATCAGTAGTAATATGGTAGTGGTACCAGTAGATCAGTAGTAATATTGTAGTGGTGGGGCTGCTCTAAGGACTACCAGTAGATCAGTAGTAATATGGTAGTGGTGGGGTTTGCTCTAAGGACTACCAGTAGATCAGTAGTAATATGGTAGTGGTGGGGGCTGCTCTAAGGACTTCCAGTAGATCAGTAGTAATATGGTAGTGGTGGGGGCTGCTCTAAGGACTACCAGTAGATCAGTAGTAATATGGTAGTGGTGGGGGGTGCTCTAATCACAACCAGTAGATCAGTAGTAATATGGTGGTGGTGGGGGCTGCTCTAAGGACTACCAGTAGATCAGTAGTAATATGGTAGTGGTGGGGTGTGCTCTAAGGACTACCAGTAGATCAGTAGTAATATGGTAGTGGTGGGGGCTGCTCTAAGGACTACCAGTAGATCAGTAGTAATATGGTAGTGGTGGGTGGTGCTCTAAGGACTACCAGTAGATCAGTAGTAATATGGTAGTGGTGGGGGCTGCTCTAAGGACTTCCAGTAGATCAGTAGTAATATGGTAGTGGTGGGGGGTGCTCTAAGGACTACCAGTAGATCAGTAGTAATATGGTAGTGGTGGGGGCTGCTCTAAGGACTACCAGTAGATCAGTAGTAATATGGTAGTGGTGGGGGTGCTCTAAGGACTACCAGTAGATCAGTAGTAATATGGTAGTGGTGGGGGCTGCTCTTAGGACTACCAGTAGATCAGTAGTAATATGGTAGTGGTGGGGGCTGCTCTAAGGACTACCAGTAGATCAGTAGTAATATGGTAGTGGTGGGGGCTGCTCTAAGGACTACCAGTAGATCAGTAGTAATATGGTAGTGGTGGGGGTGCTCTAAGGACTACCAGTAGATCAGTAGTAATATGGTAGTGGTGGGGGCCGCTCTAAGGACTACCAGTAGATCAGTAGTAATATGGTAGTGGTGGGGGTGCTCTAAGGACTACCAGTAGATCAGTAGTAATATGGTAGTGGTGGGGCTGCTCTAAGGACTATCAGTAGTAAGTATGGTAGTTGTGGGGGCTGCTCTAAGGACTACCAGTAGATCAGTAGTAATATGTTAGTGGTGGGGGGTGCTCTAAGGACTACCAGTAGATCAGTAGTAATATGGTAGTGGTGGGTGGTGCTCTAATCACAACCAGTAGATCAGTAGTAATATGGTGGTGGTGGGGGCTGCTCTAAGGACTACCAGTAGATCAGTAGTAATATGGTAGTGGTGGGGCTGCTCTAAGGACTACCAGTAGATCAGTAGTAATATGGTAGTGGTGGGTGGTGCTCTAAGGACTACCAGTAGATCAGTAGTAATATGGTAGTGGTGGGGGTGCTCTAAGGACTACCAGTAGATCAGTAGTAATATGGTAGTGGTGGGGGCTGCTCTAAGGACTACCAGTAGATCAGTAGTAATATGGTAGTGGTGGGGGGTGCTCTAAGGACTACCAGTAGATCAGTAGTAATATGGTAGTGGTGGGTGGTGCTCTAAGGACTTCCAGTAGATCAGTAGTAATATGGTAGTGGTGGGGGCTGCTCTAAGGACTACCAGTAGATCAGTAGTAATATGGTAGTGGTGGGTGGTGCTCTAAGGACTACCAGTAGATCAGTAGTAATATGGTAGTGGTGGGGTGTGCTCTAAGGACTACCAGTAGATCAGTAGTAATATGGTATTGGTGGGGGCTGCTCTAAGGACTACCAGTAGATCAGTAGTAATATGGTAGTGGTGGGGGCTGCTCTAAGGACTTCCAGTAGATCAGTAGTAATATGGTAGTGGTACCAGTAGATCAGTAGTAATATGGTAGTTGTGGGGGCTGCTCTAAGGACTACCAGTAGATCAGTAGTAATATGGTAGTGGTGGGGGGTTCTCTAAGGACTACCAGTAGATCAGTAGTAATATGGTAGTGGTGGGGGCTGCTCTAAGGACTACCAGTAGATCAGTAGTAATATGGTAGTGGTGGGGGCTGCTCTAAGGACTATCAGTAGTAATATGGTAGTTGTGGGGGCTGCTCTAAGGACTACCAGTAGATCAGTAGTAATATGGTAGTGGTGGGGGCTGCTCTAAGGACTACCAGTAGATCAGTAGTAATATGGTAGTGGTGGGGGTGCTCTAAGGACTACCAGTAGATCAGTAGTAATATGGTAGTGGTGGGGCTGCTCTAAGGACTACCAGTAGATCAGTAGTAATATGGTAGTGGTGGGGGCTGCTCTAAGGACGACCAGTAGATCAGTAGTAATATGGTAGTGGTGGGGGCTGCTCTAAGGACGACCAGTAGATCAGTAGTAATATGGTAGTGGTGGGGGTGCTCTAAGGACTACCAGTAGATCAGTAGTAATATGGTAGTGGTGGGTGGTGCTCTAAGGACTACCAGTAGATCAGTAGTAATATGGTAGTGGTGGGGGGTGCTCTAAGGACTACCAGTAGATCAGTAGTAATATGTTAGTGGTGGGTGGTGCTATAAGGACTACCAGTAGATCAGTAGTAATATGGTAGTGGTGGGGTGTGCTCTAAGGACTACCAGTAGATCAGTAGTAATATGGTAGTGGTGGGGGCTGCTCTAAGGACTACCAGTAGATCAGTAGTAATATGGTAGTGGTGGGTGGTGCTCTAAGGACTAACAGTAGATCAGTAGTAATATGGTAGTGGTGGGGGGTGCTCTAAGGACTACCAGTAGATCAGTAGTAATATGGTAGTGGTGGGGGGTGCTCTAAAGACTACCAGTAGATCAGTAGTAATATGGTAGTGGTGGGGGGTGCTCTAAGGACTACCAGTAGATCAGTAGTAATATGGTAGTGGTACCAGTAGATCAGTAGTAATATGGTAGTGGTGGGGGCTGCTCTAAGGACTTCCAGTAGATCAGTAGTAATATGGTAGTGGTGGGGGGTGCTCTAAGGACTACCAGTAGATCAGTAGTAATATGGTAGTGGTGGGGGCTGCTCTAAGGACTACCAGTAGATCAGTAGTAATATGGTAGTGTTGGGGGGTGCTCTAAGGACTACCAGTAGATCAGTAGTAATATGGTAGTGGTGGGTGGTGCTCTAAGGACTAACAGTAGATCAGTAGTAATATGGTACTGGTGGGGGCTGCTCTAAGGACTTCCAGTAGATCAGTAGTAATATGGTAGTGGTGGGGGCTGCTCTAAGGACTACCAGTAGATCAGTAGTAATATGGTAGTGGTGGGGTGTGCTCTAAGGACTACCAGTAGATCAGTAGTAATATGGTAGTGGTGGGGGCTGCTCTAAGGACTTCCAGTAGATCAGTAGTAATATGGTAGTGGTGGGGGGTGCTCTAAGGACTACCAGTAGATCAGTAGTAATATGGTAGTGGTGGGGGCTGCTCTAAGGACTACCAGTAGATCAGTAGTAATATGGTAGTGTTGGGGGGTGCTCTAAGGACTACCAGTAGATCAGTAGTAATATGGTAGTGGTGGGGGTGCTCTAAGGACTACCAGTAGATCAGTAGTAATATGGTAGTGGTGGGGGTGCTCTAAGGACTACCAGTAGATCAGTAGTAATATGGTAGTGGTGGGGGCTGCTCTAAGGACTACCAGTAGATCAGTAGTAATATGGTAGTGGTGGGGCTGCTCTAAGGACTACCAGTAGATCAGTAGTAATATGGTAGTGGTGGGGGCTGCTCTTAAGGACTACCAGTAGATCAGTAGTAATATGGTAGTGGTGGGGGCTGCTCTAAGGACTACCAGTAGATCAGTAGTAATATGGTAGTGGTGGGGGTGCTCTAAGGACTACCAGTAGATCAGTAGTAATATGGTAGTGGTGGGGGTGCTCTAAGGACTACCAGTAGATCAGTAGTAATATGGTAGTGGTGGGTGGTGCTCTAAGGACTACCAGTAGATCAGTAGTAATATGGTAGTGGTGGGGGTGCTCTAAGGACTTCCAGTAGATCAGTAGTAATATGGTAGTGGTGGGGGCTGCTCTAAGGACTACCAGTAGATCAGTAGTAATATGTCAGTGGTGGGGGGTGCTCTAATCACTACCAGTAGATCAGTAGTAATATGGTAGTGGTGGGTGGTGCTCTAAAGACTACCAGTAGATCAGTAGTAATATGGTAGTGGTGGGGGGTGCTCTAAGGACTACCAGTAGATCATTAGTAATATGGTAGTGGTGGGGGGTGCTCTAAGGACTACCAGTAGATCAGTAGTAAAATGGTAGTGGTGGGGTGTACTCTAAGGACTACCAGTAGATCACTAGTAATATGGTAGTGGTGGGGGGTGCTCTAAGGACTACCAGTAGATCAGTAGTAATATGGTAGTGGTGGGTGGTGCTCTAAGGACTACCAGTAGATCAGTAGTAATATGGTAGTGGTGGGGGCTGCTCTAAGGACTTCCAGTAGATCAGTAGTAATATGGTAGTGGTGGGGCTGCTCTAAGGACTACCAGTAGATCAGTAGTAATATGGTAGTGGTGGGGTGTGCTCTAAGGACTACCAGTAGATCAGTAGTAATATGGTAGTGGTGGGGGCTGCTCTAAGGACTACCAGTAGATCAGTAGTAATATGGTAGTGGTGGGGGTGCTCTAAGGACTACCAGTAGATCAGTAGTAATATGGTAGTGGTGGGGGCTGCTCTAAGGACTACCAGTAGATCAGTAGTAATATGGTAGTGTTGGGGGGTGCTCTAAGGACTACCAGTAGATCAGTAGTAATATGGTAGTGGTGGGGGGTGCTCTAAGGACTACCAGTAGATCAGTAGTAATATGGTAGTGGTGGGGGTGCTCTAAGGACTACCAGTAGATCAGTAGTAATATGGTAGTGGTGGGGGCTGCTCTAAGGACTACCAGTAGATCAGTAGTAATATGGTAGTGGTGGGGCTGCTCTAAGGACTACCAGTAGATCAGTAGTAATATGGTAGTGGTGGGGGCTGCTCTAAGGACTACCAGTAGATCAGTAGTAATATGGTAGTGGTGGGGGCTGCTCTAAGGACTACCAGTAGATCAGTAGTAATATGGTAGTGGTGGGGGCTGCTCTAAGGACTACCAGTAGATCAGTAGTAATATGGTAGTGGTGGGGGGTGCTCTAAGGACTACCAGTAGATCAGTAGTAATATGGTAGTGGTGGGTGGTGCTCTAAGGACTACCAGTAGATCAGTAGTAATATGGTAGTGGTGGGGGTGCTCTAAGGACTTCCAGTAGATCTGTAGTAATATGGTAGTGGTGGGGGCTGCTCTAAGGACTACCAGTAGATCAGTAGTAATATGTCAGTGGTGGGGGGTGCTCTAATCACTACCAGTAGATCAGTAGTAATATGGTAGTGGTGGGTGGTGCTCTAAAGACTACCAGTAGATCAGTAGTAATATGGTAGTGGTGGGGCTCTAAGGACTACCAGTAGATCAGTAGTAATATGGTAGTGGTGGGGGTGCTCTAAGGACTACCAGTAGATCAGTAGTAAAATGGTAGTGGTGGGGTGTGCTCTAAGGACTACCAGTAGATCACTAGTAATATGGTAGTGGTGGGGGTGCTCTAAGGACTACCAGTAGATCAGTAGTAATATGGTAGTGGTGGGGGGTGCTCTAAGGACTACCAGTAGATCAGTAGTAATATGGTAGTGGTGGGTGGTGCTCTAAAGACTACCAGTAGATCAGTAGTAATATGGTAGTGGTGGGGGGTGCTCTAAGGACTACCAGTAGATCAGTAGTAATATGGTAGTGGTGGGTGGTGCTCTAAGAACTACCAGTAGATCAGTAGTAATATGGTAGTGGTGGGGGCTGCTCTAAGGACTACCAGTAGATCAGTAGTAATATGGTAGTGGTGGGGGGTGCTCTAAGGACTACCAGTAGATCAGTAGTAATATGGTAGTGGTGGGGGTGCTCTAAGGACTACCAGTAGATCAGTAGTAATATGTTAGTGGTGGGGGCTGCTCTAAGGACTATCAGTAGTAATATGGTAGTGGTGGGGCTGCTCTAAGGACTACCAGTAGATCAGTAGTAATATGGTAGTGGTGGGGGCTGCTCTAAGGACTACCAGTAGATCAGTAGTAATATGGTAGTGGTGGGGGCTGCTCTAAGGACTACCAGTAGATCAGTAGTAATATGGTAGTGGTGGGGTGCTCTAAGGACTACCAGTAGATCAGTAGTAATATGGTAGTGGTGGGTGGTGCTCTAAGGACTACCAGTAGATCAGTAGTAATATGGTAGTGGTGGGGGTGCTCTAAGGACTACCAGTAGATCAGTAGTAATATGGTAGTGGTGGGTGGTGCTCTAAGGACTACCAGTAGATCAGTAGTAATATGGTAGTGGTGGGGTGTGCTCTAAGGACTACCAGTAGATCAGTAGTAATATGGTAGTGGTGGGGGCTGCTCTAAGGACTACCAGTAGATCAGTAGTAATATGGTAGTGGTGGGTGGTGCTCTAAGGACTACCAGTAGATCAGTAGTAATATGGTAGTGGTGGGGGTGCTCTAAGGACTACCAGTAGATCAGTAGTAATATGGTAGTGGTGGGGGTGCTCTAAAGGACTACCAGTAGATCAGTAGTAATATGGTAGTGGTGGGGGTGCTCTAAGGACTACCAGTAGATCAGTAGTAATATGGTAGTGGTACCAAGTAGATCAGTAGTAATATGGTAGTGGTGGGGCTGCTCTAAGGACTTCCAGTAGATCAGTAGTAATATGGTAGTGGTGGGGGTGCTCTAAGGACTACCAGTAGATCAGTAGTAATATGGTAGTGGTGGGGGCTACTCTAAGGACTACCAGTAGATCAGTAGTAATATGGTAGTGGTGGGGGTGCTCTAAGGACTACCAGTAGATCAGTAGTAATATGGTAGTGGTGGGTGGTGCTCTAAGGACTACCAGTAGATCAGTAGTAATATGGTAGTGGTGGGGGCTGCTCTAAGGACTTCCAGTAGATCAGTAGTAATATGGTAGTGGTGGGGGCTGCTCTAAGGACTACCAGTAGATCAGTAGTAATATAGTAGTGGTGGGGTGTGCTCTAAGGACTACCAGTAGATCAGTAGTAATATGGTAGTGGTGGGGGGCTGCTCTGGGACTACCAGTAGATCAGTAGTAATATGGTAGTGGTGGGGGTGCTCTAAGGACTACCAGTAGATCAGTAGTAATATGGTAGTGGTGGGGGCTGCTCTAAGGACTACCAGTAGATCAGTAGTAATATGGTAGTGGTGGGGGTGCTCTAAGGACTACCAGTAGATCAGTAGTAATATGGTAGTGGTGGGGGGTGCTCTAAGGACTACCAGTAGATCAGTAGTAATATGGTAGTGGTGGGGGTGCTCTAAGGACTACCAGTAGATCAGTAGTAATATGGTAGTGGTGGGGGCTGCTCTAAGGACTACCAGTAGATCAGTAGTAATATGGTAGTGGTGGGGGCTGCTCTAAGGACTACCAGTAGATCAGTAGTAATATGGTAGTGGTGGGCTGCTCTAAGGACTACCAGTAGATCAGTAGTAATATGGTAGTGGTGGGGGTGCTCTAAGGACTACCAGTAGATCAGTAGTAATATGGTAGTGGTGGGGGCTGCTCTAAGGACTACCAGTAGATCAGTAGTAATATGGTAGTGGTGGGGGTGCTCTAAGGACTACCAGTAGATCAGTAGTAATATGGTAGTGGTGGGTGGTGCTCTAAGGACTACCAGTAGATCAGTAGTAATATGGTAGTGGTGGGGGTGCTCTAAGGACTACCAGTAGATCTGTAGTAATATGGTAGTGGTGGGGGCTGCTCTAAGGACTACCAGTAGATCAGTAGTAATATGGTAGTGGTGGGGGTGCTCTAAGGACTACCAGTAGATCAGTAGTAATATGGTAGTGGTGGGTGGTGCTCTAAGGACTACCAGTAGATCAGTAGTAATATGGTAGTGGTGGGGGTGCTCTAAGGACTACCAGTAGATCATTAGTAATATGGTAGTGGTGGGGGGGTGCTCTAAGGACTACCAGTAGATCAGTAGTAATATGGTAGTGGTGGGGTGTACTCTAAGGACTACCAGTAGATCAGTAGTAATATGGTAGTGGTGGGGGTGCTCTAAGGACTACCAGTAGATCAGTAGTAATATGGTAGTGGTGGGTGGTGCTCTAAGGACTACCAGTAGATCAGTAGTAATATGGTAGTGGTGGGGGCTGCTCTAAGGACTACCAGTAGATCAGTAGTAATATGGTAGTGGTGGGGGCTGCTCTAAGGACTACCAGTAGATCAGTAGTAATATGGTAGTGGTGGGGTGTGCTCTAAGGACTACCAGTAGATCAGTAGTAATATGGTAGTGGTGGGGGGCTGCTCTAAGGACTACCAGTAGATCAGTAGTAATATGGTAGTGGTGGGGGTGCTCTAAGGACTACCAGTAGATCAGTAGTAATATGGTAGTGGTGGGGGCTGCTCTAAGGACTACCAGTAGATCAGTAGTAATATGGTAGTGGTGGGGGTGCTCTAAGGACTACCAGTAGATCAGTAGTAATATGGTAGTGGTGGGGGGGTGCTCTAAGGACTACCAGTAGATCAGTAGTAATATGGTAGTGGTGGGGGGTGCTCTAAGGACTACCAGTAGATCAGTAGTAATATGGTAGTGGTGGGGGCTGCTCTAAGGACTACCAGTAGATCAGTAGTAATATGGTAGTGGTGGGGGCTGCTCTTAGGACTACCAGTAGATCAGTAGTAATATGGTAGTGGTGGGGGTGCTCTTAGGACTACCAGTAGATCAGTAGTAATATGGTAGTGGTGGGGGCTGCTCTAAGGACTACCAGTAGATCAGTAGTAATATGGTAGTGGTGGGGGTGCTCTAAGGACTACCAGTAGATCAGTAGTAATATGGTAGTGGTGGGTGGTGCTCTAAGGACTACCAGTAGATCAGTAGTAATATGGTAGTGGTGGGGGTGCTCTAAGGACTACCAGTAGATCAGTAGTAATATGGTAGTGGTGGGGCTGCTCTAAGGACTACCAGTAGATCAGTAGTAATATGGTAGTGGTGGGGTGTGCTCTAAGGACTACCAGTAGATCAGTAGTAATATGGTAGTGGTGGGTGGTGCTCTAAGGACTACCAGTAGATCAGTAGTAATATGGTAGTGGTGGGGGTGCTCTAAGGACTACCAGTAGATCAGTAGTAATATGGTAGTGGTGGGGGTGCTCTAAGGACTACCAGTAGATCAGTAGTAAAATGGTAGTGGTGGGGTGTACTCTAAGGACTACCAGTAGATCACTAGTAATATGGTAGTGGTGGGGGTGCTCTAAGGACTACCAGTAGATCAGTAGTAATATGGTAGTGGTGGGGGTGCTCTAAGGACTACCAGTAGATCAGTAGTAATATGGTAGTGGTGGGGTGTACTCTAAGGACTACCAGTAGATCAGTAGTAATATGGTAGTGGTGGGGGTGCTCTAAGGACTACCAGTAGATCAGTAGTAATATGGTAGTGGTGGGGGTGCTCTAAGGACTACCAGTAGATCAGTAGTAATATGGTAGTGGTGGGTGGTGCTCTAAAGACTACCAGTAGATCAGTAGTAATATGGTAGTGGTGGGGTGCTCTAAGGACTACCAGTAGATCAGTAGTAATATGGTAGTGGTGGGTGGTGCTCTAAGGACTACCAGTAGATCAGTAGTAATATGGTAGTGGTGGGGGGCTGCTCTAAGGACTACCAGTAGATCAGTAGTAATATGGTAGTGGTGGGGTGTGCTCTAAGGACTACCAGTAGATCAGTAGTAATATGTTAGTGGTGGGGGGTGCTCTAAGGACTACCAGTAGATCAGTAGTAATATGTTAGTGGTGGGGGCTGCTCTAAGGACTATCAGTAGTAATATGGTAGTGGTGGGGGCTGCTCTAAGGACTACCAGTAGATCAGTAGTAATATGGTAGTGGTGGGGCTGCTCTATAGACTACCAGTAGATCAGTAGTAATATGGTAGTGGTGGGGGGTGCTTTAAGAACTACCAGTAGATCAGTAGTAATATGGTAGTGGTACCAGTAGATCAGTAGTAATATGGTAGTGGTGGGGGGTGCTCTAAGAACTACCAGTAGATCAGTAGTAATATGGTAGTGGTGCGGGCTGCTCTAAGGACTACCAGTAGATCAGTAGTAATATGGTAGTGGTGGGGTGTGCTCTAAGGACTACCAGTAGATCAGTAGTAATATGGTAGTGGTGGGGTGCTGCTCTAAGGACTACCAGTAGATCAGTAGTAATATGGTAGTGGTGGGGGCTGCTCTAAGGACTACCAGTAGATCAGTAGTAATATGGTAGTGGTGGGGGTGCTCTAAGGACTACCAGTAGATCAGTAGTAATATGGTAGTGGTGGGGGCTGCTCTAAGGACTACCAGTAGATCAGTAGTAATATGGTAGTGGTGGGGGCTGCTCTAAGGACTACCAGTAGATCCAGTAGTAATATGGTAGTGGTGGGGGTGCTCTAAGGACTACCAGTAGATCAGTAGTAATATGGTAGTGGTGGGGGTGCTCTAAGGACTACCAGTAGATCAGTAGTAATATGGTAGTGGTGGGGGGTGCTCTAAGGACTACCAGTAGATCAGTAGTAATATGGTAGTGGTGGGGGCTGCTCTAAGGACTACCAGTAGATCAGTAGTAATATGGTAGTGGTGGGGGGTGCTCTAAGGACTACCAGTAGATCAGTAGTAATATGGTAGTGGTGGGGGGGTGCTCTAAGGACTACCAGTAGATCAGTAGTAATATGGTAGTGGTGGGGGTGCTCTAAGGACTACCAGTAGATCAGTAGTAATATGGTAGTGGTGGGGGCTGCTCTAAGGACTACCAGTAGATCAGTAGTAATATGGTAGTGGTGGGGGCTGCTCTAAGGACTACCAGTAGATCAGTAGTAATATGGTAGTGGTGGGGCTGCTCTAAGGACTACCAGTAGATCAGTAGTAATATGGTAGTGGTGGGGGCTGCTCTAAGGACTACCAGTAGATCAGTAGTAATATGGTAGTGGTGGGGCTGCTCTAAGGACTACCAGTAGATCAGTAGTAATATGGTAGTGGTGGGGGGTGCTCTAAGGACTACCAGTAGATCAGTAGTAATATGGTAGTGGTGGGTGGTGCTCTAAGGACTACCAGTAGATCAGTAGTAATATGGTAGTGGTGGGGTGTGCTCTAAGGACTACCAGTAGATCAGTAGTAATATGGTAGTGGTGGGTGGTGCTCTAAGAACTACCAGTAGATCAGTAGTAATATGGTAGTGGTGGGGGCTGCTCTAAGGACTACCAGTAGATCAGTAGTAATATGGTAGTGGTGGGGGTGCTCTAAGGACTACCCGTAGATCAGTAGTAATATGGTAGTGGTGGGTGGTGCTCTAAGGACTACCAGTAGATCAGTAGTAATATGGTAGTGGTGGGGGTGCTCTAAGGACTACCAGTAGATCAGTAGTAATATGGTAGTGGTGGGGGTGCTCTAAGGACTACCAGTAGATCAGTAGTAATATGGTAGTGGTGGGGTGTGCTCTAAGGACTACCAGTAGATCAGTAGTAATATGGTAGTGGTGGGGGTGCTCTAAGGACTACCAGTAGATCAGTAGTAATATGGTAGTGGTGGGTGGTGCTCTAAGGACTACCAGTAGATCAGTAGTAATATGGTAGTGGTGGGGGTGCTCTAAGGACTACCAGTAGATCAGTAGTAATATGGTAGTGGTGGGTGGTGCTCTAAGGACTACCAGTAGATCAGTAGTAATATGGTAGTGGTGGGGTGTGCTCTAAGGACTACCAGTAGATCAGTAGTAATATGGTAGTGGTGGGGGTGCTCTAAGGACTACCAGTAGATCACTAGTAATATGGTAGTGGTGGGGGTGCTCTAAGGACTACCAGTAGATCAGTAGTAATATGGTAGTGGTGGGGGCTGCTCTAAGGACTACCAGTAGATCAGTAGTAATATGGTAGTGGTGGGGCTGCTCTAAGGACTACCAGTAGATCAGTAGTAATATGGTAGTGGTGGGGGTGCTCTAAGGACTACCAGTAGATCAGTAGTAATATGGTAGTGGTGGGGGGTGCTCTAAGGACTACCAGTAGATCAGTAGTAATATGGTAGTGGTGGGGGGTGCTCTAAGGACTACCAGTAGATCAGTAGTAATATGGTAGTGGTGGGGGCTGCTCTAAGGACTACCAGTAGATCAGTAGTAATATGGTAGTGGTGGGGCTGCTCTAAGGACTACCAGTAGATCAGTAGTAATATGGTAGTGGTGGGGGTGCTCTAAGAACTACCAGTAGATCAGTAGTAATATGGTAGTGGTGGGGGTGCTCTAAGGACTACCAGTAGATCAGTAGTAATATGGTAGTGGTGGGGGTGCTCTAAGGACTACCAGTAGATCAGTAGTAATATGGTAGTGGTGGGGTGCTCTAAGGACTACCAGTAGATCAGTAGTAATATGGTAGTGGTGGGGGCTGCTCTAAGGACTACCAGTAGATCAGTAGTAATATGGTAGTGGTGGGGTGTGCTCTAAGGACTACCAGTAGATCAGTAGTAATATGGTAGTGGTGGGGCTGCTCTAAGGACTTCCAGTAGATCAGTAGTAATATGGTAGTGGTGGGGGCTGCTCTAAGGACTACCAGTAGATCAGTAGTAATATGGTAGTGGTGGGGGGTGCTCTAATCACAACCAGTAGATCAGTAGTAATATGGTAGTGGTGGGGGCTGCTCTAAGGACTACCAGTAGATCAGTAGTAATATGGTAGTGGTGGGGGGTGCTCTAAGGACTACCAGTAGATCAGTAGTAATATGGTAGTGGTGGGGGCTGCTCTAAGGACTACCCAGTAGATCAGTAGTAATATGGTAGTGGTGGGTGGTGCTCTAAGGACTACCAGTAGATCAGTAGTAATATGGTAGTGGTGGGGGCTGCTCTAAGGACTACCAGTAGATCAGTAGTAATATGGTAGTGGTGGGGCTGCTCTAAGGACTACCCAGTAGATCAGTAGTAATATGGTAGTGGTGGGGCTGCTCTAAGGACTACCAGTAGATCAGTAGTAATATGGTAGTGGTGGGGGTGCTCTAAGGACTACCAGTAGATCAGTAGTAATATGGTAGTGGTGAGGGAGTTGCTCTAAGCGACTTCCAGTAGATCAGTAGTAATATGGTAGTGGTGGGGGGTGCTCTAAGGACTACCAGTAGATCAGTAGTAATATGGTAGTGGTGGGGTGTGCTCTAAGGACTACCAGTAGATCAGTAGTAATATGGTAGTGGTGGGGCTGCTCTAAGGACTACCAGTAGATCAGTAGTAATATGGTAGTGGTGGGGGCTGCTCTAAGGACTACCAGTAGATCAGTAGTAATATGGTAGTGGTGGGGTGCTCTAAGGACTACCAGTAGATCAGTAGTAATATGGTAGTGGTGGGGGCTGCTCTAAGGACTACCAGTAGATCAGTAGTAATATGGTAGTGGTGGGGTGTGCTCTAAGGACTACCAGTAGATCAGTAGTAATATGGTAGTGGTGGGGGCTGCTCTAAGGACTACCAGTAGATCAGTAGTAATATGGTAGTGGTGGGTGGTGCTCTAAGGACTACCAGTAGATCAGTAGTAATATGGTAGTGGTGGGTGCTGCTCTAAGGACTACCAGTAGATCAGTAGTAATATGGTAGTGGTGGGGGCTGCTCTAAGGACTACCAGTAGATCAGTAGTAATATGGTAGTGGTGGGGGCTGCTCTAAGGACTACCAGTAGATCAGTAGTAATATGGTAGTGGTGGGGGTGCTCTAAGGACTACCAGTAGATCAGTAGTAATATGGTAGTGGTGGGGGCTGCTCTAAGGACTACCAGTAGATCAGTAGTAATATGGTAGTGGTGGGGGTGCTCTAAGGACTACCAGTAGATCCAGTAGTAATATGGTAGTGGTGGGGGCTGCTCTAAGGACTACCAGTAGATCAGTAGTAATATGGTAGTGGTGGGTGGTGCTCTAAGGACTACCAGTAGATCAGTAGTAATATGGTAGTGGTGGGTGGTGCTCTAAGGACTACCAGTAGATCAGTAGTAATATGGTAGTGGTGGGGGCTGCTCTAAGGACTACCAGTAGATCAGTAGTAATATGGTAGTGGTGGGGGGCTGCTCTAAGGACTACCAGTAGATCAGCAGTAATATGGTAGTGGTGGGGGTGCTCTAAGGACTACCAGTAGATCAGTAGTAATATGGTAGTGGTGGGGGTGCTCTAAGGACTACCAGTAGATCAGTAGTAATATGGTAGTGGTGGGGCTGCTCTAAGGACTACCAGTAGATCAGTAGTAATATGGTAGTGGTGGGGGTGCTCTAAGGACTACCAGTAGATCAGTAGTAATATGGTAGTGGTGGGGGCTGCTCTAAGGACTACCAGTAGATCAGTAGTAATATGGTAGTGGTGGGTGGTGCTCTAAGGACTACCAGTAGATCAGTAGTAATATGGTAGTGGTGGGTGGTGCTCTAAGGACTACCAGTAGATCAGTAGTAATATGGTAGTGGTGGGGGTGCTCTAAGGACTACCAGTAGATCAGTAGTAATATGGTAGTGGTGGGGGTGCTCTAAGGACTACCAGTAGATCAGTAGTAATATGGTAGTGGTGGGGGCTGCTCTAAGGACTACCAGTAGATCAGTAGTAATATGGTAGTGGTGGGGGTGCTCTAAGGACTACCAGTAGATCAGTAGTAATATGGTAGTGGTGGGGTGCTCTAAGGACTACCAGTAGATCAGTAGTAATATGGTAGTGGTGGGGGTGCTCTAAGGACTACCAGTAGATCAGTAGTAATATGGTAGTGGTGGGGGTGCTCTAAGGACTACCAGTAGATCAGTAGTAATATGGTAGTGGTGGGGGCTGCTCTAAGGACTACCAGTAGATCAGTAGTAATATGGTAGTGGTGGGGGGTGCTCTAATCACTACCAGTAGATCAGTAGTAATATGGTAGTGGTGGGGGGTGCTCTAAGGACTACCAGTAGATCAGTAGTAATATGGTAGTGGTGGGGGTGCTCTAAGGACTACCAGTAGATCAGTAGTAATATGGTAGTGGTGGGGGTGCTCTAAGGACTACCAGTAGATCAGTAGTAATATGGTAGTGGTGGGGGTGCTCTAAGGACTACCAGTAGATCAGTAGTAATATGGTAGTGGTGGGGGTGCTCTAAGGACTATCAGTAGATCAGTAGTAATATGGTAGTGGTGGGGGTGCTCTAAGGACTACCAGTAGATCAGTAGTAATATGGTAGTGGTGGGGGCTGCTCTAAGGACTACCAGTAGATCAGTAGTAATATGGTAGTGGTGGGTGCTGCTCTAAGGACTACCAGTAGATCAGTAGTAATATGGTAGTGGTGGGGGTGCTCTAAGGACTACCAGTAGATCAGTAGTAATATGGTAGTGGTGGGTGGTGCTCTAAGGACTACCAGTAGATCAGTAGTAATATGGTAGTGGTGGGGGCTGCTCTAAGGACTACCAGTAGATCAGTAGTAATATGGTAGTGGTGGGGGCTGCTCTAAGGACTACCAGTAGATCAGTAGTAATATGGTAGTGGTGGGTGGTGCTCTAAGGACTACCAGTAGATCAGTAGTAATATGGTAGTGGTGGGTGGTGCTCTAAGGACTACCAGTAGATCAGTAGTAATATGGTAGTGGTGGGGGCTGCTCTAAGGACTACCAGTAGATCAGTAGTAATATGGTAGTGTTACCAGTAGATCAGTAGTAATATGGTAGTGGTGGGTGGTGCTCTAAGGACTACCAGTAGATCAGTAGTAATATGGTAGTGGTGGGGGCTGCTCTAAGGACTACCAGTAGATCAGTAGTAATATGGTAGTGGTGGGGGCTGCTCTAAGGACTACCAGTAGATCAGTAGTAATATGGTAGTGGTGGGGGGTGCTCTAAGGACTACCAGTAGATCAGTAGTAATATGGTAGTGGTGGGGGTGCTCTAAGGACTACCAGTAGATCAGTAGTAATATGGTAGTGGTGGGTGGTGCTCTAAGGACTACCAGTAGATCAGTAGTAATATGGTAGTGGTGGGGTTGCTCTAAGGACTACCAGTAGATCAGTAGTAATATGGTAGTGGTGGGGCTGCTCTAAGGACTACCAGTAGATCAGTAGTAATATGGTAGTGGTGGGGGTGCTCTAAGGACTACCAGTAGATCAGTAGTAATATGGTAGTGGTGGGGTGTTTCTAAGGACTACCAGTAGATCAGTAGTAATATGGTAGTGGTGGGGGCTCAAGGACTACCAGTAGATCAGCATATATGGTAGTGGTGGGGGCTGCTCTAAGGACTACCAGTAGATCAGTAGTAATATGGTAGTGGTGGGGCTGCTCTAAGGACTACCAGTAGATCAGTAGTAATATGGTAGTGGTGGGGGTGCTCTAAGGACTACCAGTAGATCAGTAGTAATATGGTAGTTGTGGGGGCTGCTCTAAGGACTACCAGTAGATCAGTAGTAATATGGTAGTGGTGGGGCTGCTCTAAGGACTACCAGTAGATCAGTAGTAATATGGTAGTTGTGGGGCTGCTCTAAGGACTACCAGTAGATCAGTAGTAATATGGTAGTGGTGGGGGCTGCTCTAAGGACTACCAGTAGATCAGTAGTAATATGGTAGTGGTGGGGGCTGCTCTAAGGACTACCAGTAGATCAGTAGTAATATGGTAGTGGTGGGGGCTGCTCTAAGGACTTCCAGTAGATCAGTAGTAATATGGTAGTGGTGGGGGTGCTCTAAGGACTACCAGTAGATCAGTAGTAATATGGTAGTGGTGGGGGTGCTCTAATCACAACCAGTAGATCAGTAGTAATATGGTAGTGGTGGGGGTGCTCTAAGGACTACCAGTAGATCAGTAGTAATATGGTAGTGGTGGGGGCTGCTCTAAGGACTACCAGTAGATCAGTAGTAATATGGTAGTGGTGGGGCTGCTCTAAGGACTACCAGTAGATCAGTAGTAATATGGTAGTGGTGGGGTGCTCTAAGGACTACCAGTAGATCAGTAGTAATATGGTAGTGGTGGGGCTGCTCTAAGGACTACCAGTAGATCAGTAGTAATATGGTAGTGGTGGGTGGTGCTCTAAGGACTACCAGTAGATCAGTAGTAATATGGTAGTGGTGGGGCTGCTCTAAGGACTACCAGTAGATCAGTAGTAATATGGTAGTGGTGGGGGTGCTCTAAGGACTACCAGTAGATCAGTAGTAATATGGTAGTGGTGGGGGTGCTCTAAGGACTACCAGTAGATCAGTAGTAATATGGTAGTGGTGGGGGGTGCTCTAAGGACTACCAGTAGATCAGTAGTAATATGGTAGTGGTGGGGGCTGCTCTAAGGACTACCAGTAGATCAGTAGTAATATGGTAGTGGTGGGGGCTGCTCTAAGGACTAC